>LR738715.1:221962529-221982112 GCA_902687465.1 Secale cereale | reverse complement strand
CCAAGGGTGACGGCCTATGTTGAAGCAGCCAACGAGCAGGCGAGACATGACAGTCTGGACCGGCTGGATGAAGAGCGTGATATAGCAGCAGCACGGTCTGCGATTTATCAACAAGACTTGCGCAGATATCACAGCCGCCGGATCAAGACCAGGACGTTCCAGGAGGGAGATTTGGTGCTCCGGCTCATCCACGATCAAACTGATATGCACAAGTTATCCCCGCCTTGGGAAGGGCCCTTTGTGGTCAGCAAGAATCTGCGCAATGGTTCATATTACTTGGTGGACGTTCGAGAACACAAGGACTCACGGACATCGGAGGAAGAGACAAAGAGGCCATGGAACATCGCCCTCTTACGGCCCTATTATACCTGAGCCAGGAGCTCCGCTGTATCCTATGTATATATTATGATTAATGAATAAACCGGCACCCTCGGTAAACCGGGGGCTCAGCCTTTTTTCCAGTATAATTGTCTTATGGTGATAGCCATCTACAACTTATGTTTCTTATTATGTGTCATATCTTACAATGATTTGATCAATCTATCAGGCTGTGTAGGACAATTGTCGTAGATATATTCTGAAGCTGCGATCATTAATAGGCTTCCTACTCAAACATAGGTCGTATCCGAACCAAAGAGAGCACAACCATCCCGCTCAAACATAGGTCGTATTCGAACCAAAGAGAGCAAAGGGCTTACTGTTCAAACATAGGTCGTATTCGAACCAAAGAGAACATACCCAAACTTATTGAAGGGATTCCTGTTCAAACATAGGTCGTATTCGAACCAAAGAGAACATACCCAAACTTAAATAAAGCCATTTTGTTCAAACATAGGTCATATCCGAACCAAAGAGAACATGGCATAAGCTCAATGGATTGTACCCGAATCCATTGCTTGGCTAAATTTTTAAATGGCCAGCAGGGGGCAGGATTGTACCCGAATCCTAGCTTTAACCCCTGTGGTTGTATCCGGTTCATATGGTCCTATCCGAACCATAGGCTCAATGGATTGTACCCGAATCCATTGCTTGGCTGAACTTTGCTTTGGAGCCTGGCAGCTCGTAAAAAGCCTCGACTACATGGTTTTATTTGCAAACTTGCATTTCTGGTATTTATGTTTTATGGTTCTTTGATCCGGAGTGGGACAACTCCAGAGTTGACCACATATCTTCGAAAGTCTGGACAGAGCTCCAGCATGATCTAAACCAGTAACTTTTATCAAACCCGGAATTATTATTGGGTCTATCACAAAGGCTCCCTCAGAAAACTGCAAATTTCGCCGGATTAAGAATATCAAGCATACTTGATGGCAGGTATGAAGTTATTTCTGGTACAAACAAACACTTGTTTGATATATTGTGTGAGCAATTTAATTGGTCCAGCGATAAACCGCTAGGACATATTTTCAGTGTTATCTATGCAGAAGCAGATAATATGCAGGATAAACCATATCAGACCAGATTTAAATTGGCAACATCACAGTAAAAAGTTGGAGCACCCGGATCAAAACGAAACAATGTTTTATGCTATCCTATTACAAGGCATAGCAAGCCTGAACGGATTAAAGACTGTCCAGCAAAATGAGACTGCAACTACAAAGATATACTATGGCCTACGCCTCCTCCTGATGCGACGGCTGGGGATCAACTTGTTCCAGAGTCTCTTCCTCTTCTTGAAGCGGCTGGAAGTCAGGGACGCACCAATCAATTTTCGTTAAAGCGCGGAAGTACATCTCTTCTGTGATAAGTTCAGACGGATCAATATCTGGGGCGAAAGTATGAGGGCGCAGTGGTGGGATTAGATTCACGGTATCATAAACGGCCGATCCACCCACTCGTTCTGTAAATCATATCCCAGATGATACCTGGACAAATCTGATTCGGCAGCAAGCTTGCTAGCGAGAGGACGCATCTCCTTGGTCAAAGCGTGAAGGTCTTTGGCAGTGAAAGCTGATCCGTCTTCTTTAGTGCTGGGATACCCATTCAAGGCTTCTTCTGGATCAAAATCTGGAACCCATGCTTTAGCTCTGGTAAGTGCCATGAGAGAACCGGCTCGAGCAGCAGACTTCTTTGTTTCCTCCAAGCACGCTGGCAAGACAGAGAGTTTCTCTAGTGTACCTTGGATAGTCGTGGGGGCCGGTTTATGGAAAGACATTGCACTTATGATCCTTTGAGCGCTGGAATACAGCTGCTCGACCAGAGTATAAGACGCTTTGAGCTTCTTTCGTAAATCGTCCCCGAGATGAGAAACACGGCGCCCTACATAAAGATCATTACAGTTAAACCAGGCCGGTATACAGATTGCAAGGATGAAAAGCATGAGCACTGATTAAGTATTTACCAAAGACAGCAGAAGTCATCAGTTCTATTTGCCGCTTTAAACCGGTAAACTCTTCAGTCACCGGATTAAGGGCTTCCTTAGCATCCTTTGCCCTTTTTTCCAGATCCTTCTTTTGTACTTCAAAGGCTGTCTGCTCCTCTTCAAAAAATTTCTTCAGCTGTTCAGCGGTAGTTAAGCTCACCGCCAAATCTTTCTTGGCCTTAGCAACGGCAGATTCAGTTTCGGCAAGTCTGTTCCGGAGTTCAGTAATTTCTTCAGCCCTCCGGTTCAAATCAGCCTGCAAAGAAAATCAAGTGGAATAAGAGCAAAAGTCAGACAAGTCTCAAGCACATAACCAAGTTATCCACTTGACACTTGGGGGCTAATGGGCAGTTGAAGTGTCAAACAGCAATTCAAAACAAGTCTCAAGCACACAAACAAGTTGTCTACTTGACACTTGGGGGCTAACGCACAGTTGAAACATCAAAGGGAAAATTTAGACAAGTCCCAGACGCATAAACCAAATTATGCCCCTGACACTTGGGGGCTAATGTAAGATCATTTGCTCAAATTAGAAGTACCGGTTCACCTTTTAAGCACAGCTAAACCGGAACTTGGGGGTTACCGGGAGACAGACAGAAACGCAATAAAGGTAAAAACAAAGACAAGGGAATTACCTCGTATTTTTCCTTCATCATGCTGATTAAGCCCGCTTCATAGTCCCGACCAGTGTGAAGCCGGTTCAAATATCCGGAATACAGCTCTTGGGCACTCAGCTCGGCAAAACCAGACAACTCCGTGCTCCATTTGCCCTTCTCTTGATGGATTTTCTCCGCTTTAGCTGTATGTTTAGCTAAAACAGTAGGCTCAGCAGGAGCGGTGTAAGCTGTACCAGTTACTTGAACCTCTGGAGAAGGAGCAGTTGCTGATGGTGGAGTAGCAGTTTGAACCGGGCTAGCAGGAGCCGGATTAGTCTGAGGAGGATTGGCCCGGGCAGGACTCGCCGGTTCATGTATGTTTTCAATATTGGGATTTTCAGGAGCGGTGGTATAAGTGTGATCCATAGGAGCAGGGTCTTCAAGCGGAACTGTAGGCTCATTCTCAGGAGGGATGGTGGTGTCCGGATCAGCCGTCGGATCATCTGTGGCAGTCTCAGCGGCCGTTTTGTTGGCTTTGGCCCTTTTGCTGGGTTTAGGCTTGCTGAAAGAAATTAGAAAAGAGGTCAGAACTGTAAAGCAAATGCAAAGATAAACTGGAAAAAGTAAAGGACTTACCCAGGGACAGTCTTCAGAACCGGGACTTGTGTGGCAGTGGATTCACCAGAGGAAGATAAGGGAGTCTCCTGATAATTAGGGTCAGACGGTTTAAGGGGTTTGCGTATAAGCCCGGCCTTGGGATGAAGAAGAGTTGGAGAAAGTATAACCTCAGAGCGGCGCCTCCGAGCCGGAGTAAGATATATTCCGGACGATTCAACTGCAAGGCCGCTATGGAGGGTAGTCCGGCGAAGGGCTTCATGTTGCTGTTTCTTCAAAAGAAAATTGGGGTCCAGTTGCGCATAAGGGTGAGAAAACTGATATTTCCGGACTGTCCGACGAATTTTTGGTGGAGGTGGTTCTGAATCTGAAGAAAGAATAGTTACCTCAATTTCTGCCGGTTTATCTCCTTCAGCCAAATCCTGTGAAAATACACCGTTAAACACAAGTCTGGATAAAAGTGAACAAATTATAGCCGGATTAACTCATACCTCAGAGTCCGGATCATCATCTTCAGCATGTGAACTGGAGCCGGCAGCCGCCTTTTTCTTCTTGATAGCGTAAGTTTTCCGACGTGACTGTTAGCCTGCTTTTTCCTGAGGTTTCCTTTTCCAGAAAGGATCATTGGCCTGTTCAAAAGAGAGAAGTTAATTGGGAAACGGTTTATATGGACGGATTAAAAATATACCGAAGAGAGTAAGACTTACTGCAGGCAGCTTGTTCTTCTTATAATACGGAGCCAATCCGGTTTGGCTACATTCTTCTAAGGAGACATTGAGCATCTTCTTAGCAGACTCAATGACTTCCGATTCAGAAAGTTTGTCCTTGGAAAAACGTTGAGGATCATCCGGTTTACCAGAATATTTACACATCAGACTCGGGCGCGGACTCAGAGGAAGGATACTCCAAGAAAGCCAGCAGCGCATAAAATCAATTCCGGTTAAACCGTTGGCCATAAAGGCTTTCAGCCTAGCAAGTTGAGAAGCAAATCGGGGCCGTTCTGAGGAGCTGAGGCGCTGCGGCAAAGGGTGATCCTCCGGAAGACGATGCTCGCGATAACCCGACAGTGGGTTTTCCCCTTCAGGTGAAGTGTCAATGCAATAAAACCAAGACTTGTTCCAATCCTTGGGGTGTGTGTGGAGAGCGGCATGAGGAAAAACTGCGTCTCTTCTCTTCTGGATGCTGACCCCGCCCAGTTCTTGATGAGGTCCGCTAGTAAACTCAGTTCGCCGGTTCAAGTGGAAGAAGTCCCGGAATAGGTCGACTGACGGCTCTTCTTGCAAATACACCTCGGAGAAAACTTGAAAATCGCAAATGTTTGAAATAGAGTTGGGACCTATGTCCTGAGGGTGAAGTCGGAAAGCGGCAAGCACGTCCCGGAAGAACTTTGAACCGGGAGGAGTGAAACCTCAAGCAATGTGGTCGAAGAAGACAATAACCTTCCCCTCTCTGGGAGCAAGAGGACATTCATTTCCTGGGGCCCGCCATTTTAAAACGGACTGAGGGCCTAGAGTGCCGATTGCAGCAGCATTGACTAAATCTTCTTCCGTAATGACGGAAGGAACCCAGTCGCAAGCAACAAACTGTTTAGCCATAGCAACAGAAGAACAGTGCTGAAAAGGTAAAGTATAAACTCCAGATTATTCAAGTACAGTGGTATAAACCGGAAGACATATGCAAAGTCACAACGACGGTTTAGACAAGGGACTAATAACATTGCTAACCCGAAAGTAAGCAGGGAATGCATTACTACCGGTTCGTGATAACAAAAGAGAGGAGCTAAACCGTCGCGTTCATCGTTGATGCATTACAGAAGTAGTATATGACTGGTTAAACCGGCGGAGACAGTACAGATCTATAAGGATGAAGAAACAAGTTTCTACGGAAAGGTAAGGTAAAATAGATCTGAGCAGTAAGGAAAAGGAAAAATTATACATATCTATTACAGGAAGAACTACAAAGATCTTATACGGAGTGGACGAAGCTAAAAATTGAATTTAAATGCTGAAATCTAAAGCATACGGCGGCGGAGTAGAAATAGATTTCAAAGACAAAACTAAAGAATGAAGTCACGGCGAATATAGCATATTGGACGAACAGATGAAGCTTTCCTAGGTCTAATGGCGGAAGCGCGGGAAGAACCCTAAAAAGCTACAGATCTACAGCAAAGGAGACATGTTACCTGAGGCAGCAGGAGATGGCGGCGGGGTTATCTGGTTATGTTCGGGTTGATGCGGCGGCCGGACTCGCTGGCGACGGCGAGCTTGATAGACGACGGCGGAGGCTTGAGCTCGGGCGGCAGAGGAAGGAGACGAGGAGGAGAGACAACAGTATTTATAAGGAGCAGAGATGAAACGGCAGGCGCGAGATTTGAGGAGGCAAAAGATAGGATAAAGATTCCCTGTCGCCTCGATTCTCGGGATGGCCTTTAAACAAAGTGATAGACAGCTGCACGCATTAAATGCGGAAGTGATGTCACGGTCGAATTAAATGATTTCCAAGGATGACGTCATCGCCGGTTTACAAAAATGAGAAGACACAAGAAAAGAAGATTATGCAAGACTGAGAAGATTGATGTGAACAAGTTCAAATCATTCTCGGGCCTAATGTCAGGGATATTACTAGCAGGTATAAACCGGCTAGTGTAAACTGAATTATGGTAATATTGTTGTATAGTTGTAATGCCCAGTAGAGATTACGGCCCAAAGAGGCTTAGGGCCCATGTGTAGAGTTACGGTTTGTCAGCTGCCTAATCATGTAACTTGAGGGACAAGGAAGAAAGAGCAGAGACCGAGGCGAACACAAGTATGAGCCGGCCTCAGGACTCTGTAAACCGGACCGGGCGTCACCTCTATATAAAGGGATGACCTGACGACGGTTCAAGGACAGGAAACAACCCGTTGAGACACAGGCAAGCGATCCGCTCCCTATTCATCGACGCCCAAGCAATACCAAATCAACTAGACGTAGGCTTTTACCTTCATCGAAGGGGCCGAACTAGTATAAACCCTCTGTGTCCTTTGTGTGGTTTTAACCCCTTCAAGCTAACTCGTGCGATGGTTCCTCAACTAAGTCCGCTAAACCGGACATCTGACGTGTTAATTCCACGACAGTTACTGTCAGGGATATTACTATTAGGTATAAACCGGCAGGAGGGTCCGGTTTATGTTATTAAGATTATATTATCAGAAGCCCAGTGGAGTATGTATTAGAAGGTTATAGCCTACGGAGGTTCAGGGCCCATGTATAAGGCCCATAATTTGTAAACCGTCATGCCATGTAACTTGGGATGTAAGATTGATAGAATAGCGACCGAGGCGGACACGTTTATGAGCTGGCCTCGGGACTCTGTAAACCGGACCGGGCGTCGCCTCCTATATAAAGGGACGACCCGACGACGGTTCAGGACAGGAAACAACAGCTCGAGACACAGGCAAAGCGGATTCGCTCCTTGGTCATCGAAGCCCAAGCAATACCACACCAAACTAGACGTAGGCTTTTACCTTCATTGAAGGGGCTAAACTAGTATAAACTCCCTGTGTCCTTCGCCCGCTTTAACCCCTTTAAGCTAACCCGAGCGATGGCCTCACGACTAAGTCCTTTTGCTAGGACATCTGTCGTGCTAAATCCACGACAGTTGGCGCCCACCGTGGGGCTATCGCACGATGGTTTCGAGTTCTTGAAGGGCAGCTTTGAAGGGCTCAAGGGTTGTGCAGTGGGCCGGATGACTAAAAGTCGTCGCGGCCAGATCTGCATCGACGATGTAGGCTGGGGCCCCGAGGCCGATTCAATCGAGTACGGGTACCGGGTCCCCTTCGGCGGCATCCACGTTTTCATCGGCAAGATCGGCGAACCGGGACCTGAGTCGGACATCTTCCCCAAAATCATTGAGCCGGCTCAGCGTGCGAGATCAGCCCGGATTCAGCCCGCCGTGAAGCGCGTCTTCGTGCAGGACGGCCAGTCTGAGGGTTGTTCCAATGGCGATAGTATTCCGGACCCCTTCGATCCGCCAAACAGGGTTGCTGTTTTCATGGCCGGATCACAGCCCATGCAACAGCCCTCGACGACTGGGCGTTAACCTCTGAGGCAATGGGAGCTAGGGCTGGAGACCTTCCCCCGTCGCCCTCTGACGTCCTATCCACCTTAGTTGACAATTTGACAGCACTCGCAACAGCAGAAGTAGCCCAAGCCGACAAGGAGCAGCATGATGCAGAGATCGCTCAGGTAAAAAGCCGGATTGAGCAAGCTAAGTTGGATCTGGCTGCGGAGAAAGTCAGGATGGCTACAAGATAGGCAGAGCTAGATTCCCAAGCTTTCCGGCTCAAGTTAGATCAGAACGCTTCGCAGGAAGTAATGTGGAGGAGACAACGGTCTCGTTTGCCGCCGGTTTATGAGGCGAGGAATCTCTTTAGCACACCAGGAGCAGGAACCAGTAACCATCCAGAGGTAAACCGGGGAGGAGCCCCGAGGACGGGCGCGTCGGTTCAGCCACCAGCCGCAGAATCAAATCATCAAGTTGTGCCGACCTAGCACGTAACCACCCCTCCCGGTCACTATTATAATCCACTGGATAACATCGTCGCCGCCGCTTCACGGCTGGCCGCCCTTCCCATTGAGGGGACGTCCCCCATAGCAATGGAGGCACGACGGGCCAAGGAGTTATTGGACACAGCGCTAACTCAGCAGCAAGCTTATTCCTATAGCCGGGAGAGGATTCATTCAACCCCCTGCCCGAGCCGGAGTTATACGATGTCACAGCCCTAGACCTGCCCTGGCCTGTCTTGCTTGGACTTCTTTTGCATCATGTTTAAATTTCTCAGAAACTGGAAATGGGGATGTTCAAACCCTAGCACCAAATGAATTCAACTAGGGTCAAGAATAAAATCATTTCCAATAACCCAAAATACCTTCATCAATGTTGATAATTTTGGCAAGGCTTTGAGACCAAACCAAAAATAGTGAACATTTTCGTGGAATATTTTGGGCACTGAATTAAATCATATCTTATTTGCATTTGGGCATTTAAATTTTATATATTATTTTAAATGCTCAAATAATCATAAAAAAATGTTTACTGTTGGATTTATTCTAAACAATAGCCATGCATGGTTTCATGATTTTTGAAAATACTCTGGCATTTTTAATAAAGCCAAAACAAATGTCAAAATTAGAAAACAGCAACAGAAATAGAAAAGAGGAGAGAGAGAGAACTCACCTTGGGCCCAACACTGTTGCAGGCCGGCCTAGCCCACCCAGCGCAGCTCCTGTCGCCTTCCACCTCGCGCCAGTAGGCAGCGCGCGTGGCCACCGCGCGCCGGCACGCGCCCGGCCACCTCCAGCCTGCCTGCCTGCGTCCCCGACGCCCTGGACGCCTCCATGCGTCGCCACACAGCCGCCCCGACCCCTCTCTCACTCTCCCTCGTCCTCATCTCCTTCCCCTACTCTCTCCCTCGCACGTGCCCAAACACTGACGTCGCCGCCGTTCGCCATAACTGCGGCCACCATCCACCTCTCGCCTCGCCGGAGCGCCCAGTAGCTCCGCCTCGTCCCTCTCTTCCTCCTCGCCGAGCCGCCCGACGCCAGAAGCCCCTGGAGCGCCGTCGTCGACCTCGTCTTCTTCCTCGGCCACAGGAGATCGTCGTCGGGATTCCAACGCCGTCCGGCCCCCGTTGAGCCTGCTGAGACCTCCGACCGACCCCCCTGTGAGCCCCTCCGTCGATTCCCTCTCTCCCCTCTGTCGATTTCGACCCCTAACCACTTCAGCCACCTGATGGCTTCTCGCCCCTCGTTGGTTACCCCAAGTGGAAGGTTTGAGATGCAGTGTAGCGGAAGTTTTCCCTTGACAAAGATACCAAGGATCGATTTCCCTGAGACTCCCAGTTTCAACAAGAAGGTGTCAACTGCTAACGGCGCCAGATATTAGAAATCAACGTGGACCTGCACACAGATACAAATAACTTTGCTCCCAACGAGTACAGAGAGGTTGTCAATCCCTCCGGCCTTGTCGTTTACAAAGGATCAAACGCAAGTGATAATAGTGATAGGTTTTGCTGCAATAGTAAGTAAAAACGGAAAGTAAATAGCGGATGTGATCAATGATGGTAATATGGACCGGAGTCCCATGATGTTCACTAGTGATGTCTCTCTCCCAAAAGACGATAAAACAGCTATGTGAGGTAAACGAATTACAGCTGGGCAATTGACAGGACCATGTGCACAAACCAATGCTGACTAAGTTGCAAGAAAGGTAGAGGTTCAAAGCATGGGCGGTACGCCAAGGCAAGTAGACCGAAATCCATCTGCATCTACTACTAATCATCCACCTTGAGATATCTATCCAGAACATCTCGCTGGTATTAAGTTGCGAGTCCCACCCATAGTGTAAACTCAAAGCAACAGACAACTGCATTAAAAGAACTTTGCGTAAAGTAAACAATCCTTGCACCCGCGGGCACAAGCACCGTTGTTTTCCCCCTTGTGGCAACAACACATCCCCTAGACTCATGTTTCTGTCACTCAAACTAGTCATCGAGGGGCATGAACCCACAATCAAGCATAACGTTCCCTCTTGGAGTCACTACCTACTACTTGGCCAAAGCAATAAATAACAACGGAGAACATGCAAGAATTACTTACGAACATAAATATAAAAGAGGTGAATCAAATATATTACTCAAACACAATCTGAACATAATCTCACAATCCATCGGATCCCAGCAAACTCATCATAGCAACAGCATAAGGATTACATATGTGCCTCGATCATGTAGGGCAGCTCACGAGGACTAATTAGTGAAGCACAAGAACAGGAGGAGAACATCACATAGCTACTGGTCATGGACCCATGGTCCAAGGGAGACTACTCACAACTCATCCGGGAGGCGTCCATGGTGGTGGAGAAGCTTCCGGTGGTGATCCTCCCCTCCGGCAGGGTGCCGGGAAGAGTTCTCCTGGTGCTCCCGATCTTGGAAGCGCGGCGGCGGCGGAACAGAGATGAGATCGCGAAAAAGGGTTCCCGTCTCGAGGGTTTCGGGACACGATAAAAATATATGCCAAAGGGGGCATCACACGAGGCTCGGGGGGCCCAGGCGCCCCCCGACATGGCCAGGAGGGGGCCGCGCCACCAGGGCGCCTGGAGCCCTGGTGGCCCCCCTCCGGCTGTACTTCGGGTGGCGGGAAGCTTCTGGAACGCTGATTTTTTATATAATTTTTCCGGGATTTTTCTGGAAGTTCTCGTAATGGGAAAACCTGAAATACAAAAACAGCCGAAAACAGAAACTGGCACTGGGGTGCACTGAGTTAATAGGTTAGTCCAAATATGATCAAAAGTGTATGGAAGTGTATAAATATCATAGCAATATCACCCAAAAGAGGCATGGAGCAAGCAGAAATTATAGATACGTTTTGGATGTATCAACATCCCCAAGCTTAATTCCTGCTCGTCCTCGAGTAGGTAAATGATAACAAGAATAATTTCTGTGGTGACAAGCTATTAACCATATAGGACTTTTTCATAGTCACATGACAAAAGCTTACTGAGACAATGAATCTGTAGTAATTAAGTTGCCTCATGGGAAAATCACAAAGAACTGAAAGTTTTACAATATGATACTGAAACATCAAATAGATTTGCAATGAGCATGGTGTGCAAATATGATAAAGTGATATCTCGCTCGCCCCCTTTAGTGAAGCAAAACATAAATGCAGGGGCACCTCCAAGGTTTAAGTGATGACTAGATACAATGATTTCAAAATAAACGATATCACAATCATGCTAAAGACAATGCTACTTTGGGACAATGCACATTACACTCAGAATGACAATCATGCTCTCAGTAGTTGGTGCTTTTAAAAGAAGGTGGAGACTCTCGAACCGTGGCTTTTGTTGGCAAGGTTGAAAACCCGTAGTCGGAAACAAAGACAAAGCATGTACCAGAGCTCTTGGTTTTAAAAACAGAAGTAATAATTATTTTTTAGATCATGCATGTTTCGTCAACGAATGCTAGAAGACAACTCAATCACTTCTTGAGATGGACAAGTTTCGAGGAACGGCTCCCGAATGAGGACGATCACATCCTATTAATCTCCTTTGTTTATCACTGCCAAAGTTTTCTGATTTCTCATGAACAAAGCGTGAAGGAGGGTTTGTTTGTTATATTATCTTTTTGAGCCGGGCGCACTCAATGCCAGTTCCTTCTCGTATTATGGGTTTGCACATTATACATGCAATCCCGGGGTGAAGCTTGTCCAACTTAAAAAGATCATGAATTAACTACTACTTCCTCATGAACTTAAAACAGAGGCACAAAATAGGAATGCTTTTCTTTGAATAATTTCGAGATGGTACATGCAAGTCTCCGTTAGGAATGGCAGGTAAATACCATGTAGGAAGGTATGGTGGACTCATATGACATAACTGGTTTAAAAGAATTTGGATGCACAAGCAGTCAGTCCGCTTAGTACTGGTGGAGGTTAGCAAAAGACTGGGAGCGGCCAACTAAGAGAGCAATGACGGTCATAATCATGCAGAGCGACAAAGCAACATTGAATCAGGCATGGAAGTTATATCGCTACTCAGAAACAAAAGATCATCAAGGCTTGACAGACTTTCTTTACAGTCTTAAATATGCGTGAGCATACGCCAAGTCAATCAAAGTAAATTCTCGAAGGAAGATATTACTAAACCATACCACATCATAGGCAAACAAATCATGTTGGTATTCCAATAACACATTGGGAACCCCCCAGCTATTTGAGACTAACCATAAGAAAACATGAACTACTAAGCACCATTATGCACGTAGCATCTTTATCATAGACATATCAACCAATGCAACGGAAACAAACTCTCTTAATAAGATAAGCATGATAACTAAAAAGAGTTCAAGAAACCAACTAAACAAAAGCTCTTTAAAAAAGATAAGCATGAAAACTAAGAGCTAAGCATGATAGTAGCTATTGAAAGACAAAGAACACACACAGCAAAGATAAACATGAAAATTCTATGTTATGTTCTAGGTAGAAGTGGAGCGTGTTTCTCTCCCACATAAAGAAAGCTGAGTTCCGACTCGTTATGAAAAGCTAAAGAAAACTATAAGCAAGACGCTCCAAGCATAGCACATAACACATGAAGTGATAAAAATATAGTGGAACGAAAGACGAACTGATAATGTTGATGGAGAAGGGGATGCACGGGGGCATCCCCAAGCTTATACGCTTGAGTCTCCTTGAATATTTCTTGGGGGTGCACGGGGGCATCCCCAAGCTTGAGCGTTTGACACTCCTGGATCTTTTTATCATCTTCCCTCGCACACTTGAAAACTCCCTTCATACATAACTCATCATAATCTGATTAGCGAGGTTAGTACCCATAATAAAATAATTGTTCCTTGCTGGAAATAAGGATATTCTTGAAGGTCTACTGTTTCTCAAGATTGCCAAAAGGTTTTTTCAAAGAAAAAGCAAGCTCTAGGTTTGCAAAATGAAGGAAAGGCAAAACAGGACAAAATCTGTGAAAAACAGAACAGCAGGTAGTAAATGATTTTTTCGGGGCACTTCTGTAACTCTAATCAAAAAACTCAGAACAGACGCACGAAAGACAATTATATAGAGCACGCTGTCGAAAAAAATTCATACCAAAAAGATGATCTGGTGATTTTATACGAATTTTTCTATCCAAGGACAGAATCTGTTTCCTGGACAGCACGTCACAACTTTTGAACTTTCTTGCAATCAGAGGCTACACTTGGCACAAAATTGAAAAGCAAAGATACAATGATGATGCTACTGTAGAACAACATCAAGACACAACAAAAGGAAAAATAAAATTTATTCATGTGGGCTGCCTCCCAAAAGCGCTTTCTTTTATGCCTTTAAGCTAGGCATAATGCATAGAGATCAAGTTTTATCAAGAGTAAAAGAATAGCTAGCCCGTATAACGGACTCAAAAGGTAACTTAATCTTCTTTCGAGGGAAGTGTTACATCCCTTTCTTGAGAGGAAACTGGAATTTTATATTCCCCTCTTTCATGTCAATGATAGCACCAACGGTGCGTAGAAAATGACGTCCCAAAATAATTGGACAAGAAGGATCACATTCAATATCCATAATAGTAAAATCAACGGGAACATAATTGTCATTGACAATGATAAGAACATCGTCGATCCTCCCCAAAGGTTTCTTTATGGAAGAATCAACAAGACGAACACCAAAAGAACAAGAATCAAAAGGTTTCACTTTAAGCATATCATATATTCTTTTGGGCATAACAGAGGTACTAGCACCAACATCACATAAAGCATAGCAAGAGAAGTTATTCAACTTAATTTTAATCATAGGATCCCAACCATCTTCTAGCTTTCTAGGTATGGAGGCTTCTACTCTAAGTTTCTCCTCCCTAGCTTGGATAAGAGCATTAGTGATATGCTCTGTGAAGGCAAGGTTAAGCGTGCTAGTGCGGGGATCTCTAGACATCTTGTGAAGGAAATCAATAACTTCGGTAAGAGTGCAATTATCAAAATCAAGGTCACTACTATCAAGTAAGGTGGTAGTGGTGTCCTTTAGGTTCACTTGTTTGGTAGTTTCTATAGTCATAGCATCACCATTAATAGGTCCAATGGGACCAGGAGTGCATTGGGTGCTAAGAGTTTGGATATCCTCAACAACTTGGATAGTAGCAACATTGTGGTGGGTAGGAAGGCTCTTAATTCTATCTTCTTCCTCCCTTTCTCTAGCCCATCTCTCTTTAAGTTTAGCCATCATCCTAATGTTTTCATTAATTTGCACTTGAATAGCATTCATAGGAGTGACCTTCCTCTCCTCAAGAGGAGAAGTTCTAATTTTAAGCAATTCTACTTCATTGGCTAAATTGTCTACCTTCGAAGAGGGATCACCTAGTTTGTTTAGTTTTTCTTCTACACTATTATTAAAAGCTTTTTGGGTAGTGATGAAATCCTTAAGCATAATCTCTAGTTTAGTAGTGGAGTTCTTGGTGCTAGGATAAGCATTGTTGTTCCCATAAGAATTAGAGGGGAACATTCTAGGATTGTTACCAAAATTACTCCTATAAGCATTGTTATTAAAATTGTTTCTAGAGATAAAGTTCACATCTACTTGTTCTTGAGCAATCAAAGAATTTAAAGGAACATCACGAGGATCAATAGAATATTGCTTCGAAAGTAGAGACATGATCAAGTCAACTTTTTCATTTAGGGAGGAAATCTCCTCGACAGAGTTTACCTTCCTACCTGTTGGAGCGCGTTCGGTGTGCCATTGGGAATAGTTGGTCATCATCTCATCGAGAAGCTTCGTGGCAGCACCAAGTGTAGTTGACATAAAGGTTCCTCCCGCGGCCGAATCTAACAAGTTCCGCGAGGTAAAGTTCAAGCCTGCATAAAAAGTTTGGATAACCATCCAAGTAGTCAAACCATGAGTAGGGCAGTTCTTGATAAGAGATTTCATACATTCCCAAGCTTGGGCAACGCGTTCATTATCCAATTGTTTAAAATTCATTATGTTACTTCTCAGTTGGATAATTTTAGCAGGTGGATAGTATTTTCCAATAAAAGCATCTTTGCACTTGTCCCATGAATCTATGCTATTTCTAGGCAAAGACTGAAACCAAATTTTAGCTCCTCCTCTCAAAGAGAAAGGAAAAAGCTTAAGCTTAACAATATTACCATCTATTTCTTGGTACTTTTGCATATCACAAAGTTCAACAAAATTGTTCAAGTGTAAAGCAGCATCATCTCCAGCACCGGAGAATTGATCTTTCATGACTAGGTTCAGTAAAGCAGGTTTAATTTCATACAAAGGTGCTGAAGTGGCAGGTGTAGTGATAGGTGTGCAGATAAAGTCATCGTTGTTGTGACTAGTGAAGTCACACAACTTGGTGTTCTCGGTGGAACCCATAGTAGCAAGCAAGCAAGATAACTATTTTTGTGATTTTCGATAAAAGATACTAAAGCAAAACTGAAAGGTAAACTAACAAGACTAAAAAACAAAGGTAAAAGATAGCGTGCAACTCCCCTATCCTGAAGAGTGGAGTCCCCGGCAACGGCGCCAGAAAACTTTGCTTGATGGCTTCTCGCCCCTCGTTGGTTACCCCAAGTGGAAGGTTTGAGATGCAGTGTAGCGGAAGTTTTCCCTTGGCAAAGATACCAAGGATCGATTTCCCTGAGACTCCCAGTTTCGACAAGAAGGTGTCAACTGCTAACGGCGCCAGATATTAGCAATCAACGTGGACCTGCACACAGATACAAATAACTTTCCTCCCAACGAGTACAGAGAGGTTGTCAATCCCTCCGGCCTTGTCGTTTACAAAGGATCAAACGCAAGTGATAATAGTGATAGGTTTTGCTGCAATAGTAAGTAAAAACGGAAAGTAAATAGCGGATGTGATCAATGATGGTAATATGGACCGGAGTCCCATGATGATCACTAGTGATGTCTCTCTCCCAAAAGACGATAAAACAGCTATGTGAGGTAAACAAATTACAGCTGGGCAATTGACAGGACCATGTGCGCAAACCAATGCTGACTAAGTTGCAAGAAAGGTAGAGGTTCAAAGCATGGGCGGTACGCCAAGGTAAGTAGACCGAAATCCATCTGCATCTACTACTAATCATCCACCTTGAGATATCTATCCAGAACATCTCGCTGGTATTAAGTTGCGAGTCCCACCCATAGTGTAAACTCAAAGCAACAGACAACTGCATTAAAAGAACTTTGCGTAAAGTAAACAATCCTTGCACCCGCTGGCGCAAGCACCATTGTTTTCCCCCTTGTGGCAACAGCACATCCCCTAGACTCATGTTTCTGTCACTCAAACTAGTCATCGAGGGGCATGAACCCACAATCAAGCATAACGTTCCCTCTTGGAGTCACTACCTACTACTTGGCCAAAGCAATAAATAACAACGGAGAACATGCAAGAATTACTTACGAACATAAATATAAAAGAGGTGAATCAAATATATTACTCAAACACAATCTGAACATAATCTCACAATCCATCGGATCCCAGCAAACTCATCATAGCAACAGCATAAGGATTACATATGTGCCTCGATCATGTAGGGCAGCTCACGAGGACTAATTAGTGAAGCACAAGAACGGGAGGAGAACATCACATAGCTACTGGTCATGGACCCATGGTCCAAGGGAGACTACTCACAACTCATCCGGGAGGCGTCCATGGTGGTGGAGAAGCTCCCGGTGGTGATCCTCCCCTCCGGCAGGGTGCCGGGAAGAGTTCTCCTGGTTCTCCCGATCTTGGAAGCGCGGCGGTGCCGGAACAGAGATGAGATCGCGAAAAAGGGTTCCCGTCTTGAGGGTTTCGGGACACGATATAAATATATGCCAAAGGGGGCATCAGACGAGGCTCGGGGGGCCCAGGCGCCCCCCGGCGCGGCCAGGAGGGGGGCCGCGCCACCAGGGCGCCTGGAGCCCTGGTGGCCCCCCTCCGGCTGTACTTCGGGTGCCGGGAAGCTTCTGGAACGCTGATTTTTTATATAATTTTTCCAGGATTTTTCTGGCAGTTCTCGTAATGGGAAAACCTGAAATACAAAAACAGCCGAAAACAGAAACTGGCACTGGGGTGCACTGAGTTAATAGGTTAGTCCAAATATGATCAAAAGTGTATGGAAGTGTATAAATATCATAGCAATATCACCCAAAAGAGGCATGGAGCAAGCAGAAATTATAGATACGTTTCGGACGTATCACCACCAGAGCCGAGAACCCCTCGCCGCCGGCCATGTCGCTGCCGGCGTTCTAGCCATCGCCGCTCGTGTCCGAGCTCACCACTGCACTCAGTGCACCCCTGCGCGTCGATTGAGGCCACGGGTTGCTCCTGCCGTGCGCTGCAACACTGTTTCCACCGTAGCCAGAACTCCGGCGCCGCCGCGAGCTCCGTTCCGACGAGCTCCGCCGTCCCTGTGTCGTCCTGTCGCCTCCATTAGATGCGCGAGCTCCCCAGCTACGCGTAGCACCAAGCCGCCGTCCAAATGGTCGCCGGAGCT
Organism: Secale cereale; assembly: GCA_902687465.1. NCBI lineage: Eukaryota > Viridiplantae > Streptophyta > Magnoliopsida > Poales > Poaceae > Secale > Secale cereale. The sequence continues at coordinate 221,964,518 of LR738715.1, read as the reverse complement.
GCGTTTCCGACGTCCTCCGCCACCTCGGGTCATCGTTGGCGGCCTAACACCGGCGTGTTGACCACTTTGACCGATGAGGTTTGACCCCTCTCATTCACTGACTTGTGGGCTAGCCCTTGACTAGTATTAGTTTAGGTTTTTAGTTAAGTTTTAATTACTGTCATTAGCTTAAGTAGACACTGACAGGTGGGCCCAGTGCCCTGCTAATTTTAGGATTAGTGCTAATTTGCAATTAGTTAGCCTTTGACTCACTGACGTGTGGGCCCATGCTACACTGACACTTTTGGTTAGGATTAAATTAACACTAACAGTCTCTGCTAATTAGCCTAGTCACTGACCAGTGGGTCCCACTGGTCAGGTTTGACCTGGACCAGCCGCCGTTGACCGCTGACATCACAGTGACGTCATGCTGACACAATAAGTGTTTTCTGGAATTTTAAAGAAATCAGAAATGATTTATTTATTTCAGAAAATATTCAAAACTTCTAAAAATCATATAAAATCAACCGTAGCTCAGATGAAAATAATTTATATATGAAAATTGATCAGAAAAATCCAAGGAATTTGTTTATGGCATTTCCATGCATGTTTGAATAACTTACAGCCACTGTTTAGGACAATTTGAATAAATGGCATTTGAATAATCACATATGGAGTTTGAATTTGAACCTTTGGTTCAAACCAACTTCATTTAATATGGTTGCTAGTTGCATTAGCTCAATCAACAGCATATTGCCATGTCATGATCACGCATCATATTGTCGCATTGCATTGATTGTGTTTCTTTCTTTGTTGCCGGTGTTTGTTCCCTTTCAGTAGACGTGTTTCGACGATGTGATCGATGACACCGATGAAGACCCAATGTTATCTTCAGAAGTGCCAGGCAAGCAAAACCCCGTTGAGCATTCTGATACAATCCCACTCTCTCGCTCTTGCTCTCTTTTACTGCATTAGGACAACAACGCTTCAACTGTTACCTGCTGCGGTAGTTGAACCCCTTTCCACTGCATGACCTGTCATTGCCACAGTAAATAGTTGAAACCCACTAGTATGAGTAGGAGTTGATTGAGCCATGTTGTGCCTACTCATTCATGCTTTCTGGTTATGCCTGCTATTGCTTAGAGTTGTGTCAGGTCTGATTCATCGGGGATGAATTGGAATGTGGTGAACATGTCCTACTATTGAGAGCTAAGTGTGTGAACACGATTTGGTAAAGGTAGCAATGAGAGGCCATGTAGGAGTACATGGTGGGTTGTCTCATTGCAGCCGTCCTCAGGAACTGAGTTCTGTGTTGGTTGATCCATGACCAGTTACTGCCATGCATTGGGCCCGAAACCAATGGACCCTCTCGACTTATTAACTGCCCTTGTCCTCTGTCCAGGAGTTGCAACTAGTTTCTGGTGTTTGTAGTTTACTGGAGGTCGTGCGTAGCGCTGACCCTCGGGGTGGGCTGTGACGCGCCAGGTACGTGGCACGGTGTACCGATCGCCCGTTTGGTGATGCGGGAACCCTGTACACATCATTTGGGGCCGTGAGCGACACCCCGGCCGGATCTCCCCACAGATGGAACCCAAATAGGCGATAAACCTGGACTAGAGACTTGTGTGGTTAGTCAGGTCGTGGCCGACACCCTCGCTGGGCCTCCGCTTGAAGGTTGCCGAGTACATGTCGTGTAAACGGCGGTAAGTGGTGAGAGCGTGTGTGAAGGAGTACACCCCTGCAGGGTTATATATGATCTATTCGAATAGCCGTGTCCGCGGTAATGGACTTTTGGGTTGCCTATTACAGTTCATAGACAAAGTGAAAGTGGATACTCTAAAACACGCAAGATAAGCGTGCGTGCTATGGATGGCCATCTCGTGGGGAGGCGGGAGAGGATCCATAGTGGTGTATTGATTAGTGAATATGTGGACTCGCGTGCGTCACCTCAAAAGAGTTACTTGCAGTCCTAGTTTAGGATAGCCACCGAGTGAAGCTGGCTTGCTGCAG
>LR738715.1:221934496-221949987 GCA_902687465.1 Secale cereale | reverse complement strand
TGTAGCATCATCATTGTATCTTTGCTTTTCATATTTGTGCCAAGTATAGCCTCGGATTGCTAGGAAGTTCAAAAGTTGTGAGGTGCTGTCCAGGAAACAAATTCTGTCCTTGGATAGAAAATTTTGTATAAAATCACCAGATCATCTTTTTGGTCTGAATTTGTTCGACAGCGTTCTCTATATAATTGTCTTTCATGCGTCAGTTCTGAGTTTTTTGATTTGAGTTGTAGAAGTATCCCGAACAGGTCAATTACTGCCTGTTGTTCTGTTTTTCATAGATTCTGTCCTGTTTTGCCTTACCTTCACTTGGCAAATTAAGAACTTGTTTTTTTCTTTGCAAAAAAAACCTTTTGGCAATCTTGAGAAACATTAGAACTTCAAGAATATCCTTATTTCCAGCAAGGTATAATTATTTTATTAAGGGTACTAACCTCGCTAATCAGATTATGATGAGTTATGTATGAAGGGAGTTTTCAAGTGTGCGAGGGAAGATGATAAAAAGATTCAGGAGTGTCAAGCGCTCAAGCTTGGGGATGCCCCCGTGCACCCCCAAGAAATATTCAAGGAGACTCAAGCGTCTAAGCTTGGGGATGCCCCCGTGCATCCCCTTCTCCATCAACATTATCAGTTCGTCTTTCGTTTCGCTATATTTTTATCACTTCATGTGTTATGTGCTATGCTTGGAGCGTCTTGCTTTTAGTTTTCTTTTTAGTTTTTCATAACGAGTCGGAACTCAGCATTCCTTTATGTGGGAGAGAAACACGCTCCACCTCTACCTAGAACATTACATAGAATTTTCATGTCTATCTATGCTGTGTGTGTTCTTTATCTTTTAATAGCTACTATCATGCTTTGCTCTTAGTATTCATGCTTATCTTTTCAAGAGCTTTTATTTAGTTGGTTGCTTGAACTCTCTTTAATTACCATGCTCACCTTATTAAGAGAGTTTGCTTCCGTTGCATGGGTTAATGTGTCTATGATAAAGATGCTACTTTCATGATGGTGCTTAGTAGTTCAGGTTTTCTTATGGTTAATCTCAAATAGCTGGGGGGTTCCCAATGTGTTATTGGAGTACCAACTTGGTTTGTTTGCCTATGATATGGTATGGTTTAGTAATATCTTCCTTCGAGAATTTATTTTGATTGACTTGGCGTATGCTCACGCATATTCAAGACTTTAAAGAAAGTCTATCAAGCCTTGATGATCTTTTGTTTCTGAGTAGCGATATAACTACCATGCCTGATTCAATATTGCTTTGTCGCTCTGCATGATTATGACCGTCATTGCTCTCTTAGTTGGTCGCTCCCAGTCTTTTGCTAACCTATACCTGTACTAAGCAAACTAACCATGCAATATATAGCTCATGGGAAAGTATCCTAAAAACTATTGTGGTAAAGAATATGTTGTCTATGTATCTTATTTCTTATGAGTTGCTTGCTGAGCGGTAACCATGTTTCTGGGGACGCCATCAACTGTCACACTTTTGTTGAATATCATGTGAGTTGCTATGCATGTTCGTCTTGTCTGAAGTAAGGGTGATTTACCGTGGGTTGAATTAATATGCATATTGTTAGAGAAGAACATTGGGCCGCCAACCAAAGCCATGCATCATGGTGGAAGTTTTAGCTTGGACCTTAATCCTCAATCTCTTATGAGAACATGCTTATGCATTAAAGAGGAGTCCATCATCTATTTTCTATGTTGTCCCGGTATGGATGTCCTCAAGTTGAGATCTATCAAAAACGAGAAATCAAATGCGATCTATCTCCTTGGACCTTTGTACATGTGGCATAGAGGTACCCCTTTGTGACACTTGGTTAAAACATATGCAATGCAATGATAACCCATGGAGATCCGAGCTAATTAGCACAAGGAGCGAGCACTATTAGTATTCGATGCATGAGGCTTGCAACTTATAGGATGTTTTATGCATGACACATATGAAGTACTACTACCGTTGACACAATTGCTTCCATGTTTCAAAATAAAAAGCTCTAGCACTTCAAGCACCAACTACTGAGAGCATGATTGTCATTCTGAGTGTAATGTGCATTGTCCCAAAGTAGCATTGACTTTTGCATGATTGTGATATCTTTTATTCTGAAATGATTGTATCTAGTCATCACTTAAACCTTGAAGGTGCCCCTGCATTTATGTTTTGCATTACTAAAGGGGGCAAGCTAGATATCACTTTGTCATATTTGCACATCATGTTCATTGCAAATCTTTTTGATGTTTCAGTTTCATGTTGTAAAACTTTCAGCCATTTGTGATTTTCTCTTGAGGCAACTTAATTACTTTAGAATCATTGTCTCAGTAAACTTTTTTCATATGACTATGAGAAAGTCCTATATGGTTAATAGCATGTCACCACAGAAATTATTCTTGTTATCATTTACCTACTCGAGGACGAGCAGGAATTAAGCTTGGGGATGTTGATACGTCCAAAACGTATCTATAATTTCTGCTTGCTCCATGCCACTTTTGGGTGATATTGCTATGATATTCATACACTTCCATACACTTTTGATCATATTTGGACTAACTTACTAATCCAGTGCACCCCAGTGCCAGTTTCTGTTTTCGGCTGTTTTTGTATTTCAGGTTTTCACGTTTCGAGAACTGCCCAGAAAAATACAGAAAAATTATATAAAAAATCAGCGTTCCGGGAACGACACTGCTTCCGAAGGGGAGCCTGGGGGGGGGGCACAGGGGCTCCAGGCGCCCTGTGGGCGCCCCCCCTGGGCCGCGCCGGGGGGGCGCCTCGGCCCCCCGAGAGCCCCCCGGTGCCCTACTTTGGCATATATTTAAAGGGTTCCCCGTAACCCTTGAAACAGGACTTCTTTTCGCGATCCCATCTCTGTTCCGCCGCCGCCGCCGCTTCCAAGATCGGGAGCACCAGGAGAACTCTTCCCGGCACCCTGCCGGAGGGGAGGATCACCACCGGGAGCTTCTCCACCACCATGGACGCCTCCCGGATGACTCGTGAGTAGTCTCCCTTGGACCATGAGTCCATGACCAGTAGCTATGTGATGTTCTCCTCCCGTTCTTGTGCTTCACTAATTAGTCCTCGTGAGCTGCCCTACATGATCGAGGCACCTACGTAATCCTTATGCTGTTGCTATGTTGAGTTTGCTGGGATCCGATGGATTATGAGATTATGTTCAGATTGATCTTGAGTAATATATTTGATTCACCTCTTTTATATTTTAGTTCATAAGTAATTCTTGCATGTTCTCCGTTGTTATTTATTGCTTTGGCCGAGTAATAGGTAGTGACTCCAAGAGGGAACGTTATGCTCGATTGTGGGTTCATGCCCCTCGATGACTAGCTTGAGTGACAGAAACATGAGTCTAGGGGATGTGCTGTTGCCACAAGGGGGAAAACAACGGTGCTTGTGCCCGCGGGTGCAAGGATTGTTTACTTTACGCAAAGTTCTTTTAATGTAGTTGTCTGTTGCATTGAGTTTACACTATGGGTGGGACTCGCAACTTAATACCAGCGAGATGTTCTGGATAGATATGTCAAGGTGGATGATTAGTAGTAGATATTGATGGATTTCGGTCTACTTACTTTGGCGTACCGCCCATGCTTTGAACCTCAACCTTTCTTGCAATGTAGTCAGCATTGGTTTGCGTTCGTGGTCCTGTCAATTGCCCAGCTGTAATTTGTTTACCTCACATAGCTGTTTTATCGTCTTTTGGGAGAGAGACATCACTAGTGAACATCATGAGACTCCGGTCCATATTACCATCATTGATCACATCCACTATTTATTTCCCGTTATTATTTACTATTGCAAAGACTATCTTCCTTCGAGAATTTATTTTGATTGACTTGGCGTATGCTCATGCATATTTAAGACTGTAAAGAAGTCTCTCAAGCCTTGATGATCTTTTATTTCTGAGTAGCGATATAACTACCATGCTGATACGTCCAAAACGTATCTATAATTTCTGCTTGCTCCATGCCACTTTTGGGTGATATTGCTATGATATTCATACACTTCCATACACTTTTGATCATATTTGGACTAACTTACTAATCCAGTGCACCCCAGTGCCAGTTTCTGTTTTCGGCTGTTTTTGTATTTCAGGTTTTCACGTTTCGAGAACTGCCCAGAAAAATCCAGAAAAATTATATAAAAAATCAGCGATACGGAAACAACACTGCGTCCGAAGGGCAGCCTGGGGGGCCACAGGGGCTCCAGGCGCCCTGTGGGCGCGCACCCCCCCAGGGCCGCGCCGGGGGGGCGCCTGGGCCCCCCGAAGCCCGTCCGGTGCCCCCCTTTGGCATATATTTAGAGGGACCTCCGAAACCCTCAGAACAGGACTTCTTTTCGTGATCCCATCTCTGTTCCGCCGCCGCCGCCGCTTCCAAGATCGGGAGCACCAGGAGAACTCTTCCCGGCACCCTGCCGGAGGGGAGGATCACCACCGGGAGCTTCTCCACCACCATGGACGCCTCCCGGATGACTCGTGAGTAGTCTCCCTTGGACCATGAGTCCATGACCAGTAGCTATGTGATGTTCTCCTCCCGTTCTTGTGCTTCACTAATTAGTCCTCGTGAGCTGCCCTACATGATCGAGGCACCTATGTAATCCTTATGTTGTTGCTATGTTGAGTTTGCTGGGATCCGATGGATTATGAGATTATGTTCAGATTGATCTTGAGTAATATATTTGATTCACCTCTTTTGTATTTTAGTTCATAAGTAATTCTTGCATGTTCTCCGTTGTTACTTATTGCTTTGGCCGAGTAGTAGGTAGTGACTCCAAGAGGGAACGTTATGCTCGATTGTGGGTTCATGCCCCTCAATGACTAGCTTGAGTGACAGAAACATGAGTCTAGGGGATGTGCTGTTGCCACAAGGGGGAAAACAACGGTGCTTGTGCCCGCGGGTGCAAGGATTGTTTACTTTACGCAAAGTTCTTTTAATGCAGTTGTCTGTTGCATTGAGTTTACACTATGGGTGGGACTCGCAACTTAATACCAGCGAGATGTTCTGTATAGATATCTCAAGGTGGATGATTAGTAGTAGATATTGATGGATTTCGGCCTACTTACTTTGGCGTACCGCCCATGCTTTGAACCTCAACCTTTCTTGCAATGTAGTCAGCATTGGTTTGCGTTCGTGGTCCTGTCAATTGCCCAGCTGTAATTTGTTTACCTCACATAGCTGTTTTATCGTCTTTTGGGAGAGAGACATCACTAGTGAACATCATGAGACTCCGGTCCATATTACCATCATTGATCACATCCACTATTTACTTTTCGTTATTACCTACTATTGCAAAAACTATCTATCACTACTATCATTGCTTTTAACCCTTTGTGAACTACAAGGCCGGAGAGATTGACAACCTCTCTGTACTCGTTGGGAGCAAAGTTATTTGTATCTGTGTGCAGGTCCACGTTGATTGCTACTAATCTGGCGCCGTAGCAATTGACACCTACTTGTTGAACCTAGCAGTCTCTGGGGAATCGATCCTTGGCATCTTTGCTAGGGGAAAACACTTCTACTTACTGCATCTTACACCTTCCACTTGGGGTAACCAACGAGGGGTTCGAGGCCCATCAGTCAGGTCGTGGTTGACACCCTCGCTTGGCCTCCACTTGAAGGTTGCCGAGTACATGTCGTGTAAACGGCGGTAAGTGGTGAGAGCGTGTGTGAAGGAGCACACCCCTGCAGGGTTATATATGATCTATTCGAATAGCCGTGTCCGCGGTAATGGACTTTTGGGTTGCCTATTACAGTTCATAGACAAGTGAAAGTGGATACTCTAAAACACGCAAGATAATCGTGAGTGCTATGGATGGCCATCTCGTGGGGAGGCAGGAGAGGATCCATAGTGGTGTATTGATTAGTGAATATGTGGACTCGTGTGCGTCACCTCAAAAGAGTTACTTGCAGTCGTAGTTTAGGATAGCCACCGAGTCAAGCTAGCTTGCTGCAGTCAAACTCCACCACCCCTTTGTTGATACTGATGCATATGTAGCTAGTTCTGATGTAAGTCTTGCTGAGTACCTTTGTACTCACGTTTGCTTAATTTATGTTTTTGCAGAGAGACTTCGGTCTCGCTAGTGGTTCCGCGTGGACTTCGACGTTTAGCTTGTTACCTCAGCTACGACTTGTACCCTTGGGAGGGTCTGGTAGATAGTCAGGCTTCTCAGCCTTTTTCATTTGTAGTTGTCTGTACTCAGACATGTTATGCTTCCGTTGCCTGTATGCTCTGTATGTTGGGTCATGTGACCTCTATTTGTAATAATGCTATGATGGCTCTTCTGGGCCTTTATCTATATGAGTTGTTGAGTTATGTTGTGATGCCATGTTGTACAGCACATACTTGCATGTTATGCGTACGTGTAATGTGTATTGCTATGTGTGGGATCCGACACCTAGTTGTTTACCTTTGGTAGCCTATCTTACAGGGAAATGTCTCCTAGTGCTTCCACTGAGCCTTGGTAGCTTGCTACTGCTCCGGAACACTTAGGCTGGCCGGCATGTGTCCTTCTTCGTTCCTGTGTCTGTCCCTTAGGGGAAATGTCACGCGTTGTTCCTTTAAGTCCTTGTAGCTTGCTACGACTTGGGTTCATACGTTGATGACCGACACGTTCATTGCTGGGTCATGTATGCATGTCTCTGTAATTTAGTGCCACTTTTGGTTTATAACTAGTCATGTCGGCCCGGGATCTCTGTCATATGGATGCTAGCGACACTATCATATACGTGTGCCAAAATGCGCAAACGGTCCCGGGCCAGCTAAGGTGGCACCCGTGGGGATACCGTGCGTGAGGCCGCAAAGTGATATGATGTGTTATAGGCTAGACCTGTGTGACTTAGGATCGGGGTCCTGACATACGAGGCACCTGGATGAACCGGCCGTGTCTAGCAGCGCACGGAGACGGCACCGCCAGAGGCAGGATAATCCGACAGGAGCAGGAGCACATGCGCAAGAGGTGACGGATCAGGCCAGGCATACTGCTCACAATGACACCCGTCAGGCGACGCCGGTTGAGGGATCGAAGAAGGTGAGAGTGTCTAGAGGGGGGGTGATTAGACTACTCGACAAGATAAAAATTCTGTCTTTTATCAAGGACAGATTTTGACAGTTTTTGCATAGCACACAAGTCAAGTAGCACACTACACATGCAATTCTAGAGTATGAGCAGCGGAAAGTAAATTGCACGAGTAGTAAAGAGAGGTGGAGAAGATCAAACGCAATTTGGAGACGCAATGATTTTTCCCGTGGTTCCGATAGGTGGTGCTATCGTACATCCACGTTGATGGAGACTTCAACCCACGGAGGGTAACGACTGCGCGAGTCCACGGAGGGCTCCACCCACGAAGGGTCCACGAAGAAGCAACCTTGTCTATTCCATCATGGCCTACGCCCACGGAGGGCTAGCCTTACTCGGGGTAGATCTTCACGAAGTAGGCGATCTCCTTGCCCTTACAAACTTCTTGGTTCAACTCCACATCTCGAAGACGGAGGCTCCCAAGCGACACCTAACCAATCTAGGAGGCACCACCCTCCAAAAGGTAATAGATGTTGTTGATGATGATGAACTCCTTGCTCTTGTGCTTCAAATGATAATCTCCCCAACACTCAACTCTCCTCACTGATTTGGCTGTGGTGGAAGAAAGGATTGAGTGGAAAGCAACTTGGGAAGGTTAGAGATCAAGTTTCATATGGTAGGAATGGAGCAACTTGATCTCAACACAAGGGTAGGTAGTTCTCTTCTCAGAAAGTGTAAGGTAGGAGTGGTGGTACTTTCTGATGGCTCTCTCCACGAATGAAGAGGGGGTGGAGGGGTATATATAGCCTCCACACAAAATCCAACCGTTACACACATAATTGAGCAATCTCGGTGAGACCGAAGTGAAAACTCGGTCAGACCGAAAGTTCAAATATAGTGAACGTTGGGGTTTTCGGTGGGACCGAAAATACCATCTCGGTGAGACCGAAAGTGTAAATAATATGAACATTGGAGTTTTCGGTGGGACCGAGAAAGAAAACTCGGTTAGACCGATTTGAGAAAAGACAGGAACATGCCAGTATCGGTGAGACCGAAAATGCAATATCGGTGAGACCGATTTCAGCCAAGACAGAAGCTTGCCAATTTCGGTGAGACCGATAATGCAAACTCGGTTATTCCGAAATGATGTCAAAAGGTTACAGAAGGTTGGCAGTCCGTATTTCGGTGAGACCGATCTCAAACTCGGAATGACCGATTTTTCTAGGGTTTGGCTTATGGCTGAGGTGGTTCATCTCGGTGGGACTGAGTTGGAAGAATCGGTTTGTCCGAGATTACTTATGAGTGTGTATAGTAGTGAAAGTTGCTGATAGTTGAAGGAGATATATCACTAAGCACTTGAGCAACCAGATCATCAACACAACCTCATCCCCTTTTAATAGTATTGGCTTTTCCTATGGACTCAATGTGATCTTGGATCACTAAACCAGAAATGGAGTCTTGAGCTTTTGCCAATGCTTGCCTTAGCATCTTGAGGGGTCCACTTCTTCAGTCCTTTAGCCATGCCAATGTGATTGAATTTCCTGAAACATACTTGATAAAAGCATTAGTCCAACCACAAAGTATGTTGTCATTAATTACCAAAACCACCCAGGGAGCAAATGTGCTTTCAATCTCCCCCTTTTTGGTAATTGATGGCAACACACTAAAATCACACTAAACAAAACATCAAAGCTTATTGAAAGAAAGACAGAATTATCATGAAAGCTTTGACAAGCATGTAGTACACAGGCTCCCCCTACAAGTGTGCAAGATTTTCATAAATTATGGTTTTGGACTACCACAAGCACACAAGAGAGATAAGCGAGATGTGCTACATGCAGCTTGGCTATATGCATCAGAGCAGAAGAAAAAAAATGAGTGATAATGCATATGTGCATGGTGATTTCTTGCAAACAAGTATTTACAAGCAAGTCACCATCATGCACATTCTGCAAGGTGCATATACTTACCTTGAGGTTCCTTGGCATTATACCTGAAGGGATAAACTTGGGAAAACAAGGTTAGATAACACAAGAGTGTTCCTTCAACCAACTGCAAGAACATCAAGAGTACCAAGCCAGGAAGGACATGTATAAAGAGTGTCTCATATTGAGCACAAGCTTGAATCAGCAAACATGTCTCAGAAACTAAAAGATTTTCAATGAATTCTGAGGGATTTTGCTTTCCATAAGATATCAAATGTGAAGATTCCTCTCCCTTTGAGTTCTCTCAGAACAAGGGGTTTGATGGAAAGAGCAAAATCAAAAGAATGATGCCAATTGAGAATGATGTCCAAATGTAAAATATGGCAAAGCTTTGATGTGATTCTCTCCCCCTTAAGATAAGATTACTTTTCTTCTCCCCCTAAGTCTCTTCTCCCCCTACTCCCCCTAAGTCTTCTCCCCCTTTGACATCAAGTGCCGAAAAGGACAGCAAACTAGGAAGGGCAGGAAAGATGGAAAGAAAGAAGTGGGATCCTTAAGAATCACAACAGGGCAAATAAAAACATTCAGAGAGAAACATTGAGTGGAGCTGCAGAAGATGATATCCTGGAGGATAAATCGGTGGCACCGAATTAGATGGATCGGTGGGTCCGAATCCTTTTCGGTTAGACCGAAAAATTTAAATCGGTGACGCCGAGTTTAATTCCAAGGAAATACAGAAATAATTCAGCTCACTTTGCGAGGAATGTTTCAAAGATTTGCAATGAATTTGTGAAAGATTTTCGGGGAATTGACCAGAGCCATAAGGATATTCAAAGAAACATAAGAATAGAAATAAAAAGGATTCCTAGATGAAGTTTTTTTTTGTTTAAAGAAAACCCAATGAGAGAACATAAGAGAAAATAGAAAGACTCCAAAACATATGTACTTCATCTAGATAAAGGTCGGCGACAAGGTCACCTATGTTTGAGTATATTGACTTAGGAGTCAAATGAGGACATTTGATCATAGGTCATACTCATCATTTAAGCTCAAAATGGGGTTGCCATTTTTTGATTAAGCATTTGATGTGATCACATCTTATGAAGCTGCTTGTACTCATGACTTTGAGCAAAGCTCCTTAAAGATGTGAACAACATACCTTGGGCTTGTTGTTGATTTACTCATGTAGGTAAGCTTGATGTAGGTGCTCATTGAATGTGAAGTTGGAGCGCCATTTTTACTTGTGTAGTTCATCTTCCTACATGGGTTAGGCAAGCAAGGAAATACTCAAGGATATCCAAGATGACAAGAGTGAGATACTAGATGTATAAGATGTCAAAAAGGATATGTAGAATTTTGTTCCTTGAACTCAACATCCCAAAGGGCTAGATACTTGATCAATGACAAGATTACTCATGATTTGAGTGTGTGGTAATCTTGTGGAATGTAGATCATCCAAGTACCTGCAAGGAGTTAGATGCAATACAAGGAGGCAAATGTGTCCAAGACATATGATCACCATCATAAGAGAAATATCAAGGATTAGTCAAGAGAGCTCATGCCTTGCATGCATCAATGGAGTTCTCACTCCAAGTTTGAAGCATCAATGATGTTCAACTCACTCCTTAAGCGACAAAACACCTTCTCATCAAGAGGTTTTGTAAAGATATCAGCAAGTTGTTTGTCAGTACGAACATGTTTAAGATTAATGTCACCCTTGGCAATGTGATCACGAATAAAATGGTGACGAACTTCAATATGCTTTGTTCGAGAGTGTTGCACTGGATTGTGTCCAATTTTAATTGCACTCTCATTGTCACAAAGCAAGGGAACATGTCTCACATGTATCCCATAATCTTTAAGCGTTTGTGTCATCCATAGCAATTGAGCACAACACGAACCAGCAGCAATATATTCCGCTTCGGCAGTGGATAATGATACCGAATTTTGTTTCTTGGAGGACCAAGATAAAAGGGATCGACCAAGGAATTGACACGTAGCCGAAGTTGACTTTCTATCAACCTTGTCACCGGCGTAGTCCGAGTCGGAGTAGCCAACAAGGTCGAAAGAGGCCCTCTTAGGATACCAAATGCCAAAGTTTGGTGTGTGTATCAAATATCTCACTATCCTTTTAACAGCTTTAAGATGACATTCTTTAGGGGCTGCTTGATATCGCGCACACATGCAAACACTCAGCATTATGTCAGGACGAGAAGCACAAAGATATAGTAGAGAACCAATCATAGAACGGTAAACCCTTTGATCAACGGGTTCTCCATCTTTTGTCAAGTCATTATGTCCACTAGTAGGCATGGGGGTACTCATACCTTTGCTTTCTTGCATATTGAACTTCTTGAAGAGATCCTTGGTGTACTTTGTTTGTGAGACAAAGGTACCCTCCTTAGATTGCTTGATTTGCAACCCAAGGAAGAATTTGAGTTCACTCATCATGGACATCTCATACTTCTCCGACATGAGCTGTCCAAACTTCTTGCTAAAATGGGGGTTAGTTGAACCAAAGATAATATCATCAACATATATTTGGCACACAAATAGTTCACCATTAACCCTTTTCGTGAACAGCGTTGAGTCTATCTTTCCAATCTCAAAGCCTTTTTCAAGAAGAAAGCTAGTTAAGCATTTGTACCAAGCTCTAGGAGCTTGTTTAAGACCATAAAGAGCTTTATGCAACTTGTAAACATGATTAGGCTTTTTGGGATTCACAAAACCGGGAGGTTGTTTCACAAATACTTCCTCTTCAATTTCACCATTTAGGAAAGCACTTTTGATATCCATTTGATAGAGAGTAATATCATGGTGATTGGCATAAGCAAGAAGAATGCGAATGGACTCAAGTCTAGCAACGGGGGCATAGGTCTCACCATAGTCCATACCTTCGACTTGTGTGTAACCTTGAGCTACGAGACGAGCCTTGTTGCGGATGACTTGTCCATCTTCATCTTGCTTGTTCCGAAACACCCATTTGGTTCCAATGATGTTTTGATCATCCTTGGGCTTCTCTACCAAAGTCCATACCTTGTTCCTCTCGAAGTTGTGTAGTTCTTCGTGCATAGCGTTCACCCAATCCGGGTCTTCAAGTGCTTCTTCTACCTTCATAGGTTCAATACTAGAGATAAATGAGTAATGCTCACAAAAGTTAGCTAAGCGAGTTTTAGAGCGAGTGATTCTCCCGGAGTTGATGTCGTTCATCATTTGTTCCACGGGATGATTTTTCTTGACTCTTGCTCGGACTCGGGATAGCTTTTGTTGATGTTGTGGCTGAGCTTCCTCATCATCTTCTTCTTCTTCATTGTTGTTGGTGTTGTCTTGAGGTGGTGGAGAAGGAGGTTGTGGTGGATCTTCTTGTTGCACTTCCTCATCTTGGTGAGTTCCACTTGTGGAGGCCTCCATGTTGCCTTGAGGTTCATCTCGACGTGAGGTAGGGGGCTCCACATATGTAGATGAGGTACTCTCCTTCACTTCCATGGGATGAATCTTTCCAATAGATAAATCTTGGATTGCTTCCGATGGGTCCTTGTCTCCTACATCAATAGGCATTTGCTCTACTTGTGAGCCATTAGATTCATCAAACTTCACGTCTACCGTCTCTTCAACCTTTCGGGTGAAATTATTGTAGACACGGTAGGTGTGGGAGTTTGATCCATAACCAAGGAGAAAGCCTTCATGAGATTTAGGAGCAAATTTAGACCGACGATGCTTATCAAGGATATAGCATTTTGAACCAAAGACACGAAAGTATCCCACTTGGGGTTTGTTACCGGTGAGGAGCTCGTATGATGTCTTGCCGAGGAGCTTATGAAGATAAAGCCTGTTGATAGCATGACAAGCTGTCTCGACCGCTTCTCCCCAAAAATGCTTTGGTGTCTTGTATTCATCAAGCATCGTTCTCGCCATCTCTATGAGCGTTCGGTTCTTCCTCTCAACAACTCCATTTTGTTGAGGAGTGTACGTAGCCGAGAACTCATGTAGAATCCCTTCCTCATCGAGAAAAGAGTCTACATTGGCGTTCTTGAACTCCGTTCCATTGTCACTCCGAACTTTCTTGATCTTCACCTCAAATTGATTTTGGGCCTTTTTGGCAAAGGTCTTGAAGATTCTCTGAACCTGCGATTTATCATCAAGGAAAAATACCCACGTAAATCTGGAATAATCATCAACTATAACTAGACCAAAGGAGTTACCACCAAGGCTTTTGTAAGCATTGGGACCGAATAGATCCATATGAAGAAGCTCAAGCGGTCTCCTTGTGGTCATGATGTTCTTCACGGGATGACTTCCACCTACTTGTTTTCCTGCTTGACAAGCACTACAAAGTCTATCTTTGTCAAAGAAAACATCTTTAACACCAAGAATATGATCACCTTTGATCAGCTTGTCTAGATTACGCATACCAACATGTCCTAGCCTTCTATGCCATAACCAACCTTTAGAGGATTTAGCAATGAAACAAGCTCTAGGTTGGGCTTTCTTAGTGAAATCAACAATATATAGATCACCTCTACGGATACCAGTAAATGCCATGTTTTGATTGTCACGACGAAAGACTTGGCAATCTACTTTGGTGAATAGCACATTGAATCCAAAGTCAGCTAATCTAGACACGGAAAGTAAATTGTATCCAAGAGATTCTACAAGCATGACATTTTGAATAGAGCTATCATGAGATATGGCCACCTTACCAAGGCCAAGTACCTTACCCTTGGAGTTGTCTCCAAAAGTCACATACTTGCGTGGACCATCGTTCTTTGCAAGCTCTCGAAACATGTCTTTGTCTCCGGTCATGTGGTCGGTGCATCCACTATCAAGAATCCACTCTTTTCCGCCGGACATGTAGTCTCTCAGATTTGCCATGAGATTGAGACTCTTCATGACCTTGTCTAGCTCGGTGTCCGAATCGGAGTAATCAACATCTTGCTCATGCTCATCATCACATTGACCCATAGATTGTTCATCATCAACACCTAGGTCAATTTGATAAGTACTTGCATTAGTTTGGTCAATGTGACAATAATCTTTGGAATGCAATGCAATAGCATTTCTAACTATAACATTGATAAGACCGGGATCACCCTTCTTTTTCATAAGATCACGAAGCTCAAAGAAGCATTTATCAAAGTTGGGATCATTGGGGTGCAACTTATCAAATTCAATAGTCTTGTGTAGAATTTCATCAAGACTTCTCAAAGAGTAGTCCGGATAAAGTTCTTCCAAGAATTTCCACATAGCATAGGCGCACTCAAAGTTTGTAACAAGATTAAGCAAGTCATCGGGTAACCCTCTAATAATAAGATTTACAGTTCTAAGGTTACGAAGCAAATCAAGCTCTTCATCCATGGTAGGGTGCAAGGGATCAAAAGGAGGCACATAGGGGGTCTCAACATATTTGCACAAATTGTACATCTTAAAGATACTAAGCATTTCAGACCTCCATGAGTTATAGAACCTTCCATTAAGAACAGGCACTCTATGGCTAACACTCCCAACTGTAGACACGTCCATCTTCCTCTAATGGTGTGTAAACCAAAGCAATGGAGACCAAAGCTCTGATACCAATTGAGGGATCGAAGAAGGTGAGAGTGTCTAGAGGGGGGGTGATTAGACTGCTCGACAAGATAAAAATTCTGTCTTTTATCAAGGACAGATTTTGACAGTTTTTGCATAGCACACAAGTCAAGTAGCACACTACACATGCAATTCTATAGTATGAGCAGCGGAAAGTAAATTGCACGAGTAGTAAAGAGAGGTGGAGAAGATCAAACGCAATTTGGAGACGCAATGATTTTTCCTGTGGTTCCGATAGGTGGTGCTATCGTACATCCACGTTGATGGAGACTTCAACCCACGGAGGGTAACGGCTGCGCGAGTCCACGGAGGGCTCCACCCACGAAGGGTCCACGAAGAAGCAACCTTGTCTATTCCATCATGGCCTACGCCCACGGAGGGCTAGCCTTACTCGGGGTAGATCTTCACGAAGTAGGCGATCTCCTTGCCCTTACAAACTTCTTGGTTCAACTCCACATCTCGAAGACGGAGGCTCCCAAGCGACACCTAACCAATCTAGGAGGCACCACCCTCCAAAAGGTAATAGATGTTGTTGATGATGATGAACTCCTTGCTCTTGTGCTTCAAATGATAATCTCCCCAACACTCAACTCTCCTCACTGATTTGGCTGTGGTGGAAGAAAGGATTGAGTGGAAAGCAACTTGGGAAGGTTAGAGATCAAGTTTCATATGGTAGGAATGGAGCAACTTGATCTCAACACAAGGGTAGGTAGTTCTCTTCTCAGAAAGTGTAAGGTAGGAGTGGTGGTACTTTCTGATGGCTCTCTCCACGAATGAAGAGGGGGTGGAGGGGTATATATAGCCTCCACACAAAATCCAACCGTTACACACATAATTGAGCAATCTCGGTGAGACCGAAGTGAAAACTCGGTCAGACCGAAAGTTCAAATATAGTGAACGTTGGGGTTTTCGGTGGGACCGAAAATACCATCTCGGTGAGACCGAAAGTGTAAATAATATGAAC
>LR738715.1:221920961-221934486 GCA_902687465.1 Secale cereale | reverse complement strand
TTGGAGTTTTCGGTGGGACCGAGAAAGAAAACTCGGTTAGACCGATTTGAGAAAAGACAGGAACATGCCAGTATCGGTGAGACCGAAAATGCAATATCGGTGAGACCGATTTCAGCCAAGACAGAAGCTTGCCAATTTCGGTGAGACCGATAATGCAAACTCGGTTATTCCGAAATGATGTCAAAAGGTTACAGAAGGTTGGCAGTCCGTATTTCGGTGAGACCGATCTCAAACTCGGAATGACCGATTTTTCTAGGGTTTGGCTTATGGCTGAGGTGGTTCATCTCGGTGGGACTGAGTTGGAAGAATCGGTTTGTCCGAGATTACTTATGAGTGTGTATAGTAGTGAAAGTTGCTGATAGTTGAAGGAGATATATCACTAAGCACTTGAGCAACCAGATCATCAACACAACCTCATCCCCTTTTAATAGTATTGGCTTTTCCTATGGACTCAATGTGATCTTGGATCACTAAACCAAAAATGGAGTCTTGAGCTTTTGCCAATGCTTGCCTTAGCATCTTGAGGGGTCCACTTCTTCAGTCCTTTAGCCATGCCAATGTGATTGAATTTCTTGAAACATACTTGATAAAAGCATTAGTCCAACCACAAAGTATGTTGTCATTAATTACCAAAACCACCCAGGGAGCAAATGTGCTTTCACCGGTTCACCCCACCACCACAGTCGAAACATGAATCATGTTCAGTTCCTTAGGAGTGCAGTGTCTCATCCCCGCTTTACAAAACGTGAAACTACCCAAAGACTGAAAAGGTCCGCGTAAGGTACCCAACTACACGGCGGATCTGGCTCCGGAGGCATGGGTTGAAAGTTATGAGATGGCTATGGAGATGCTTGACGTGGACGAAGCTGCATGCGCTAAATACTTCACAATGATGCTTGAGGGCACGGCCCGGACATGGTTAAAGGGTTTGCCACCCAATTCCATCGGATCATGGGGTGAATTGCGTAGCCGGTTTATCACTAATTTCAAAGACACATGCAAGCAGCCAATGTCTGTTGTTGACTTAGCTGCATGTGTTCAAGGAGAGGAAGAGACCACCAGCAGTTGGGTGCGGCGAGTGTCCGAAATCTTGCACTCCTCCAATAGCATCAATCCAAGCACGACGATAGTAACCTTGGGAGGCAATTGTCGGTTTGAGCCTTTGAGGCAGAAGCTGGGACGGCTCAAACGTGATTGCAACGACATGGGAACGCTCATGGGCGCTTTGGTAAAATATGGAGACTCTGATAACACCAAATATCCAGATGCAGACGGAGACAAGTCCGGGAAGGCGAGCAAAAACGGTAAACCGACGCAGGCCAATCCGGCGGGCACAGGGTACAATGGCAAGCGTAAAGCGGAGGGCAGCTCAGACTTTGTGGCCAATACCAACGCTCAGGACAACGGGCAGCGCCGCAAGGGTAAACCGCCCCCACGCAGCGGGAGGCCACCTATTAATCTAGATCGCCAGTTGAACATGCCTTGCCCAAGGCACGGTACAGAAGAAAACCCGGCTACGCATCTCTGGAAAGATTGTTTCATTATGCAAGAGCTTGTGAAATAGGCCAAATATAACCACGGGCCCCCCGGCGGGTCAGGTCCCAGTTTTCAAGGTCCGGGTTATCAAGGTGGTGGATCCGGTTCAGGATACCACGGCGGTAACAATAACCACAGTAGCAACAATCAGCATCAACATAACCAGCAACATGGTCAAGGGGATACAACAAGCAAGGGAATCAACAGCGTCAACAGCAGCAGCAATCCGGATATCAGAATAATCTGAAGGAGTTGAGCAGTGGGCAGTATCACGTCTTCACCACAAGTCTATGCAAACGGGATCAAAAGGTTTTGAAGAGGGCAGTACACTCCGTTGAACCGGCGGTACCATGTTTTTTACGTTGGTCTGAGCAACCCATTGTGTGGAGCAGAGAAAATCACCCACCACGGGTTGATAATCCGGGTCAGTTGGCTCTGGTGGTGGCACCACAGGTGGGTGGTTATAAGTTCACCAAAGTACTTATGGATGGAGGCAGCAGCATCAACATCCTATACTATGAGACTTTTCGACGTATGGGGCTGACAGATAAGAAGCTCCGACAGTCCAACACAGTGTTCCATGGGGTAGTGCCCGGTAAATCGGCTTATCCAGTTGAAAAAATCGATCTGGAAGTTACCTTTGGGGATGAGCATAACTCTAGATCGGATACCGTGACCTTTGAGGTTGTAAAGATCAGGAGCCCATACCATGCTCTGTTTGGGAGACCAGTTTACGCCAAGTTCATGGCTAGACCGTGTTATGTTTATCTCCAGCTCAAGATGTCAGGCCACAAAGGAACTATCACGGTTCATGGGAGCCGCAAGATTGCACTAGAGTGCGAGGAAGGAGATGCGACTTATGCCGAGGCGGTTTGCACTACGGAAGAGCTAAAATTCTATACGGACAATGTTGATCCGGCGGATATGTCCCCGCTGAAGAAGCCAACTACAGAGCATGATCCGGCGTTGAAGTTCAAATCGGCGGAGGAAACTAAGCAGGTTGATTTTGTTCCGGGCGATTCATCAGAGTAGTTCACCATCAGCGCTAACCTAGACCCTAAATAGGAAGGCGCGCTCATCGAGTTCATCCATGAGAACCGGGATATCTTCGCATGGAAACCTTCTGACATGCGAGGTATACCGAGGGAACTCGCTGAGCACAGTCTTAATATTGATCCGAAGTTTAAACCGGTCAAGCAGTATCTGCGCCGCTTCGTCAGAAAGCTTACTGGCAAGAGGGCGCATGTCTTTGGTTAAAGAATGAAGATCTTCATAAGAGAAGGCTGACCCGTCCTCTTTCATGTTGGGATAACCATTCATGGCCTCCGCCGGATCAAAGTCGGGGACCCATGCCTTGGCCCGGGTTAACACCATGAGAGAGCCAGCTCGTGCAGCAGATTTCTTCACCTCAACAAGTCGAGCAGGCAAGACAGATAACTTTTCCAGAGTGCCTTGGATGGTGGTCGGCGCCGGTTTATTGTGCGACATAGCGCTGATAACCCTTTGAGCACCGGAGTAGAGTTGCTCCACCAGGGTATATGCAGCCTTCAGTTTCTTCCGAACATCGTCTCCAAGATGAGTTATGCGCCTCCCTATATACAATTGGCAAGTTAAACCGGAGCAGGATAAGATTGCAAGGATACAAGCATACGAAGACAGATACTCACCGAAGATGGCAGATGTCATATCATCTATATGATGTTTTAACCCGGATAGCTCCTGGGTCACAGGGTTGAAGGCAGCTTCAGCATCCTTTGCTCTCTTTTCTAGAGCAGCCCTTTGCACCTCCCATGTGGACCGCTCCGCTTCAAAATCTTTCTTGAGTTTTTCCATGAGCAAGGACAAGTTCCTCCTTAACTTTAGTAGAAGTAGTTTCATGGAAGGCCAAGCTATTCCGGAGTTCAGTTGCCTCTGAAGCTCTCCGATTCGAATCAGCCTGCAGGAAAAGGAAAGTGTTGAAGGACAGTTCAATCAAAAGTCTCAAGCACATAACAAGTTATGCACTCGACACTTGGGGGCTAATGTACAATTGAAGTCAAAGAAGGCAACTTTTTCAGAAAAGTCCCAAACATATAAACAAGTTATGCCCTTGGCACTTGGGGGCTAATGTACGTTCATTCTCAGACATAAGAGAAGTCCCGGTTCACCTACGGTGAGGTAAACCAGCACTTGGGGGCTAAAATGGCGTAAAGGTACAATTGAAAGATACAAGCAGAAACGGAAGGCAAAAAGGAAAGAAAATTACCTCATATTTCTCCTTCATCATGTTGACTAAACCGGCCTCATAGTCGCGGCTGGTGAAGAGCTGGTTCAGATACCCAGAGTGGAGTTCTTGGGCATTAAGCTGATTATAACTTGACAAATCTGTGCTCCACATGCCTTTATCTTGCTGAAGCTTTTCCTCCTTGGCGGTGTGTCTAGCCAAGACAACAGGCTATGTGGGAGCAGAGAAGCCTATCTCGGTTATCTCAACATCTTCTGTCGAGGCAGCGGTTGGCTGGAGGGGATCAGCGGTGCGCACTGGACTAACAGGAGCTGGGCTAGCCCGAGGAGGACTAACCCGGACAGGGCTTGCCGGTCCAGCTGTGTTCTCCATAGCGTCACCCCTCGGAGCAGCAAGATCTTCATGATCCATAGGGGAGGGGTCATCGTGCTGGACTTCAACATTTTCCTCTGGAGGGTTGGCCGCTTCAAGATCCTCTGCCGGTTCTGCGGTGGTGTGTTCGGTAGCCGGTTTATTTAATTTCGCCTTCTTGCTAGGCTTGGGCATACTAATAAAGATTAAAAGAGCAATGAAAATCACAAGGTCAAAACGGAAAGGTAAACCGGACGTTTGGAAAGATGACTTACCCAGGAACGGTCTTAAGCACCGGGATTTGAGTAGCAGTCGACTCGCCGGAAGAAGACAGAGGAGCTTCCTGATAGTTGGGATCAGACGGTTTAAGAGGTTTGCGAATAAGACCTGCTTTTGGATGAAGAAGGGTTGGAGTAAGCAAAACCTCTGAACGGCGTCTGCGAGCTGGCGTGTGGGGTAATCCGGATGACTCAACCACGTGACCACTATGGCGTGTGGTCCGGCGAGCCTCATGCTGTTGTTTCTTCAAAAGAAAGTTGGGATCCAATTGAGCATAAGGGTGTAAAAATGGATACTTCCGGGATACCCGGCGAATCTTGGGCGGCAACGGTTCTGAATCAGATGAGAGAGAAATTACCTCAACTTCATCCGCTTTACTTCCCTCTGTCAGATCCTGGGAAAAGACATTATTGATATAAATATAAACAAAGAGAATTCAAAGGACATAAGAATCAAGCAGTACCTCAGAAGCCGGATCATCTTCTTCAAGGTTTGAACCGGAAACGGCAGCAGTTTTCTTCTTCTTTACGGCTAAGCTCTTCTTACGGGTTGGCTTCACCGGTTTATCTTGAGCTTTCCTCTTCCAGAAGGGATCATTGGCCTGTGTAAAGGAATAAGAACATGTTGAAGACAAGTGATATGAACGGATTAAAGTGAATAGAAAGGGACAGAAGAGTCTTACCGGCGGTGGTTGGTTGTTTGCGCAAAAAGGAGCTAAACCGGTCCGGCTGCAATCTTCCAGAGGGATGTTCAGCATCTTTTTTGCAGATTCAGTAACTTCGTTGTCAGGAAGCACTATTTTTGTGTGACGCTGAGGATCTTCCGGATTGCCGGTATATTCGCACATCAAGCTTGAACGCCGGCTTAAGGGAAGAATACTCCAAGCGAGCCAGCATCAAACAAAGTCAACCCCGGTTAAACCGTTAGCTACGAAAGCCCTGAGATTGGAAAGTTGAGGGGCGTAACGAGCCCGGTCTTGGGCGCTTAGACGTTGCAGGAAAGGATGACTCGGCGTAAGGCGGTAAGCGCGGTAACCCGGCAGCGGATTTTCTCCTTCGGGTGAAGTATCCTTGCAATAGAATCAAGTCTCGTTCCATTCTTTTGGATGGCTGTGAAGAGTGGCGTGAGGAAAACTGACGTCCTTCCTTTTCTGGATGCTCACGTCGCCGAGTTCAGTATGGGGCCCGTCGAAGAACTCAGTCCGGCGATTCAGGTGAAAGAAATCCCGGAACAACTCCACAGATGGCTCCTCTTGCAGATATGCCTCTGAGAAGACTTGGAAGTTGCAGATGTTGGATATTGAATTGGGCCCTATGTCTTGCGGATGGAGTTGGAAATTGGCTAGGACGTCGCAGAAATTTTTTGAACCGGGTGGGCTAAAGCCCCGGGCCAGATGATCAAAGAAAACGAGAATTTCTCCTTCCTTAGGTGTAGGAGGACATTCCTTTCCAGGGGCCCGCCAGTGCAGAACCTCTTTAGGACCCATAATACCAATTGAGGCCGCCTTTACTAAGTCATCCTCAGTAATCCGGTAAGGGACCCAATTGCAAGCAACGAACTGTTTGGCCATCTTTTCCAATGCGGGAGTGCTGAAAAATACAATACAAGACCCGGTTTTACAAATCTACTGAATGCAAACCGGCGTGTTCTGTGAGAGTATTGACTTGATTGATGGTTTAAGCAAGGAACTAATGGTACCCCCTAATCTGGAGCAAGCATGAACGAGACAGCTACCGGTTTATGACGATAGAAGGAGGAAGTTAAACCATCAATTATGGAATGCATGATTAAATCTAAACCGTCAAGTGCAGGCATATGAGGCGCATGTTATAATTAAACGGGTAACATAAGCAGATAAGATGCAGATCTAAAGTGTGAGAAACAAGTTTCACATGAAGAAGAGGTAAAATATGGATCTACGGCGCAGGAAAAAAGACAAAGCAATTCAAGTCATATTCAGTGAAGGCAGCGGAAGTTTTCTACAGATCCAATCCAAACTAGCAGTATTGGAGAAACTAAAGTTATGGCGATGGAGCGGAATCACACGCACGAGGGTTGACCTAACAAGTTTTACATCTACAGCTAAAAACAGCCTACGGCGAGGAACTACAAAGAACAAGGGTTTGCGGCGAGCTACAGAGAAACCCTAGAACTGAGAGCCATTGGGAGAAGAAATAACGTATCTGAAGAGGGGGAAGAATGAAGGCGAATATCTGGACTTGATCAGGTTGATGCAGCGGCGGGGCTTGCTGACGACGGTGAGCTCGAAGGACGGCGGCGGAGGCTTGAGCGCTGGAGATAGAGGAAGACGAAGAAGGAGGGGGTAAAAGAGATGGCCCTCGGCCTCATTTATAGGCCGAAGAGATAAAACGGCAGGCGCGGAAATCGAGGAGACCGAAAATCGGATATGGATTGAGCTGTCGCTTCGATCTTCGGAGTGGTAATAAATAAATGTAACAAACAGATGCGGGTGTTAAATGCGCAGATGATGTCATGACAGATTAAAGCGATTCCAGGAGATGACGTCATGGCCGGTTTAAGAAGTATACAAGAGCTGCAGAAAGGGAAATTCGTACAAGACTTTGAAGACTGACATGAACAAGTTCAAATCAATTCGGGGCCTAATGTTAGGGATATTACTATCAGGAATAAACCGGCAGGAGGGTCCGGTTTATGTTATTAAGATTATATTATCAGAAGCCCGGTGGAGTATGTATTAGAAGGTTATAGCCTACGGAGGTTCAGGGCCCATGTATATGGCCCATAATTTGTAAACAGTCATGCCATGTAACTTGGGATGTAAGATAGAAAGAATAGAGACCGAGGCGGACACGTTTATGAGCCGGCCTCGGGACTCTGTAAACCGGACCGAGCGTCGCCTTCTATATAAAGGGACGACCCGGTGACGGTTTAGGACAGGAAACAACAGCTCGAGACACAGGCAAAGCGGATTCGCTCCCTGGTCATCGAAGCCCAAGCAATACCACACCAAACTAGATGTAGGCTTTTACCTTCATCGAAGGGGCCGAACTAGTATAAACTCCCTGTGTCCTTCGCCCGCTTTAACCCCTTTAAGCTAACCCGAGCGATGGCCTCACGACTAAGTCCTTTTGCTAGGACATCTGCCGTGCTAAATCCACAACAGTTACCGTTACTTCCATACTACTTTGCAACCAAATACTTTGTTATAGATATTAAGTCTTTCAGGTGTGGTTGAATTGACAACTCACCTGCTAATACTTGAGAATATTCTTTGGCTCCCCTTGTGTCGAATCAATAAATTTGGGTTGAATACTCTACCCTCGAAAATTGTTGCGATCCTCTATACTTGTGGGTTATCAATTTGCAGCCGAGCAGGGCTAACAAAAGCAAGTAGGCCTCGGTTAGGTATTCCGCAAGAGAACAAAAAAATCAGAGCTAGCCATTTTCAGAAAGAAAAAAAAACTATCGGGCTGGTTTTTTGGTAAACATTAAATAAAAGGCTAGCTAGAAAGGCCAGAGTACCCCGCATAGCCCAGTTGACATCTTGTTCTGTCTCAAAAACAAAAAGAACTGAGCGAGCTGCTGGATCCCTGGTGTCAGCCGCTCGTCGTGCAATTCTCTTGTTTATTGTCTATGTTGACAATAGCATGGCACCTAGATGTCAGGAATCCATTAGGAGGAACCATTTTTTGTCTACAAATAAGGAGGCAATTGCTTGCGTACTGACATGATCCTAGTGGGTCCCTGCTGTCATCTTCTCCATGTACAATCATCTCCTGATTGTGTACGCGTCAACCTAGTAGGCCCAAAAGTCAGCCACTAAACACATGACGGACAAATACAACCCATTTAAAAAACAACGGCCCATTCCATACGTTCACATGGAAAGTTCAACATTCAGGGCAAAGTAACAGGTTTGATTCAGATATAGAGTACTGAAATTCCACATTGACAACCATCATAGCCAAGTTAACTATCTACTCCCACTAATACTGTAGTGTACAAGTACTAACTTACTCCTAGCTAACTAGACAATGTTGGCCGCCATCTGCGGTATATGCTAAATGCCGGCACCGACGTCCTCCTCCTCCCCTCGAACTTGCCGGTGGTGCGATAGGGAGCGTTGCTCGCGCGCGTTGGTCCTTTCCATGTCGGCGTGGTCCACCGAAGCTTTGGCTTCTAAGCGGGAAACCCACTTGACGGGCTAATAGTAAAATTCGGTGCCGCGCACGCGTGCATGCCCGACAGCCTCTAGGGCTATTTGCGGGGCGCCGCCCTCCACGTAGTCCGCCCAGTTGCGGGCACTCCGCTCGCGACTCAGAGCGGTAGTGCGCTGCTTCTCGATGCCCCGCTGGTAGTGCAAATCGATGATATGCTACTCCTCCACCAGTCGGTTGCCCTCCAACAAGTCCTCGTACTCCACATTGCCATCTAAAGACCGATAGAATGCCTCCTCCCTCCGCCTGCCTACCCGTGAATAACCGAACACTAGCTCTGGCGGTGAGCGCTTATGGTGTCCCCTATCATGGACGGTCCAGGGCATGACAAACATGGTGAGAGCGAGGGCATGTGGCGAGCAACATCGGGCCGGTGGGGGTTGTGAGGATAGGCCGATAGGGCTTGTTGGGTGATGGTGGCACCGTAGAACGCTGGGAACTAGTAACTATAGGCGGAAGGTAGGTGAACCAGCGTGTCGCGGGAAACGCGGCGGTCATCAGAATTCAATGCATAAGCAGGCATGGCTGAGCGCGTGAGCTTATCGTGGAAAACAGGAAAAACCGAATTTATGAATGGGCCCTCTCGTCCGTCCGTGCTGAGTCGCATATCGGCATGAAGGTCAAACGAGTGCACTAGAATCATTTAGATGAGGTACGTGCGTGATCGGCTATTTATTCATGTAGGATCGAGTCGGTCGGATATTGTATGTGTAGGATCGTATTAGCTGATGACCATTCGCTGGGAGATAAGGCATTTGCGAACGTTTTTGCTCGCAATTTCTTCATACTTCCATGGCATTTTCTTCAGAACAGCATGTCAGTTTCTTCAGAGGTAGGCATTTTTATTGAAAAAACTACCACCTTTGGATCTTGCGTCGCAACTAAAACTGCCAGGAGCGTATTAGTAGGCTTGATAGTGATCGACGAGTAACTTGTAAACACTCAGCGAACAACAATAAGGAACTTCTGGTAACTTGTAAACACTGAGCACACATAAATAAGGAGCATGATGTGCACACTAAAAGAGCCGATCCATTCGAAATGTTCACACGAGATTCACATGCCTGGCTTTGTATAATGTTCCCATTAATAGCCCAAATTCACAACCAACTAGTACCATTCACATACATAACATCAACATCTTAATGCATCTCAATATTTCACAGATCATATACAATATGTAGCTCCTAAAGCAAAGATCAAGAAAAAACATATGTTCTTGCTACTAACATGGATGCTTCTCTGGGCCAACATTCAGTACAGAGTGAAAGACAAATTTGGTCGTGAAGTTTACATTTCCATTTGCAAACGTAAATGGTTTCACCAACAGATGCAATCATGAGAGTGAACCACACATGATGGAGGAACATCCACTGAAATATGAGTTGGTCATCTGTCGAGCACGTGGCGAGACTATTTTCGGAATACAAATTTAACGTTGGCAAAACGATGCCCATTGGACAATCAAAACAAAGCAATGAAGCACCTAGTATTGGCCAATAAATAGTCCTTTCTGTGTCTATTTTCAAATGGCACTGCTTGCACTGACTATACTATCCTCTTATGTGGTTCCACAAAAATTGCAGTCACTTTGTTTGTTCGCCAAATAGCAACGAGCAGACATTTGTTTGCACAAATATCAACCAGCTAGTTAACATATACCCGCCTTGTATTTTTGGTTTAAACACACCTCTGCTAGTCGTTTTCGCTTAGCATCTGTCATGTTTTGCACTGGACAATTTGATACTTTCATGTTTGGCACTGGACAATTTGGTACTTAATTGATTTGTTGGTACTAAGCAGAAATATAGAGCTTATTCATCATCAGACCAAGGATATCCATGTTGGCAATGATGAAAAAGGTGAAATCGATACAACCGAAATTGAGCATCCAATCAATGAATCATATCCTGTGACCAAGGCGAAGGAAAAAACAAGTCCATTTGCTAATTAATAGCATTGCATGTAATGAACTGACCACTGCATGTCGTTTTTGGTACTAGTCTTAAGTCATTAAAAGCATACAAGCCTCATGTCTCTTATTGGTTGATTCCTTTATTTATGTCAAGAAACAAGAAACATGGTGGCCGTTGATGCACCACGCCTAAGTGTTTTGGGATTATTTGGTTTTCGTAAGATGTCTATACACCTAGACGGAGGTGGTAGTACTATTAAATCCAGGCGGTGGTGCTAGTAGTAGTAGTATAACCAATGTAGTAGTAGTACTACGCGTTGGTCAAATTATTATGTGCTGCTCCTCATAGTGAAGTGACAAGACCCCGCGCCGGAGATGACACCTGAGTGTAGGCGACGTGTTAGGCATACCAAAGTCAGCGTCACCATGTGCAATCACCATCATCATGGCTGTAGAGCTAGCCTCCTTACAACTAGCCGCGTTCGACATTAATTTTCCGTGCGTTGCCACGAGTAATAATAAATATTGTACTGGAGTAAGGGGTATATCGTTGCCACACCTATGCACGTGAACATTTATCGTTACATAGTACCTCATGCTGGGTAGTCATAATATTACAAGTTTCAAACTGATATTACAAATGCTTGAGTAATGTTGCACCTACGAAGAGGGAATCATTAGGAAGTTTACATAAGAACTTTTGTTACTTTACGTAGATGCAGCATTATCGTACAAACTAAAATCCACCGCCCTGACAAGTCACTAATGGACAAATAAATTTTTGAGTCTCTTGCGCCTTGATATTTCAAAAACAAATTCAGCTTCTGCGGAGCCTTTGTCATTTAGCCTTAGACGCTTGCGGTGATCAGCATGCCATTCATTGTTGCGCCGGAGAACGCCAAACCTCATTATTACCTTGAGCACACCTGCCTCCAGAACATTGAACCTGGCCAATTTAATCTCACATGTGCTACCTCGGTAATCGATCAAATCGATATTTGTAAAATGGAGATCAAGGCATTGATGAGATTGTTATAGTGGAGCACATTTTTCACTTTCGGGTCTTTTTCTATCTGGAAAAAAAAGAGAACATATTAGAGCAGCTGGCTGTATAAGATTGTTGTGTCATCATGAGACACCAATATGGCTCTAAGGCTAGTGATATTTTTTTCACTCTCTTTCTCTTTCCTCTCATTTACCTAGGAGCAGGTGAAGAGCTCGGTCCCGCTCGCTCCACTATGTGGCCGATGCCATACTTCTCAAAAGTATGCCACATAATATGCATCGATGCCAAATCAAAAGATTTTGGCACTGCTCTAGCACTGTGAGAGAGTTGGCACCGCTGTTCACACAGACCCACATGTATAAACAAATCAATCAAACCAACTACATCAACCTCTCTCTCTCCCAAACAAGTGTTTTTTATTGCCTCAGTCCTCTCCCTCTCCCACGCAAGTTTTTTTATCACGTGAGTTAATTTGGCACCGGAGCAATGGAGGGCATCGATGCCAATTGCCAAATTCATCAAAAGTGAATTTGGCACGTGTTTTGGCCTACGTAGTGGAGGGCTGTTATAGCCCACTTTTGTACTACCTCGTATTTAGTGTAAAATTTTGACCATGGATTTACCAAAGAAAATGTCATTGCATGTCACCAAAAATTATACCATTTGAAATTATGTTCAAATACGAATTCAACAATATATTTTTTAGTGACATGCATTAACATTTTGTCAGTTAAATCTATGGTCAAATTTTGATACTACAAAATA
The DNA here is from genome assembly GCA_902687465.1 of Secale cereale. Taxonomy (NCBI): domain Eukaryota; kingdom Viridiplantae; phylum Streptophyta; class Magnoliopsida; order Poales; family Poaceae; genus Secale; species Secale cereale. Next base: position 221,922,211 of record LR738715.1, on the reverse strand, counting down.
CGAAGAGTAAATCAGGACGGAGGTAGTACTTGCTATTAGGCTAACGATATAGTTACTAGTCTAAGTTACTTGCCACTATGATTATCCTAGGCTACTAGTACAACAAAAAACGATGCAGGTAATCACGTGAGAAAAAATACTAAAAACATTTCTCTCGGTGCAGTACATAGATGCTGTTTTGAACACTACATTTGTCATCGTAATTTGGGAAAATGACGCAAAAATTGAGCTCCATTGTGATTACTATTTAATAAGAAAGAAGTTTCACCTCGATGAGTAGCTTCTTCGTGCACAGAAAGCATATAAAGAATCCAACAACTTGATCTAGATTGGGGCCGATAGATTTTATTGCCAACATCTTCATTGTGCGCACAAACTGGGTCAAGCTTGTTGGAATCATTTTCTGGGTAACAGTCGTAAATACATCAAGAAGAAATTAAAAAGTGTGAATTTCAAGAAGACGGCGAAGAAGATGAGTGTTGTACCTGAACGATTATGGATCCAATAACGAGTTTGGAGAATTTGGCAGACGAGTAAACCAACACTATCGATTTCAGTGCGTCGATGACCCTGATTTTTGTTGGACCTTCTAGATGAGATACAAGCAATCCCTCAAAGAAAGGCACATTCTCAATGACCATAACGTGGAAGAGCTAAATGGATCTCTTCCCAATTGATGTCTTGTTATGGGGCCAGCAAGACTCATAAATCCATCGGAGATTCGTCGAGGTGATGTGGAGGCTAATGAACCCGTGGATCTGCCGAAGACGAAGGTACTCAAGTGCGGTACAGCCGCGGAGCAGGTGCTCCATAGCCTTCTTTGAGATGCCAATGTCGAAGAGTTTGAGCTGCTTGAGTTGAGGGAGAAGAAGGGCGGGTGCGACATTAATCTGGGGAAAATAGCAGGAGCTGAAGCTGGCGCGGCGCAGCGTTGGCGTGAGGCGGAGCACGGACGGCGACCGAGAGCGACATCGTCTAGCTTCAAACTTGAGCTCGTCAAACTGATCAACGACGGGGGATAAGAACCACTCGTCGAACTTGGCTTGGACCTTGTAGTTGGTACTGAACATGCAGATGTCAAGGTGTCTGGCTGGCCGAGGGTGCGATTCAAGGATCTTGGAGACTGCGGCCATGCATTTGCAATCTCCGTCGGAGAGGAAACTATGGATGGTGAGGTTGAGGGGGACGCGTTGCTAGAGGGGGCACCACCGCCGGGAGAGCAGGGTGGTCCGCACGCAGATTTGGTGGGG
>LR738715.1:221897887-221920951 GCA_902687465.1 Secale cereale | reverse complement strand
GGGGAGGGTGATGATAACGAGCAACATGTCATCGGGTAGGCTCCTGATGAAGTCCAGGCTCGTCGGATGTGGTTTTGGCTCGAGTTGCCTCCGTTTGTTGGATGCCTCGCCGTCCATCTCAGCCAACGACAACACCGGTGTACATGTGTGCTGGTGTGTATTGGGTGCTGGGTGTGCGCACAGTGGTAGAGTTAGCATTTGACATCAGGGTGGTCCGTCTTAAAAAACTTAACAACAAATGTGACATATGAACGTTCTAACTAATAACTACATTCTATCAATCATAATGACAAAGTTGAACAGATTATGTGCAAATTAGGTTCTGTGCAAATTAGGTGTATGAGTTCATCGGTTCATCTACTTATATGAACTGGATCTAGTCAAAAAAAGAAGCCCAGTAACGTGTGCTGCAATATTATGAACTCGTACACATCTGCCAAAATCATAATGATGTACTCCAAAATTATGTGTGTGAGTCAAATTCAGATGGAGATGTACTGCAAAATTATGTGTCAATTTCATATGGGATGTACTGCAAAATCATGGGTATGCGTGTTGTAAAATACAAAGGGGATGGAGTACCTCACTACCTCTCTCTGAAGAAGGCCTGATTAGGGGATGGGGTATCAACTATTGCCTGCTAAGTTACTGAGCGGACTGGGCGGCTGCAGCTCCGGCTAGCAGCGTGGCTGGGTACGCCATGCGCGCCTACGCGGGCAACAGCCCGCTAAGAGGCAGGCGGGGCAAACACCAGGCAGGCCGCGGGCGACTGGAAGCAGGCGTCAGGATGGTCCGGCAGTGCGTTGACGAGGCGACGCCGCGACGATGAGGCAGGCGGCTCGGGGCTCTGCTGGCGGCGGATCGATCCCGTGCGTGATTGCGTTCGCTTCGGGACAAGAAGTGAAACAAACAAGAGCTGTGACTGGCTGTTACTGGGCTTTTACATCTCGGCCCACCTCTAAATAACCTACACTAGGCCACTCAGAAATCTCAGGGTGGGCCACGGCCCACCCTATCCACCGCGTGGCTCGGCCACTTTGTGCGTGTGCGTGTCCTTGTGTGCTGGGTGTGCGCGTGTGCATCCTTGTGTGCATGCCATTATGCAGTGGTGTAGTGTGCACGAGTGCGTCCTTCACGCGGAACAAGTGTGCCCTCAATTTACTAGCATGCGGGGTGCTACCACGAGTGGTTTCAACTTTGTTTACTTCACTGCATGTTAGATGGGCCTCTAGTTTATTTATTTTCACCAACTGCCACATGGGCCAGCACATCAAGATAGATAACACGAGCTGACAAGGTAGCATGTGGACTGTTGACTGGTCAAATAAACAATATATGGAGCTATACGCTGACACAATGACCGTATAATCCCTCGGTAAAGAAAGATCGAATGAGAGTACGGAGTGCCATGCAAAAAAAGAGGGAGATAGTATAGAGAGAGAAACAACTACTCCCTCAGTTCGATAATGTAGTGCCTATAATTTTTTTGAAAGTCAAACTTTAGAAACTTTGACCAAGTTTATAAAGAAATTACTTATATCTACAATACCAAAGATAAATGATAGTATGAATTAAGTACATGTTGTGATGAATCTATTGATCGTTCTAGAGGTATATGTTTTTTATATACCTGGTCAAATTGTTTCGAGGTTTTAGTTTTCAAAACATCCATACGTTATGGACGTGAGAGAGTACCTAACTAGAGAGAGAGAGAGAGAGAGAAAGTGTGTGTGAAATAGAAAGGGTGAGTCAAAAAAGTGTGTGTGCGTGTGTGAAAGAGACATGGACGACACATGATAATAGTAGATAAAAAGTGTGTGTGCCCTATACAAACATATCACACATCCATCTTCGACAGCGGAAGCGAGGTGAGGAGATAGTTAGTGGTTGTTTGCAACCGAGAGAGAAAGACCCCTAGCACGTGGCAAAGAGAGGTCTGGCAAACAAGGGAGAGAGGTCGAGAGAGACGTATGGAGAAAATGCAGGCATGGGGAGGAGAGAGTGTGTGTTTGTGATAGGGAGATTCCCCTGAAGATCATGATGGGACTACATGGGTGGGAGATCGACTGACAAGGTGTGTGCACGATAGAAGATACCCAAATAGACCCGAGATAGACATGGGGATGGAAGGAAACAATACGTGTGTTCCTGATGGATAGTGAGAGGTAGTCATACTTAGGGGGTGTGCGTGTGGCTATGATGGAGTGAGATATTATGGTACTTAGGGGGGCGTGTCACCTAGGGAGAGAACAAGGGCGGAGAGTGTTAGATGGGTCTATGTAATGCGAGTGAGATATTTGTATGTGTGAACCAATGAGATATAAAGTTCGAGAGAGATAGAGGAGGCCCTATACGGCTGAGTGGTAGGTCAAATAGCTGAGAGAGGGAAAGAGATACTCCATCCATTCGATAGTGCAATGCATATAAATTTTTAAGAAGTCAAACTTTCGAAACTTTGACCAGGTTTACATGAATTATTATTTATATCTATAATACCAAAGATACATCATATTAAACTACATCTTCTGACAAATCTAATGACATAATTTTGTCGTTCTAAATGTAAATGTTTTTCTCCACGTACCTGGTCAAACTTTGTGAAGTTTGACTTTTCCATGAATATGCCATGGACCGAAGAGAGTACCTAAGTCGAGAGAGATCAAGTGTGTGTGAAGGAGAAAGAGTGAGTGTGCAAAAAGAGTGTGGGTGTGAAAGAGAAAGGGACAACAAACAATAAAATAGAGAGAGGGTGTGTGTGTGTGTGACGCCCGAGACCGACGTCCCAGAAGATCCCAGAAGGTTCCAGAAGATTCCAGATGTTCCGGGTTGCCCGTGTGTTCTTTGTGCTTGTGTTTTTTATTTTTTGCATTGCATCATGTCATCATGCCATCATCTCATTAATTTTTGCAACTAAATAAATCGTGTGGACCTTCGGTCCATTTAAATCGAGGGAAGATGTCTTCTCTTTATAACATATAAAAGCCTCTCAATATTATGGAGCTATATTAATAATTATTCCATTGCTTCGGAATCACCATAACACACTTGCATAATTTCCCCATGTCTTTTCACTTCGAGTTTCTACTTCTAAACCTTGTCTTAATTTCTTTCCGTTGTTTCGAGGCTCCTCCAAAAATCTAAACTCCTTTTATTGCAAGCTAAATGTTTTAGTTTGCACTTCCTTTGTGTTGGAACTATTTTTGCGGGGTTGGTTTTATTCCATAAGGCCTTACAAAAATGTTCATCATTATTTTTTTCTCTTCTTCTTGGCCTCCTTTCTTTTTTTTTTCTTTGGTCTCTCTCTATTTATTTTTTTTCTGCTAAGAAGAATAAGGAAGAGGCCAGCCAGCCTCTTGGGCCTTCCCCTTCTTCCCTCCCAGCCAGCCCAGGCCTCCCTCAGGCCCATCCCGCGAGGCCCAGCATCAGCGCACCAAACCCTAGCACGCTGACTCCCTTCGCAGCGTTCCCTCTCGTCCCTCAGCCGCCACCAGGCGTTCCCCCTCGATCGAGCCCTCGCTCTCCCCGTCGAAGCCCCTCGATCTCCCTTTCTCTCGATCCTCCTCTTCTTTCCCCCTCGCTCGCCTGAACCTCCCCCTCGGCGCCCTTCCCTTCCACGGCCAGAGGCCATCCTCCCTGCGGCTCCCTCCTACATCATCCAGGCTGCCTGCCTTCTCCCGTCTCCCTTCCTCCCTCCCGCGGGCCGGCCGTGAGCCGCCGACGTCGCGTGCGTCTCCAGCCAGGTAGAATCTCGGTGCGTCCCTGCCTCGTCCTTCCCGTCGCCCTCCAGGCCGCACGCGCGCAGGCCGCTTCTCCCGCGAGAGTTGCCGAAGCCGGTGCTCCTCCCCCAGCGCGGCTCCCCTCTCCTCTGCGCCTGGCGCCCCAAGCCGCCCTCGCCGCTCGAAACGCCGGACGACCAGCCCGCGTCGTCAGGTCGCTCGAGGTCAAGGCCCTCTCCGTCCCTGCCTCGTTCGCCCGGCGCGAGTACCTCTGCATCGACCGGATCCCGCGGCTCCCCTCTCCAGCAAGCCCCAGGACGAGCACCCGAGTCCAGCGCCCGGCCAGGCCCATGGCACCGGCGCCCTTCTGCCCCGCCGCGGCCCTCCTCTTCGGTCTCCAGCAGCCAGACCGCGCCAGGGCCTCCTCCTCCCGCGGCCAGGGGCGCCCGCTGGACCTCCGCGACCACGGCTTCTCCATCCCGGGCGCCTCGCCGTGCGCCCTGCTGCCTCCTTCGGTGCCGTGCTGCTGCCGTGGCCTCGTGGCCCTTCACGCCAAGTTGCTGCTGTAGTTTTGGTTTTTGTGGTATTGTTGCTGTGTTGTTAATCTCAGTTAACCAGGAAAACAACAAGTTTATCTTCTTTTGGACCCTTGTACGACTACGGCTACGAGCTCGAGAACGACTACATGTACGAGAACGACGACCCGTGTACCCCTTCGAGTCGCCGACGACCCGTCAAGTACGACTACACGGCGACAAATGACATGTACAACTATCTTCGCCGAGTACGACTACACACGATGACCGTCAAGTTCGACTACACGGTCGCCACGAGTACCCCTACGACCAAGTACCGCGACGACCGAGTACATCTACGGCCCGAACGTCTACCGTCGCCACGAGTACAACTACCGTCGCCGAGTACCACTACTTCCTCTACCGTCGCCCGAGTACAACTACCGCCACGTGAACGACTTCTTCCTCTTCGGCCGTGTACCACTACTTCCATTACTACGGCTACTTCCACTACGACCCCGAACCCCTCCGAGAACGATGGTTCCGAAGGTATAACCCCGTCGATGACCCGTGTGATGCATGCTTGCTTGTGTTGTATGAAATGTCTCTCGTGTGTGCTTCGTGCCCGTTCCACCTTTTGTCATGTTCCTCGGTTGCCTCGTCACCGACTCGTGGGAACCCGGTAACGGGATCACCCCATCATCTCGTTTGACTCGCTCACGCCGTCTATCTTTTGCATCGGACTCTCAACGAGTTACCGGTACCGATATGTTGCCGTGGCATCATTTTCGGAATCGTTGCCGTGGCACTCTTTTCTTTCCACCACGGTGGCAAACACTTCATGTCTTCCTCTTAAGTCAACCCTTTTAATAAACTTGCATAAAACTTGATCATGTCATCCGCATCATGTTAACAACATCATATGTTAATTTGTTGTTGCTTTAAATTTACTAAACATGCTCATGGGGATTTTCCGGATATGTTGTTGTTATTTTCTGGCCTCATTTAAAATGTCTTAATAGTGTAGGTTTTTTATGTTTCACCTCTTGCCTTGTTAACCAACATTTAACCTTGTCTTGTAAATAACAAGAGACAATTAAATAATTAAATGTGGTGTTTCTTCAATATGCAACTCGTTGCATATTGAGCTCCACTTAACTTGTAGTGTTGTTTGTGCACTTTGCCATGCCATGCATATTTAAACCGGACATGCATCATACTTGAATGTGCATCTTATGCCATGTTTATGTTTGTGTGTGTTTACCGTGTTGTTTCTTTCTTTCCGGTTGCTTCTCTTGTTAGCTTCGGTTTCGTTCCGGAGTTGTGAGGATCCGCTCGACTGTTGCTCCGTCTTCTTCTTGGCCCCGTTCTTCTTCCTTGTGGAATCCCAGGCAAGATGACCGAACCCGGATACCATTACTATCTTTGCCTATTGCTAGTAGTCTCGATCTATAGTTTTGCCTCGATGCCCATGTTTTTCCTGTCAGCCTCCTATTGTAACCATGAACCTGTTTAACCACCCTACCTATGCAAACCGTTGCTTGGCTAAGTACGCTTCGCTCAGCCCTTCTTATAGCATTGTTAGTTGCAGGTGAAGATTGAAGATGCTTGCTTCATGTTGAAGTTTGGTTGGGTTATATCACACTATATAAATGCTTAAATGAAATCATCTATATACTGGCAAGGGTGGAAGGCTAAGCCTTTTGCTTGGTGTTTTGTTCCACTCATGCCGTTAGGAACCGTATAAGCCGGTGTTATGTTCCTTGATTATGCGTTCCTAACACGGTTGGGGTGTATGGGACCCCCTTGATAAACCGCTAAGTGCTAAGTCTTTTCCAGCAAGTCCCAACCTTTGGTACTATTTGCCTAATAACAAACTAATAAAAACTTGCATGTGGACTAGCTATCCCTTTTATTCTTAATTCAACCCCCCGGGCCAGTGCTCCTCATGAGTGTTGGTCCGAAACGAGCGGACTGCGGGGCCACCTCAAGGAAACTCGAGGGCTGGTAAAAACCCGTAGGATGTCTCATCCGGTCGTGTCCTGAGACTAGATACGCGCGGCTACCTATCAGGGTGTCGACACGCCGGGAGGATTTGCTGGATTAGCCTTACCTTAGTTCGGTTTAACTCGAGCACGGGATTCCGAGAATACTCGGGTCTTCCCAACTATGGAGTTGCGACTCCGCGGATCGTGGGCTTGTGATGGGCCAAGTTGGAACACCCCTGCAGGGTTTGAACTTTCGAAAGCCGTGCCCGCGGTTATGTGGCAGATGGGAGCTTGTTAATTCCGGTTGTAGATAACTTGACACAATGTTTCAATACACTACCAGCGTGTGTACCGTGACTGTCAATTTCCGAATAGGGATTCGGGAGTTGAACACGGTGGGGTTATGTTTGACCGGCTTTAGTTAGGATCACTTCGTGATCATCTTTCGACCGATGCACTTCTCTTCTCGCTCACTTTTACGTAAGTTAGTGCTAGTTGCTGCTGCAGACTCTCGTTTGTTTTCCTTCACCTCATATTCTTTCTTCAGCCTTATCCTCACCCAAGGCTTAAATAGTCTTGTTACCCGGGAACGGGATTGCTGAGTCCTCTGTGGCTCACAGTTACTCCACCACACCAGATGCAGGTTCAGCCGAGTTTGAAGCAGGTGGTGGATCAGTTCTTCATCGGGAGCTCGATGCAGAGTGTGGCCGTTTGTTTGTGACGTTTCGATGTTCAGTAGTGGTTTCTACTAGGATTCGTTCCTGACCTGTGGCTTTATGTTGTTTTGGTATCTTTCTTTTGGATCTTACCCGTAGTCGGGCTGTGATGTTCTGAATGATGATTGCTTATGTAATGTATTGTGTGAAGTGGCGAGTGTAAGCCAACTATCTCCTTTTGCATTTTAATCCCTCTTTTACATGAGTCGTGCAAAGATACCAAACTTGAGATCATTCTAGGATGGGCTTATACCTTTAAGTCGTGCCTCGACACGTAGGAGGTATAGTCCCATCCTGGGCATTACAAGTTGGTATTCAGAGCCTTCTCCGACCTAGAAGCCCCACTGATTGATCGAATCATTGACGGTTGAGTCTAGGCACACACTAAAAACTTTTTGAGTCCTATATTATATCGGAGAGTAGGATTTCTTTGCTTCTCATCCCCTTTCTCTCTGGTGAGGACTCCTGACGATTACTCTTTTCTCTTCTACTTTCAAAAATTGCACCAATTTTTTTTTAGGATCCCGCGAGTATTCTGGGATTGTTTCGATGTTCTTGTGACAAGGATATTGTTCTCGATGCCTCCTGTTACCGAGGAGTTGAGCTTCGGGGTATCATTGACACAAGCATATCGCGGCAATACTAAATACTTAAGACGGCCGACATCGAAAATCTCTCCTATACGGCCAGTGGCAAGATAACCCCGACATCACCCAGTACTGGGGAGGTAGTTCGAGAGTATTGCCATAGCTTGTTATAGTGGATGCTTTTCGAAGGTCCGAGGTACACAGTTTCCGAGAAAGACTGGTTATGTGTTGAAGGATGGATACACCTGGATGTAGGTTTAGAGTTGATTGCGCGGTGCTTCCCGTGTATCCCCAACACCTGATTGCATAACTGGAAACTTTCGGAAATCTATAGGTGGGTTCATCAAGTAGTTCTAGGCATTCTTCCAACGGATGCTCGATATGAAGTTCGGGGTTCTGCATTGAGTGAAGTGGTTTTATGGACTTGTTCTGATCAGGAGTTGCATCTTAAAGGGTCCTTGGCTATGCTGATCCGGGGATGACAAAACCCTTTTGTAACTCGTTCCATGAGCTTTCAGCACGAAGATGTCGAACGAAACTTCTATCTTGTATTTGTTCTTCTGCACCTTGTTCTTTTATTTATCTTTTGTTCTTCAAGTGGCTTCTCGTCTAGTTGATGTACCTACGGAATTCTTTCGTTCAATCCTCTGTTCGAATGATATTGTGAAGATCATGCTACACATCTACCCCTTTGTTTCGTTTTGATTCTGGTATTCGAGTTGCTTCGATGATAAATGTTGATTCCATACCTTTCCTAATCGATATTCTCATATTTCTATGGGAGTGCTAATTCCTCTTGACCATCAAGATGATCATGTTAATCCTTTTTAACCGGTGTGCTTTCTCTTCAAGTTATTCCATACAGACGTCGTTGAGAAATCTGACGATTTGTCTGTTTCATTCATCCCAAGTTGTATTTGTTTTCCCCACCCTCCCACCCTTCTTCTTCTTGGAGCCAGCAATTCTCTAATTAAATATCCATTTTATTCATGTGATGTTTCTTCTTTCTTTTCCTTCAATGTTCTTATCCGGTGATTTATCGTGAAGATGCTCGAGAGCTTCAAGTTCATCATTCTTTTGTTCTCTAATTCTTCCGGTGGTTGTAATTCAAGATTTCGGTTTAATCTTATCCTTTTTCCTCATTTCACAATGCTTTCTTATTCCGGTGCACCAATTAATCTTTCTCCTCTTGCTATTCATATCCGGAGTGCTGAAGATTCATAATTCCATTCTTAACCCGTTCAAGCAATTTTTGAGGGTTGTCTTCTTATTCAAGCCTTTTTAATTCAACCGGTGCAATATCTCTTAAGCAATCTTTTCCAACGGTGATTTCTTTTGAGTGGGCCTTAACCCACAGGTCTTTTCCCAGGATCTTACCTGACTCTTCCAATTTTTCTAGAGTTTTTCTCAAATTCTTTTCAAAGTGTGACGTAAGAATGATTTCCATCAGTCACATGCCTTCGCCAGGACCGCTTTTAAATTCTTTTTCTTCGTTGTTTCAACCTTTTAATTCTTCATTCCGGAGTGCTCAACAATTCTTATGGCATTTCTCGTCTTCATTATCAACATTTGGAGACCGGAGAAGTGTTTCTCTTAAATCTTGGCCCGTTCTCTCAAGATTCGTGGTTCTAGCTTCATGCCATCCTCATTATCGTTTGTTCGTGAGGAATTCTTTTATACCATCCGAAGCATTTCATGAATTCTTTTCTTTGTGATCCTCCGAAGGCCATCATTTCAGAAGATTTCTTCGTTCTCAGTTTTCAACTTTGCCCTCCAAATATTCTTCTTTGATGCCTCTTCGTTCGTCTTCTATTTTACGGTGGTTCTTTCAAGATTACCCTTCCGTTGTTATCGTTTTAATTCACTCGTTCTCTCATAATCCTACCGGTGGTTCGTTGAAGATTTACCCAAGCTTGTGTGAGATCTCTCTTTAATCCTTTCCAACGAGAATAAGTAGTATGCCAAATCCTTTGGTTGTCATCAATTTAAATTGGTGAAGGAGATGCATGACATAATTCTTATTCTTGTTCCTTCCAAGTGTTTAATTCTTTTGTCCGGAGCTTGTTCATCATATCATATTCTCGGTTCTAAATTTCTTCATCTTGTTTTCCGGAGATCCATGTTATTTCAATTATCATTTCAAAGCTCCATCTAATTCATCACAGGCCTTGAATCTTATTATTTTCATCTTTCACTTCTCATGCTTTCTTTACCGGAGTTCTTCATGGTGGTTCATCATCATTTAATTCATCCTCGAAGTCTTCATCAAGATTCTTGTTGGAGGAGCTCAAATAATTCTACTTCTTGCATTTTGAAGTGCAATTCTTTCTACCTTATCTTTTCAGATGGTGTTATGTCATTCTTGACAATTCCTTCATGTTTCATGATTCACGAGTTGTCAGGAATGAGATATTTAAACCCATCATTTTCTTTGTTCAGGAGATCTTTTCAACCCTTCAATTATTCGTTGGAGTTATCTTGGGTTGTATTTCACCTAAAGCTTTCCCTAAGGATTGTTGCTATTGTGGTGCTTATTAATGACCCAAGTTCTTCATTTATCCTTCCGGTGAATAAGTTTTTCATCTCCTTGTTGATCTCAATCAAATCAATTGTTTAAGTTAGTGGCTAGTTGTCACCTCACAATTTTGAGATGTTTCCATAAGCCCACATGAAGCTTATTCGTTTCGTTGTTGATTTTTTCATCAACTCCGTTCAACCCTTCTTCGTAAGGATGCTCTTTCAATTCATTTGTCGGAGAAGTTGTTTTTTCTTCTCCATTCTTTTCTTTCGTTGATCTATATGCTATTCTTTCATTCCGGAGGCCTTGTGATATTGCTCTCTTTAACCTTCATCTCGTTTTATCGAGATCATGTTCTTTCTCTTTTATCAGTTAACCGGAGTGTTGTATTCTTCATTCTAGTTCCCTCATCTTACCAAGTTTTAACTCTCTTTTCAACCGGAGTGCTGTCTGAAATCTTTCTTAACCTTGTGCCATTCTTTTAATTGTTTCGGAGGTAATATGCTGTTGATTTTTATCAAGTATCACCCCTTCTCCTCAAACTCTTGTTAATTCTTTGATTTTCAGACGGAGTGCTGTCCAAATTCTGTCATTCTTATTCCTTGGCCATACCATTGCAGTTTCATATTCTTTCCGTCCGTGAGCTCTTGTTTCATGTCTTTCAACCTTCAAGGTTCTCATAATGCTCCTTGTTCCTCTTTTCTAAAGGAGTGTTTTTCCTCTTCGTTATCTCCGTTGCTTTCTTCTTTCAACTTGTTCAACCTCTCAAGGTTCTTTGGTTTTCACTCGTTTGTCAAAGAAGCAACTTTGTTTTACCTCCTCCTTTTCGTTTTTACCCGGTGATATCTCTAGGATCTCGGGTCGAGATCCTCTGTTAGTGTGGGAGAGTTGTGACGCCCGAGACCGACGTCCCAGAAGATCCCAGAAGGTTCCAGAAGATTCCAGATGTTCCGGGTTGCCCGTGTGTTCTTTGTGCTTGTGTTTTTTATTTTTTGCATTGCATCATGTCATCATGCCATCATCTCATTAATTTTTGCAACTAAATAAATCGTGTGGACCTTCGGTCCATTTAAATCGAGGGAAGATGTCTTCTCTTTATAACATATAAAAGCCTCTCAATATTATGGAGCTATATTAATAATTATTCCATTGCTTCGGAATCACCATAACACACTTGCATAATTTCCCCATGTCTTTTCACTTCGAGTTTCTACTTCTAAACCTTGTCTTAATTTCTTTCCGTTGTTTCGAGGCTCCTCCAAAAATCTAAACTCCTTTTATTGCAAGCTAAATGTTTTAGTTTGCACTTCCTTTGTGTTGGAACTATTTTTGTGGGGTTGGTTTTATTCCATAAGGCCTTACAAAAATGTTCATCATTATTTTTTTCTCTTCTTCTTGGCCTCCTTTCTTTTTTTTTCTTTGGTCTCTCTCTATTTATTTTTTTTCTGCTAAGAAGAATAAGGAAGAGGCCAGCCAGCCTCTTGGGCCTTCCCCTTCTTCCCTCCCAGCCAGCCCAGGCCTCCCTCAGGCCCATCCCGCGAGGCCCAGCCTCAGCGCACCGAACCCTAGCACGCTGACTCCCTTCGCAGCGTTCCCTCTCGTCCCTCAGCCGCCGCCAGGCGTTCCCCCTCGATCGAGCCCTCGCTCTCCCCGTCGAAGCCCCTCGATCTCCCTTTCTCTCGATCCTCCTCTTCTTTCCCCCTCGCTCGCCTGAACCTCCCCCTCGGCGCCCTTCCCTTCCACGGCCAGAGGCCATCCTCCCTGCGGCTCCCTCCTACATCATCCAGGCTGCCTGCCTTCTCCCGTCTCCCTTCCTCCCTCCCGCGGGCCGGCCGTGAGCCGCCGATGTCGCGTGCGTCTCCAGCCAGGCAGAATCTCGGTGCGTCCCTGCCTCGTCCTTCCCGTCGCCCTCCAGGCCGCACGCGCGCAGGCCGCTTCTCCCGCGAGAGTTGCCGAAGCCGGTGCTCCTCCCCCAGCGCGGCTCCCCTCTCCTCTGCGCCTGGCGCCCCAAGCCGCCCTCGCCGCTCGAAACGCCGGACGACCAGCCCGCGTCGTCAGGTCGCTCGAGGTCAAGGCCCTCTCCGTCCCTGCCTTGTTCGCCCGGCGCGAGTACCTCTGCATCGACCGGATCCCGCGGCTCCCCTCTCCAGCAAGCCCCAGGACGAGCACCCGAGTCCAGCGCCCGGCCAGGCCCGTGGCATCGGCGCCCTTCTGCCCCGCCGCGGCCCTCCTCTTCGGTCTCCAGCAGCCAGACCGCGCCAGGGCCTCCTCCTCCCGCGGCCAGGGGCGCATGCTGGACCTCCGCGACCACGGCTTCTCCATCCCGGGCGCCTCGCCATGCGCCCTGCTGCCTCCTTCGGTGCCGTGCTGCTGCCGTGGCCTCGTGGCCCTTCACGCCAAGTTGCTGCTGTAGTTTTGGTTTTTGTGGTATTGTTGCTGTGTTGTTAATCTCAGTTAACCAGGAAAACAACAAGTTTATCTTCTTTTGGACCCTTGTACGACTACGGCTACGAGCTCGAGAACGACTACATGTACGAGAACGACGACCCGTGTACCCCTTCGAGTCGCCGACGACCCGTCAAGTACGACTACACGGCGACAAATGACATGTACAACTATCTTCGCTGAGTACGACTACACACGATGACCGTCAAGTTCGACTACACGGTCGCCACGAGTACCCCTACGACCAAGTACCGCGACGACCGAGTACATCTACGGCCCGAACGTCTACTGTCGCCACGAGTACAACTACCGTCGCCGAGTACCACTACTTCCTCTACCGTCGCCCGAGTACAACTACCGCCACGTGAACGACTTCTTCCTCTTCGGCCGTGTACCACTACTTCCACTACTACGGCTACTTCCACTACGACCCCGAACCCCTCCGAGAACGATGGTTCCGAAGGTATAACCCCGTCGATGACCCGTGTAATGCATGCTTGCTTGTGTTGTATGAAATGTCTCTCGTGTGTGCTTCGTGCCCGTTCCACCTTTTGTCATGTTCCTCGGTTGCCTCGTCACCGACTCGTGGGAACCCGGTAACGGGATCACCCCATCATCTCGTTTGACTCGCTCACGCCGTCTATCTTTTGCATCGGACTCTCAACGAGTTACCGGTACCGATATGTTGCCGTGGCATCATTTTCGGAATCGTTGCCGTGGCACTCTTTTCTTTCCACCACGGTGGCAAACACTTCATGTCTTCCTCTTAAGTCAACCCTTTTAATAAACTTGCATAAAACTTGATCATGTCATCCGCATCATGTTAACAACATCATATGTTAATTTGTTGTTGCTTTAAATTTACTAAACATGCTCATGGGGATTTTCCGGATATGTTGTTGTTATTTTCCGGCCTCATTTAAAATGTCTTAATAGTGTAGTTTTTTATGTTTCACCTCTTGCCTTGTTAACCAACATTTAACCTTGTCTTGTAAATAACAAGAGACAATTAAATAATTAAATGTGGTGTTTCTTCAATATGCAACTCGTTGCATATTGAGCTCCACTTAACTTGTAGTGTTGTTTGTGCACTTTGCCATGCCATGCATATTTAAACCGGACATGCATCATACTTGAATGTGCATCTTATGCCATGTTTATGTTTGTGTGTGTTTACCGTGTTGTTTCTTTCTTTCCGGTTGCTTCTCTTGTTAGCTTCGGTTTCGTTCCGGAGTTGTGAGGATCCGCTCGACTGTTGCTCCGTCTTCTTCTTGGCCCCGTTCTTCTTCCTTGTGGAATCCCAGGCAAGATGACCGAACCCGGATACCATTACTATCTTTGCCTATTGCTAGTAGTCTCGATCTATAGTTTTGCCTCGATGCCCATGTTTTTCCTGTCAGCCTCCTATTGTAACCATGAACCTGTTTAACCACCCTACCTATGCAAACCGTTGCTTGGCTAAGTACGCTTCGCTCAGCCCTTCTTATAGCATTGTTAGTTGCAGGTGAAGATTGAAGATGCTTGCTTCATGTTGAAGTTTGGTTGGGTTATATCACACTATATAAATGCTTAAATGAAATCATCTATATACTGGCAAGGGTGGAAGGCTAAGCCTTTTGCTTGGTGTTTTGTTCCACTCATGCCGTTAGGAACCGTATAAACCGGTGTTATGTTCCTTGATTATGCGTTCCTAACACGGTTGGGGTGTATGGGACCCCCTTGATAAACCGCTAAGTGCTAAGTCTTTTCCAGCAAATCCCAACATTGGTACTATTTGCCTAATAACAAACTAATAAAACTTGCATAAGGGCCTTGCAAACCCTCTTTTATTTTAATTCCACCCCCCGGGCCAGTGCTCCTCATGAGTGTTGGTCCGAAACGAGCGGACTGCGGGGCCACCTCAAGGAAACTTGAGGTCTGGTAAAAACCCGTAGGATGTCTCATCCGGTCGTGTCCTGAGACTAGATACGCGCGGCTACCTATCAGGGTGTCGACACGCCGGGAGGATTTGCTGGATTAGCCTTACCTTAGTTCGGTTTAACTCGAGCACGGGATTCCGAGAATACTCGGGTCTTCCCAACTATGGAGTTGCGACTCCGCGGATCGTGGGCTTGTGATGGGCCAAGTTGGAACACCCCTGCAGGGTTTGAACTTTCGAAAGCCGTGCCCGCGGTTATGTGGCAGATGGGAGCTTGTTAATTCCGGTTGTAGATAACTTGACACAATGTTTCAATACACTACCAGCGTGTGTACCGTGACTGTCAATTTCCGAATAGGGATTCGGGAGTTGAACACGGTGGGGTTATGTTTGACCGGCTTTAGTTAGGATCACTTCGTGATCATCTTTCGACCGATGCACTTCTCTTCTCGCTCACTTTTACGTAAGTTAGTGCTAGTTGCTGCTGCAGACTCTCGTTTGTTTTCCTTCACCTCATATTCTTTCTTCAGCCTTATCCTCACACAAGGCTTAAATAGTCTTGTTACCCGGGAACGGGATTGCTGAGTCCTCTGTGGCTCACAGTTACTCCACCACACCAGATGCAGGTTCAGCCGAGTTTGAAGCAGGTGGTGGATCAGTTCTTCATCGGGAGCTCGATGCAGAGTGTGGCCGTTTGTTTGTGACGTTTCGATGTTCAGTAGTGGTTTCTACTAGGATTCGTTCCTGACCTGTGGCTTTATGTTGTTTTGGTATCTTTCTTTTGGATCTTACCCGTAGTCGGGCTGTGATGTTCTGAATGATGATTGCTTATGTAATGTATTGTGTGAAGTGGCGAGTGTAAGCCAACTATCTCCTTTTGCATTTTAATCCCTCTTTTACATGAGTCGTGCAAAGATACCAAACTTGAGATCATTCTAGGATGGGCTTATACCTTTAAGTCGTGCCTCGACACGTAGGAGGTATAGTCCCATCCTGGGCATTACAGTGTGTGTGTGTGCGTGTCTTATGCAAACATATCACTCATGCATCTTTGAGATAGAAAAGCGAGGTGAGGGGATACCCGGAGATAGCTAGTGTGTCGTTGTTTGCAATGGAGAGAGACCCCCCTATAGCAGCTGTCCAATAGAGGTCTGGCCAACAAGGGACAGAGGTCAAGAGGGACATATGGAGAAGATGGAAGCATGGAGAGGGAGAGAGGGTGTGCTTGTGATAAAGAGATCCCCTCGAGATCGTAAGGGGACTTTATGGGTGGGAGATTGAGGGATCAGGTGTGTGTGCGATAGAAAGATGCCTTGAGAGAAATCGAGATAGAGCAAGTGAGGGAAAGAGGCAATACATATGTTTGTGATGGAGACTGAGAAATAGTCATATACATAGGGGGGACTGTGTGTGCCTACAATGGAGTGAGAGATAGTCATACTTAGCTAGGCGTGAGATTATGTGTGTGTGTGTGTGCGTGTGAGATGGAGAGAGAATGAGGGGGAGAGAGATATAGTTTTATATGGGTCTATCTAGTGCGAGTGAGACATGCATGTGTATGTGTGAGCTATGGAGATGGAGAGAGAGAGAGAGAGGGTAGAGCCCCAAGACGACATAGTGGCGCGTGAGACAGTTACAGACAACGAGTTTGGGAATTTGTGTGCGTACAATGAGTGCACCCTAGATATTTAGCTTTGACTAGAGAATCATACATTGTGTGCGAGAGACACCTATACATGGAGTGTGCATGTGAACTAGAAAGACCGACAATGATAGAGGGAGAGAGAGAGCGAGAGAGAGGGAGGGAGGTAGAGGGACCGACAAGGTTTGTGTTTGCATGTGTGCGATAGAAACAAAGGTTGTCGGCTAGATAGAGAACAAGAGTCTGGGAGAGGGGGAGGTTGTGTTTATGCATCGAAGACTAATATAAACCATGTTCCAATATAAATTTGCATTAAAATATTTTAATTCAAGAACATGGTGTTTGCACTCCACACATGAATGAGGATATGCGTATCAAACAAGTTCATTAATTTGACTTTCAACATGTTCATGGATACTATAATACAACATGCTACTCAATTGAAGTGTTCAATTTTAGATTTAGTCCACAATTTATCTGGGTGAACGAGCTATTTCATTGAATCAAGATATTTCATTTTGGGTTTGATTCCCGTTTTTTGAGTGGGTCAACTATTTGTCAAATAGTAAATCGTTAGCAACGAGCATGTAAAAACACATTAGTCCCGAGCACCATCTCGCCATCTCAAAAAGAAGTGGCAAACTAATATTTCAAAATTTGATTTGAATCGACTCGGTAAGGTAGACGTGGATGCTCGTTCTCCCAAAAATTGAACGAACCGCTAAACACCCTCTGATCGATGGAATTCGCCCGAGCAAATAAATGGCAGACACGAAATTACCAGCCTATGTGGGATACGCAACAATTGGCCCATTGTACATCGAGGGTAGGTTTGTAACTTCATCAAAGCGCGCCCTCTCCTCGGCCGAAATGACAGGTGCCGAATGAGGGAGTCCTGGATCGGGTGCTCCTCATGTGGGCGGACAAACTCCTGGTGGGCCGGACTGATGGGCTGTGAAAATTATTATAGAAGATCATCTCTCGTATCCGGATAGGACTCCTGGATTCACGTAATGGCAAGTTTTAGGCTTGGGTGTAGATTTTCCTTCCTCTGCAAGATGATATGTGCAAACCCTAGGCCTCTCCGGTGTGTATATAAACCGGAGGGTTTAGTCCATAAAGGCTAGAGAACAATCATAATATCCTCATAGGCTAGACTTAGGTTTTAGCCATTACGATCTTGAGGTAGATCAACTCTTGTACAGATATTCATCCATACTAATATAGCAGGAAGTAGGGTTTTACCTCGATCGAGAGGGCCTGAACCTGGGTAAACATCGTGTCGCTAGCCTCATGTTACCATCGATCCTCAGACGCATAGTTCGGGACCCCCTACCCGAGATCCGCCGGTTTTGACACCGACATTGGTGCTTTCATTGAGAGTTCCACTATGTCGTCGACGAAAGGACTAATGGATCACATCGTCAACTGCAACGGCGACGCCGAGGGGATTTTCCCTCCCGGCCAACTTTTCGTGTTCGGCAGCTTCGCGCTTCGTGCCAGCACTGAAGTCCACCTTGAGTAGATCGAGAGCTATGCCCCGAGCCATCATGTCAGATTTGGGAGCTTGAACTACATTATTGATATCCGCGGAGACTTGATCTTCGCCGAATTCGAGCCAGCGGCAACCCCTCTCTGCCATCACGATGATCATGACTTAACTCTGTCATCAGATCAGGAAATAGCACCTGCAACAGTTCTGGCCCTAGATCCAGAACATATTGCGTCACCCGACGATGGGATGCTCAACCCCACCATGGAGCCGCAGACTCTACGGCGTTGGAGCTGCACACGGACCCAACTGTGGATGGGGTCTGTGTTACCGGAACCCCGGACTCGACTCCGGTCTCTGATTCCGAACTACGCGTAACTGCGCCCCTTAAATCCAATCAGGCGCCTATCGTCGAATTCTGTGCTACGGATATTTTCCAGCACTCACCACTTGGCGACATGTTAAGGTCATTAAGATCTCTCTCCTTGGATGAGAGCACACAGCTGCACTATATCCGGTTAGAACTAGAGGCTGATGAACAGACGCGCTATACCCAGGGGGATGAAGAATTTCGTTCCCCACCCACCACCCACTTCGTAGCCACGGTTGAAGATCTAATCGATCTACTTGACTACGCTTCATAGGACTTCAACGGGATGGACCTCGAAGCTGAAGCAGATACAGATCAAAGCCGGCCCATAACAGGGCGGTGGAAAGCTAAGTCTTCATACAACGTGTATATGGTGGATACACCCAAAGAGGCGGAAGGCGACGACGAAAACAATCCCGTAGAGGATAAGCCCGCCGAAGAACCTCCCAATCGTCGGTGTCCAAAGCACCGAACAAAATCCCATAAAGGAAAGGACAGCACCGTGAATAATGACTGTGATATTCCAGAACAAGCCGAAGACCCTGCAGATCCAGCGATAGAGCAGGAGGAGCGAGAGGACGGCGAAGTGAGTCCGAAGCCGCAGTCAGATGACATCGATGCCTAAGACGGTGACTATGAACTGGTCTCCAAAGAAGAGGCTAGCCTGGATGATGATGAATATACCGCCCCAGAAGAACCCTCCGAACAAAAATGCTTCCATCGACGGCTTATAGCAACTGCACAGAGCTTAAAAAAGCAGTAGAGACAACTTTGAGCTGCACAAGACAAGCTCAATGATAGATGGAATGAGGTGCTAGACGCCGAACAGAAACATGGATTTAACGGCCAAACCAAAGGCTATCCCAAGCGCAAGCTGTTGCCCAAATGCGACGACGAGGCCGTTGTGCCCGTCCCACCGAAAAATAACACCGCCAACAAGCCAGACCGACCACCTCGCGGACGGGATAGAGTCGCTAGCGATGGCATAAACAATCCCCCACCCCATAAAGGAAAGGAGGGTGCAGCCCAAGTCCGACAACACGATCTATGTGAGGACCTAAACAAGAAAGCTAGCAAGACCGGGTCTATATTCGGACCTAGAGACCGAGCTCCCGCATGGGACGGCGGCTATCAAGCCAATCGCGCCGGTGACATACCAGTTCGGGGTCAATACCGAACACCACAACCACCGAACATACGCCACGCTATAGCAAGATACAAAGGAGCTTCACACCGTCTATGCTTCACCGATGAGGTACTGGGTCATGATTTCCCAGAAGGGTTTAAACTCGTGAACATCGAAGCGTACGATGGAATGACGGATCCCGTCGTGTAGATAGAAGACTTTATTCTTCACATCCACATGGCTCGAGGAGATGATCTCCACGCCATCAAATATTTACCCCTCAAGCTAAAAGGACCAGCTCGACACTGGCTAAACAGTCTCCCAGAAAACTCCATTGGGAGTTGGGAAGAACTTGAGGACGCTTTTTGGGCCAATTTTCAATGGACTTATGTCCGGCCCCCGGACGCTGACGATTTAAGTCACATCATCCAACAACCCGAGGGGTCTGCCCACAAGCTTTGGAACTGGTTTCTCACTAAGAAGAACCAGATCGTCGACTGTCCGGACGATGAAGCCTCAGCGACATTCAAGCATAGTATCCGGGATGAATGGTTAGCCAGACACCTTGGACAGGAAAAGCCGAGGACAATGGCATCCCTAACTACACTCATGACTCGTTTTGCGCAGGTGAGGATAGTTGGTTAGCTCGTAGCAGCACCAGTGACCCAGGAACATCTGAAGTCAGGGATGGCAATGTGAATCCACGACGTAACAAAAACAAACTTCAAAACAATTCTGGAAGCCCAGATGATACAGTAGTAAACGCCGGATTCAGTGGCTCTAGACCCGGTCAATGGAGGAAGCCATTTAATGGCAACAAAGACGGTCCATCAAGTTTGGACAGGATATTAGACATGCCCTGCCAAATCCATGGCACCCTAGAAAAACCTACCAACCAAACCAACCGTAACTGTTGGGTTTTCAAGCAGGCCGGCAAGCTAAACGCCGAACACAAGGGGAAGGAGCCTCAGAGCGAAGATGAGGATGAACCTCGCCAGCCGATATAGGGGGACAGAAAAAATTTCCATCTGAGGTCAACTCAATGAACATGATATATGCCACTGATATCCCAAAGCGGGAGCGCAAGCGCGCACTCCGAGACGTCTATGCCGTTGAGCCTGTCGCCCCAAAATTCAACCCATGGTCGGCCTGTCCGATCACTTTCCATCGCAGGGATCATCCGACTAGTATTCAGCATGGGGGTTCGGCTGCCTTAGTGCTCGACCCAGTAATAGATGGATACCATCTAACCTGAGTCCTTATGGACGACGGCAGTAGTCTCAATCTGATATATCAGGACACTGTCCGCAAGATGGGGATCGACCCATCAAGAATCAAGCCAAGCAGCACGACCTTTAAAGGAGTGACACCAGGCATTGAAGCTCGCTGCACAGGCTCTTTAACGTTGGAGGTTTATTCGGTTCTCCCGACAACTTTCGAAGCGAAGAACTACTCTTCGACATAGCTCCATTCCGAAGTGGCTATCACGCTCTACTCGACCCATCAAGAATCAAGCCAAGTAGCACGACCTTTAAAGGAGTGACACCGGGCGTTGAAGCTCGCTGCACAGGCTCTTTAACGTTGAAGGTTTATTGCAGTCCCGCATTATGCCTATTTAAAGCTCAAGATGCCTGGACCACGTGGCGTTATCACAGTCAATGGAAATATGGAGCGCTCTCTCCGTACGGAGGAGGACACTGCGGCCTTAGCAGCCGAAGTCCAATGTGACCTACTCAAGCCGGATAATCTATCAACAGCGGACACAGCTATATGTGTCTGGCACACGCTTCAGTGCGGTAGATCAGATGAACCTGAGCAAGATTGACAGCTACGCCCCCATTGACTGCCCCATAAGGTGATAACATATGTTCCTCGAGTACATAATTATGCCTTCAAAATTCCTTGGGCGACGACCGGGGGTACCTGCATATAGTACATAGTTCGGCTAGACCCTATTCAGACTTTAAACTTACCTTCTTTAGGTTCATTAAACGAACCAGACTTGTTATGGCCACACCGGATCGATTTATTCTTTTCCAGGTTTACCTTTTTCCTTTCTACAGACGGCCATCATACTCGCACCTTCAAGGACACATTACAGATGAGGAAATGACGCAGACGTGCAGCAGGGACCCGCACTAAGGTTTCTTTTTAGATTAAGACCATGTGTAAACCTTTTTTCTCTTTCTTGTTATATACCTTCTTGGCATGTAAAATGTCCAAAAATGGTCATTGGCATTATTTGTAAAGTTTGCGGCTCGCCGTACTATAGAGGGATATTAATAGAACAGTTTTATTCGTATTATGTCTAGAGTTTTATTCACTCACCATGGAATGTTCTTTTCCCGCATCAGATTGCCATATGTGCCTTGTCAATAAGGGTTTACTACCAGGGGCTATAGTCAGCCCTGGTACATGTCGAAAAGACCGAACAACTATAGGGAGTGTTCGGCGTCCTGGATATTTGCATTATATGCATCAGTTCCGAATCATGTCTTGTGTCAATAGTTGGGTTGTGTGGCTCCTATGCTTACCCCTACGTTCCCGATTATTCGGCTAGGGTGTAAAGGGAGAACTACAGCGATAGTACTTCCGGCTAGTCCGGTCAAGTACCTCAGTAGAGAAAGCCGAAAACTGACTGTCATGATAAGCGAGAACCTGGTCTGCAATCCGGTGACTTAGTTTAATACTACGATCGATAGAGATCTACCCCGTGTTATACGAAGGGTTGGTTTTTTTGCCCAGCCAAGTGCAATTGGATACTTCATCTGCACCAGGGGCTAGTGCCTAGCCCCACTTGTCAAACTCCTACGACTAAGTGAAAGGAATAACGCCGCATAGTCTGATTGCCTGGTTCGCTCCGCATATACCTCCTATACGGATCAACACGTTGGATAAAGCGTGTATTTGTATATGACCGAACACCCTAGTACTATGTACCTGGGGGTTGAAGCCGACGACTGGAAACTTTCAGATTTAAAATAAACAGTCACACAGGAGGAAAAGACGTTGATATTATAATAGCGCAAAAAGTTATATACATTGGATTTATAAGCATAGTCTTTACATCCGGATACAATCATTAGAAGACAACATCCTTCGAACACTGGCCTTCTACAAGGCGGGCGCCATCGATTACGTCCTCGAAGTACTTCTCCAGCTTGCGGTGCTCCTTGCCTGCGGGCAGGCCAGCAGTAGCTATATGCACTGCGTTCATCTTTGCCCAGTGCACTTTGACGCGAGCAAAGGCCATCCAAGCACCTTTTATGCAGGTCGAACGTGTTAGTGCGTTGACCCGCAGACTCGCCTCGACGAGCTGCTTTACCAATCCGAAGTAGCTACTTGGGATTGGCTCTGCGGACCATAGCCGGACTATTAAGTCCTTCATGGCCGAACCCGCCATGTTGTGCAGCTCGACCAGCTGGTTCATTTGGTCGTTGAGGGGAACTAGATGTTGTGGCGCATAAAACTGCGACCAGAACAATTTATCCGTGTCGTTCCCCTCCTGGGCTCGGAAGTATTGAGCGGCATCTGCACTGCTCCTCGGAAGATCAGCAAACACGCTTGGAGAACTACACAATCGTGTTAGCTCAATATACTTCCGCCCTGCGAAGATGCTCTGTAAGAGAAATAACTTACCAGATGCTATCTATCGCGCTTGCTTGATTTCCTCACAGGCGCTACGCGCCTCGCCTCGCGCGTCCTGGGCACACTTTACTGCCGCAGACAGCTCGTTCGCCTGCTCCGAAACCTTCTTCTCTGATGCCTCACACTTACGGATGTCATCTTGGAGCACGACCTCGACTTCGGACACCCGAGATTTGTGCTTCTCGCACTCTGCCTTTTCGGCCTCCAAATCAGTAGCCGCTTCATCAGCGGCCACCTTGTTCGCCTCGGCCTCCTTCTTGACCTTGGCAATCTCGCCCTTAAGGGCCTCGAGCTCAGCGGCGCCAACTGTGTAATACATAATACAATATTAGAGTTTGTAATCATACTCAATCAATTAGGTCTTATTGACATTTAAAAAAATC
>LR738715.1:221848491-221897726 GCA_902687465.1 Secale cereale | reverse complement strand
GCATACCTTGCGTTTCATCAAAACACCGGTTGATGCGATCGAGGTCCGCATTGGCCACCTCGAGCATCCGATTTAGTTCGGCAGCCTCTGCGTCTCGCGCAGTCGCCGTAACTAAGGAAGCCTACACAATAATTCAACTCTGTAAATATGCTACACTATGGATACTTCGTCTGATTCTTATCAGAATCATACAAAGCATCAGGGGCTATTGGTTATATATGTGTATTTAAAAGAAATAAAATTTCTTAAACAACATTACATTTCTTACCTCAAAGCCTGTTAAAAGGTTGTTGAAGGCTTCATTCAGTCCGCCCTTGACGGACTGAATCTTCTTCATCACCGCACCCATCACGGTGCGGTGTTCTTCAATGACGAGAGCACTTTGCAGTGCTCCATCCATAGAATCTGGCACCTCCGGATTAACTCCGACCACCGCCGTATGCCTCCTCCACTTGAGGAGTCGGGTCTTTGGACCCCGGAGCCACGCTAGGCTCCGGGATGGTGTTTGGTGGGGCCCCGAACTGTTTGGGCCCCACGTCTTTGGTCTCCATGGGGGCCGTCTCCCCATGGTCAGCGACCGCTGAGGTATTACCCCCGGCCACCTTGTCTCCTACCCCACCCTCATCTCCTTGGGCGGAGAGAACCCGATGGGATGACACTTCGGTGTCCCCGCCGATTACGGGCGATGGAGCCCGGACTGGCGGGTCACTCTCTTTCTTTCCAGGCACCAGAGAGTTCCCCTCCGATGAGGTAACATTGGGGTGTACACGGGGAGGGCTGTAGGTCAGCAGGAGAAAAATATTAAGTAAAGTATAAAAAATACTGAATAAACAACGGTGCAACACTTGAATCCAGATTGACGTACGATTCAGGCAGGGGTTTCTCCCTAGGCTTCACCACGAAGCTATGTTCGGATGAATCTGAATTAGCTCCAAGGTTCAGTTTCCTCCGGGGCACGGCCGTACCTGCGTCAGCAGCGACCCCCTCTTCCGCCCCTGCCTTGCGCAGGAGCCACTTCTTCCTCTTCTTCCTCCTCCTCATCATTTTCCTCCGCCTCGTCAGAGGAAATGATATGGAGGTCCTCGGGCTTCTTACCCGAGGGACGGGGACTATCTCCGGTCCCCTTGCCCTTTGTCTTCTTGGGCTTCTTGGTTGGCGCCTTGTACGGCGCCGGGACCAGCATCGCCGTCAGTAGAGGCAGCGCTGGTTCTTCGGGCAAAGGCTCCGGACATTTAATCTGGATCGCCTTCTTCGTCCAGCCCTGTATATCACGTAAAAATTC
Organism: Secale cereale; assembly: GCA_902687465.1. Lineage (NCBI taxonomy): Eukaryota > Viridiplantae > Streptophyta > Magnoliopsida > Poales > Poaceae > Secale > Secale cereale. The sequence goes on along the minus strand of LR738715.1, from coordinate 221,896,444 downwards.
CAATTCCTATTATCATTATATAAGGGAAAGTTAAGTGTTCGGCAAGGATAATTGTTACCTCTGGGGCGGAAACTTCGGTGCTAAAGCTTGCATCCTCGGTCTCTTCCGGCCATTTCTTCTGGCTCTTGAAGAGGTGTTTCCAGATCTCCTTGTGCGTAGAGCCAAAAAGATGCTTCAGCGGCTTGTCTCCTACCAAATCGAACTCCCATAGGGAGGAGCCCCGGCTTTGGCAAGGGAGAACAAGCCAGGTCAGCATCACCTGGACCACGGAGGAGAGCAGGTGCCCCTTGGAGATCACGCCAGACACATGGCTCACAAGAGTCATCACCTCAGTCTGTAACCCCCAGTCCAGACACTTTTTGTTCCAGGAGGTCAACCTCGCCGGGGGTCCGGATCTGAAATCAGGTTCCGCCGCCCACTTGGTGTCGCGGGGTTCGGTGATGTCAAACCATTCCTGCTGCCACACCTTGTTCATCTTCATGAATGATTCCTTGGGCCAAGTTGCGTTCAGGAGCTTGATGATCATAGCGCCCCCACACTCCGCGTGTTCCCCGTCAACCACCTTCGGCTTCACGTTGAAGGTCTTAAGCCACAGGCCGAAGTGTGGGGGGATGCGGAGAAAGGCTTCACACATCACTATGAAATCGGATATGTGAAGAATTGAGTTCGGGGCTAGATCATGGAAATCTAGCCCATATAAGAACAAAAGACCCCGAACAAACGGGTGGAGTGGAAACCCTAGCCCCCTTACAAAGTGATAGGTGAAACTACCCTCTCGCCCACCTTAGGAACGGGAATCACCTGGCCCTTAGGGGGGACTCGGTGTGCGATGTCGCCGACGAGATACCCCGCGCTCCGTAGATCCTCCACGGTCTTTTCGGTGACCGTGGAAGCCTCCCACTTGCCTCTGGCACCGGATCCAGCCATTGCTGGGAAAAGGAGTAGTGGTTGAGGAATGAGGAGTTGTGGGCGCAGGAGATGAGAATACGGGGGCAAGGGACATTTGGAGAGCTCGAGCTTGAGGAAGGCGTGGGGCTGATGAAAGGGATTGGTGTCCTTTTATAATGCTGCGAATACAGAGTGTCCCCCCACTTTAGCCATAAAACTCGCCGGTTCCCAAAGCGGTCGTGCGTGGTGCGCGGCGTGGGTGCTCACGTCACACTGATAAGAATCCCACAATAAGCGGGCACGATCTCTATTCTGATGGGACGTACCAATGACGATATACCACGAAACGTGAAACTAGGACCAAATAAAACGGTTCGATAAGTTAGTGGGTTGGACGCGAAGCTTCACCCAAAAGTTGTCAGTAGAGACGCATTATTCATTTTCTTTAAGAGCCTTGCTTTCGAGGCTAAGGGTTGTAATAATCTTGCAGAGCCGAACACAATCCATCTATTTGCGGAAGATATATTCGGGAGGAGGAACCCGCCTTGCAATGTCGAAGACTATACGGAAGCCGAACTGATCGTCATCAAAGACAGGTTCAGGGGCTACTGAGGGAGTCCTGGATCGGGGGGTATTCATGTGGCCGGACAAACTCCTGGTGGGCCGGACTGGTGGGATGTGAATATTATTATAGAAGATCATCTCTCGTATCCGGATTGGACTCCTGGATTCTCGTAATGGCAAGTTTTAGGCTCGGGTGTAGATTTTCCTTCCTCTGCAAGATGATATGTGCAAACCCTAGGCCTCTCCGGTGTGTATATAAACTGGAGGGTTTAGTCCATAGAGGCTAGAGAAGAATCATAATATCCTCATAGGCTATACTCAGGGTTTAGCCATTACGATCTTGAGGTAGATCAACTCTTGTACACATATTCATCCATACAAATATAGCAGGAAGTAGGGTTTTACCTCGATCGAGAGGGCCTGAACCTGGGTAAACATCGTGTCCCGAGCCTCCTGTTACCATTGATCCAGAGACGCGTAGTTTGGGACCCCCTACCCGAGATCCGCCAGCTTTGACACCGGCACCGAATAATTCATAAACCATGGGCGGCAAAACTCCCTCTCCTCGGCCGAAATTGCGCACATACACTATTTCAAAACACGCCCTCCTCGCCCGAAATCGCTAGCGCCCACTATTTGGGAGAAGCAAAGTTACCCCACTACCCCAACCCTCAAGACACAGACCCAGGCTGAGAAGCAAAAAGGCAGGGTAGAACTGTAACTTCCCCCCCCCATTTCAGACAAATGCATGTGTAAGACATGGTTCCCCCTCCCAATTCCCCATTCATACATCATGGGCGCCAAATCACCTTCTCCCTAGTTGCGAAACCTTAGTCCCTCCTCCATGGCACCACCCACCACACCAAATTCACAGCCGCCCACCTCCCATTGCCGGAGCTGCTGTCCGTTTTCCATCGTGCATTGCGTCATGTGCCTCTTACTCCGTGCTACCGGAGCCACCTCGACGATAACCACGTGAACCATACCGGAGGCGATTCACCCGTGCCGTTGTGCACAGTGCGAGAGAAGCTCCAACTTTGGATGCGTCCAGGGCCCCGGCGCTGCTTCCCCGTAGTCGTCGACCGTCGCGACATATCTTCTTTCCTGCCGCCGGGCGTGACCGCAACCACGCCGGCCTCACCAACTCGGCAGCTGGAGCTTCCAACTTCACCGGGCCGGAAGATAGGTCGTACACTCATCTTAAATCACTTTATTTAGGCTTCAGTCTCCTGAATTTTTATTCTGGGCCAGTCGATTCCCAATGGGAAGCAGCACCCCTCGAGGCGGCGGAGCTCCTAGGTTGCCGGTTGGCTAGGGTAGCACTGCCTCGATGTCTATCGTAAGGGTGCAGGGGCGCAAGTTCGCCGGAGAAGAATCACTTAGGTGGCTATCATAGAGTTGCGTGGGTTGAAGGTACTGCCACCGCCGGATCTGGATGATGGCGAGTCTTTGTGGTTTGGCCGGGGACGGTGCTATCACGGTAGTGTGGTGGGCGGGGGCGGGGTTTTGGTCGGAGCTCTCCTGGCCAGGGACGGCGGAGGCGGGTTGCTCTGCCGGTGGTCGCTAGCTCTTCAGGGAAGATTCTGAACAGTGTCAACCGGGAGGCACAAGACGACCATCAAGCCATCCGGCGTAGATCAGACAGTACCAAAATAAAATAAAACCGTGTGACCCCAATTTAGTTTTCAGTCAACATACGTGTGACCAGTCTCGTACCTTACTGTTGATCTCTTAGGGTATTTCTTCAAATCAGAGATATGTGTCGTTCTTGACATTATGTGTTTTTTTGCATCTTCAGCTACACTATCTTCCTTCTCACCGTAGTTGCTCCAACAAGGGAATCAGACACCAGAAGGGAACTATAGTCCCCACTCACAAGTGCCCTGCATCGAATGTCCATGCCCGATATGGACAGCCACAACAACTGCAGGGCCATCGACAAGTGAGCTAATGAAGCTCACTCATATAGATGGTGGCCAGATAGGTTGTACCCTCATCTTACTTGTGTGCAACATTTATTGCTTTGTTATTCATCTAAGCATGGAAAATAGATTATCACATGGCACTGTATATTCATGTTGATCTCTTAAGAGTCTTGTTCATGAGTTAATGTTGTTCCATTTCAGATAATAGACTTGTTCAGGAGGTAAAGCTGTTCCATAGTTATCATCCATCAGCCAGTGCTATCCCACAGGTTGGTGATTATACCACTTCTAGTATTACCTATGTTGTTCTTTAATACTTTTGTGTGCCATCTAGTTAATCTCGAGTACAAACAATACACATTCGGTAGCTTTCGTCTGTGTTCTCCCTTTAGTTTTTGAGACTTTTTGCTGCTAGTTAAGTCTAGTCCTATTATTTATGTCATCTCCTACATGCACTCATTACATAAATCTAACTACTAGTTGTCTTCCATGCATGTCAGATATAATTGCACACAATGGTATATCCACAAGAACATCACGGAGCAATGTAACGGCCAACAAACTTGACGTCAATGATACCCAATATGATGGAACATGTAAAGTCTTGCAGAAAGATGATGAATCATATTCACCCCACAAGATCCTTGCTCTACCTTGGCCCGTGATATGGGCACATCATGCATATAATGTCCTAGAGTGGATCTACTCTATTGCAATGCCTTGTGCTTAGCATGCTGATCATGCATGTAAATGTCATGCCTTCCTGTTATTCAGTACCTATTCCATCCATTATAACATGTTTTCAAATTCAAGTGCCATCATTCTACTCTATCGCAATGACATTTGCTTAGTTTGGACATCATGCTTCTGAATATCTTATTCATTGTTATTCATCAGTATGTACTCCATTTGTCTACCATACCATGTTTTTTACATTGATGTGTTGTTCTACTGGTCTGTTGGGTATCATGAAATAATATAGCACTCAAATATCTTATTCATTGTTATTCATCAGTATGTACTCCATTCGTCTACCATACCATGTTTTTTACATTGAAGTGTTGTTCTACTGGTCTGTTGGGTATCATGAAATTTTATAGCATTCTGACAACATATATCAACGCCATTCTGACAACATATATCGATGCAATTCTGACAAGCGTGTGCGTATCCTTGCATCCGCTTTGACAAGCGTGTGTGTATCCTCGCATCTGTTCTCACACGTGTGTGTGTGTGTATCCTCGCATCCAATATCATGATTTTTTTACATTGAAGTGTTGTTCTGTACAACACATATCGAAGCCATTCTGACAAGCGTGTGCTTATCCTTGCAACATAAAATTTTATAGCATTCACATCATATTTTATACATGCTTCTTACCTATTTCTGTTTTAGAAAATAAGCTTAATGAATACACGACTTTCTAAACTGGGATCATGTTCTAGGAAAGTATCTTGCGGGAATTCTCTATGCTCCAATGTTGATGTAAGTACATGTTGTATATCGCTATATTTTTACATCAGCATGTATTTTGTTAATCGGTGTGAATCCAACCTTTCTCTGATCTAAATTTACTTCTAGCAAAATGTATAATTAAAGGCTACAATGTTGATTTTGTAAGGCAAACTGCCTGGTAGTTTTGCATGCTGAGCTGCATGAGTGAACTATCTCATATCATGCACATTACTAAATTGTAGTGTTGTGGTCTGGTTGCCCAATCATTCATTGTGTCAATGTTTCTTTCCTATTACCTGGCCTGGCCAATGATAACAATGCTAGTGTGTTAATTTGGTGCAGGTTGCTGAAGATAAGAAGACAAACTTTGAAAACATCAAGGCAACACCATTATTTCTTTCCAATAAATCTAGGGCAGGTATTATGGCAATAAAACTTGATTAATCTGTTTGGTTCCCCTCCTAATTTATGTTATGATGTAGTGGTCAAGACACTCTCCACTATCAATAATACAAGCCTGCCAAAATCTCCATCTGAATCGGATCAGTTTCCTCTATCTCGAATCCAACAAAAAAATGCATGTTTGTCAACCTATTACTGGCTGAAGCAATGATGGAAATCATAGAGGAATCAGACGTGCACATTCTTGCGCAACAATAGCTGATCAATGTTTTCTGAGACAGTGTAGCAAAGAAGGAAGAACTTGCTCACATGCTTATGGGCGTCATCCGCACTGAGGTTGTAGATCATTAAGTCATGTTCATTTATTTGCGTTGCCATCAATTTTTTATTGCCTAGTGGATGTAATTTCCTATAATATATGTTGGATGCGCTATGTTTTTCCTTGTATGCCATATATTTACTTAGCGTGCCTCGCATTCCATCTAACTGGTTGCTAGGAATCCAAAAAAGCAGTAAAATTAATAGGTAGCACGAACTGTCGTGGGCCCTATATGAAGGATACGTCCCACTGCCCTTAATGGGCTCGCAGGGGCCAAAATTCTATTAGGCTTTTGATTGATCGGTTTTGGTCTTGTCCATAGATGCTCGTCGTAATGGGCTCAAATTATAGCTGGGCCGAAATCGACTTTGTCTAATTGGGCCTATAGACATGTTCGAACTTTAGCGGGCCCAATAAGTTCATGGGCCATAACCAGGCCGAAAGCTCTATTGGGCCACTATAATTGAAATGAGCCAACAGTTAATGCTCGGCCCAGTTACCTCTCGGGTCGTTAACATGCCGAAATCAAAGCGGGCAATAAGTGGGCCCATTTGACTTCACGGGCTATTAACAGGCTGATACTAAGGTCGGGCTATATATGGCCCAACTGTATTGTCGGCCTTTAGTAGGCCTAAAGATACTGTGGGCTGGTATTGGACCATGAAGAGCATGGGCCGCTAAGAGACCGAAAGTTAGGTCGGACTGTATATGGCCCAACAGTGTTCTGGGCCTTTAGAAGGCCCAAATAGAAATCGGGCTGGTATTGGACCATGAAGGCATGGGCCGTTAAGAGACCAAAACTCAGGTTGCACTGTAAATGTCCCCAATCCTTTATGGGTCGTTAACATGATGAAAGACACCCCGGGCTGGAAATTGGCCAACACTTAAATGGGTCGCTAAAAGGCCGAAAGGCATACATCCTGAAAATTGGCCCATCACTTGAATGGGTTGTTAACAGGCCAAAACTACTTTGGGCCGATATTGAGCCCAAATATATAGCGTGCTGTTAACTGGCTCAAACTGACGATGCGCTTCAATGGTGTCAAATAGTTAACGGGCCGAACTAACGATGGGCTGCAATGGTGTCAAATAGTTAATGGACCGTTGACGGGCCGAATTGGCACATCTCGTATGGGCTATGGGCTTAAGTGGACCAGACACAAGTAGGCCCTACATGGGTCGGCCTGCTAATTTTGACTAGGCCGGCGTCTTTCATCTAAATGGGCCCCTGTTGGGCCTTGCCATGTGGCAAGGTATCACACGCGCCTCCCGTACAATGAGTGGATGACATCTTGCGCATGGCAGATCCAACACGTGTTTCCTCTGGCCAATGAGAAATTTATGCGTGGAAAATCACCGTTGGTCGCTGCTGTTAACGGGTTATCGGATCCAAAACCGAACCTGGTAGGGTTAACGGTGTCCGGTTATGGTGGATGCCATGTGTCAGTTACACTTGATGGAAGCACTTCTATGACACGCCATTTATCGTCATGGAAGTGGACACTTCCGTGATGATATTTTCAGTATTGTCATGGGACACTTCTATGACAGCACATGTATGACTATCTTGATTCTGTCATAAAATCTTCATGGGTGTACATGCATGACAGAAAACGTGACCTACTGTGACAAACACGTATCATCACCGAAGTGTTTTTTTTTGTAGTGTTCATTCTACAAAACCTAGTTGGGGAGGTGTCTCCCGGTGTCGTGGATGTCGAGTGCATCTTAAACTTAGGGAGCCAAGGACTGTCGGTTGCAGACATTCTCATTGAAGAAGGTGAGGATATTAAAGAGCAGGTGTAGCCACAATTTCTCAGTAAGACAACAGGTAATATAGTGATTGGTTATCTCATTGTGGACATCATTAAAAATAAATCCGTTGGCGATGATTTCCTTCGAAAAGTAGTCCTTGTCCTTCTAGGAACAGTTCTTGCTCCCGTGTCGAGCAAGATTGTCTCAAAATAGTATTACGCATTGGTGGATGATGTCAAACGTATTTCCAAGACTAACTGGAATGCATTCAGCCTTCGTGTTCTCCTCGACTGCCTTCACATTGTCAGGAAAGGCAAACACATCCGCCAATGGCCGAAAGGCAATTTAGCTCTCTTGCAGGTACACATATGAGACCTATTGCATTGTAAATTATTCTATCATTGAAAATTTATGTGATGCATTGTACTAACTATAAATCTCTATATTTATGCAGTACTTGTACTGGGAGAAGGTGCAATCTGTGGAAGGTGATTGCGCTTTCAATCCCAACTTGTCCATACAACCTCTGATGAGGAATTGGACCAAAGCTACAGCCACTAGGAGAGATCGGTTTGACTATGAAAATGGACGTGGTCATGGGTAATGTCAAGGTAATTCATTGTGTTTTGTCTTTCTTAAATGTTTTCTAACTAAATAATATTATTGTTTATTCATCACATGTACTTGTATATCACATGCAGATCGAAGATGATATAACCTAAGAATATAGGCCGCAGCCAAAGTCCCAGATCATGCGCCTACACAAAAGCCAAAACCCAAACCCACCAGTGCAACCTTAAGGAAGTCGGAGACAACCCCAAACTCGGATCAGATGATGGAGGTTACAATGAAGCGGTGTATGGAATACATACAGAACCAGATGGGGCATATCCCTGATCAAGTTGCTGAGGTGTCACGCCGTAACTTTTAAGTTTACAATATGTTTGTTGTTTGAAAACCATGCACGCATTACTAATTTTATATTTGTATTGCAGAGATTGTCGGAGAAGTTGAACAAAGCAGGTGTCATGTACAAGCCGACTGCTACCATGCCATCCGCGAACAATGATGCGGATGAAGAAGTGGCTTCGTTTGATAATGGTCTATATGAAAAAAAGGAATTCATGTACAAGGAAGACAATGACTCTGATGTAGAGAATGTCACTGATCTGACGCAGCCTGATGAAGTGGTTGCCAACCGAAAAATCAAAGTTGAGGAAGTATGTATTGATATTTTTGTCTTTAATTTTCTCGTTAAACTTTTTTATTTTGGTAATCTGAAATTTTCAGATGATTTTTTTGCCAAACGGAAAACCCCAGCTAAGATCAATGGCCATAATGGTACTTAACCTAATAAGCCTAATGATGAATGCGGGGAACACCGGAAAACCCTTTGATCATCGGTAATTCTACTCAAGCACCTTCATTAGACATAGACACTTGTCCATCTTCTGTGAACAAGTTCATGTCTAAGGCGAATGGAGAAAAGGGTGCAACAATCAATAAGGATGAGGAAGTTATGTCTGGGAAGCGGAAGCGGACCATTCCCAAGAAATTTGAATCACCCTATGCACTTGACAAGTATATTATCTTCATTGTTGACAAGAGTATCGTAGACCCTCCGGTACTACTATGCTAGTAGAGGTATCGTAACTAACTTTCTTACTTTGTTATTTACTACTAATACATGTAATCACCATTGTTGATGTTCATATTATTTCATGCATCTCTATTTTCTGACACGGACGTGTTAGAGGTTGTGGTAGACGAGATGACGCCGGAACTAATTGATGCAGCTGTTAAATTTGTGGAGATAGCTTCTCAGTCCAAGAAGAATAAGGGGGGAAGTGTTTACACAGTGGTGGGCGTGGAATCTCTCTGGCTTCGGAAAGGCTTCGACCGGTACTAAATCATACATGGTTGTTGGACGATGTCAGTACTACTTGCAAGTCCTGTTATTTAATTAATTAATAATCTATGTATCAACTTTCAACATATATATAATGCCCTTATATTGTATGCAGGTTATTCATGCTTATCTAGGACATTTGGAGTTGTGTGTTGGTCATGATCGGCACCTCTGTCCAGTGTGGAGGTCCAAATTCCTTGTAGATCGTGCTATCATACGAGACGATCCATTGTCATCAAGCTACAACATGGATAGTGCTCTGGCCAAATCTGGAGCAGTTAGTAGAGTCAGGGAAGAGCATACTGTGCGTGATAAGATGCGTTATGTTCTTACTTGTTCACCACATGACATTTTAGGAAGTATTTCATTTGATCCATAATGTTATGTAGCATTGTAGACGTATATCCCATTGAATATCGGCAATACCCACTGGGTAACCATGGTAATGCACATGGTCAAGCAAGAATTCCATGTTCTGGATTCCCTCTATCCTCTAGAGTTGACTTTCAAGACTGTTAAAGCATTGGTACTCTCACAAACATTTATAACATTCTTCGTACATATTGTTGTATGGTTCTTCGTTAACACTTTCCTCTTTATATTGACTGGTTATAGCACACGATATGCGAGAGGAAAATCTTATTACACCAAGGAAATATCCAGATATGAGTAAGTGGCCTATCAATGAGTACGACATGCCACAACAAGAGGACGGGTGAGTCAATAGTACATCATATTCAAACAACGACACACATGTTCGTATTGCCCAGGACTAATGTTTGCATATATACCGGGAACTCTTGTGGCATTTTTGTGATAGAATGTCTGGAACATTGGTGGGGGGACCGAGTGAACCGCGATTTCACCCAGGTTGGTTGTTATTTCTGTTTGTACACTTGATACTATCGTGGTGTATCATCTCGAAATGTAAATTTTGGAATGTTAATGATTTAAATAGGAACAATGAAAAAACTTGATTATGTTGCTTGTTGGTAGTTAAAGTTGAGTAAGATTTGAAACTTTCGGTGTTAAAATTAATATTCAAAAGAGAGGGAATAAAAGGACGTTCCCAATTATTAATGTGAAACTTATTTTGGGTTTGAGAATATTCGGAATATTACCTATTCTTTAATGAGAGAGGATGACATGACTTCCTCAATGATTAAATTGGAAAGTGATCAAATATTCTTCATGTTTGATTTTTAGAATTTAAAACAATTCCAACAAAAAAAGTTAATATGACTACTTCAACATTAAAAGAGTTGGAGATGGTTTAAATGTTATTTGCATTTTCCCCGGAGTTGAAAAATATCTTTATGGAGCCTTTTGTAAGTGTCAAAATAAAGTTTATAAAAAGTATATGTATTTTATACAAATTTTGGGCTTGAAATAATGCTCACTATTTTCTATATTAGTGTATATAGTTTTGTGAGTATTCTAGTAATTTTTAGGATGTAAATTGGCATTTATCTCGCCATATTCACTTACTGGGTTTTGTTTAGAAAAACTAGACCTATTTCTACTCGAGCCCAACAACCGAGCACTGTGCGATAGTGCAACAACCGCAACAGCAGGCCCAACATGCCGAAGCAAGCACGGGCCAACCGCGTGCTCGCACGCGTCAACGCAGATCAGCCGCGTGATCCCACCTGTCTGCCTCCCTTTCCCTCTCTACCTATGACAGCTGGACCCCACGCATTATTCCCTTCCTCCATTCGGTCTCCCAACTCCACCCGATAGCGCCACCACTACTGAAACCCCGTCACACGATTTGCGCCCTCCCAAACTCTTTGATCCAAACTCTTGCCCCTCTCGTTTGATTCCTGTTCGCAACTCACAGAAGTGGGAGTATTTGGAAGGAGAGGAATAAGAAGCATTTTAGAGCTATACCCCCCTCTTTCAGTTCCTAGCTGAACGGATTCAAGAACGATTTCGAGCAGCTCCAACACAGAGTCAAAGAAGCGCGTAGGCCCTTTGTCATAAACTTTGTACACTCCTTATAGTGGTTACCCCTACTACTTAGTTACCTTTCCTCACTGGTAGTGGACAAGTACCCCCCTCCCCCCTGATGTAAATATTCACTTGTACCGTGCCCCTTATATTAATATATTAACACAGTAGGAGCCTTTCCTACCGTTTACGGTAAAAAAAAAACTCACAGAACCGGCCTTGATTCCGAGCACACGGTCTTACCGATCTCCGCCCCGCCATCGAGGCGCCGACATGAAATTCAGCCACCTCGGTAAACCATGATCCTCTCCGAAACTTCCTACGTATCATCCACTACGTCTCCCAGCTCCCTAAACTCTTTGGTCTCCTAGGTATGCATCACCACGAACTCCTCAACCTCGACAGAAGCTCGTTGTCACCATTGGACCTCAAGTCGCGCGCCACCTTCACCATCGGATGAAGCTGCCACCTCCGAGGGTACCCTGAGTTCCCGTCATCACTTTGCACCTCTCCCCCATATACTTGTACTTCTCCGAGGACCACTGAAATCGCCGCACTGTTCATGCCCGAAATCATCTGCCGCCGTCGTTCAACTTCGGTGAACCCACGATGAGCAAATCCTCTCCAGCTCAACCCTAGAAGGAGTAGATCCTAGCCGTCCCATGCCACTTGATTCTAGGGCGGTAATTTATTTCACCACTGAACCGGTACTGTGCAATGACATGTTGCCATGTGGCACTACTGTAACAGTCACGCAGTACAGTCAAGACGCTGCCATGGCACTCTTGTTGAACATAGGCAGTGCAAATATTGTTTTGCTCATATCTTGAGTTCTATAACTCCAAATTTGACGATTTTTTCACGTGTTCATATTGACAATGACAATCCAATAATAATTATTCCCACCTTTTGAACCTTTCATATTTGAGTAGTTCAAATTTGAATTCAAATCTTATTTTGATCATATCTTACAAATTGTATACCCTATCTAGTTGATTCCTTTTGCATATGAGAACTTGTGTCAAATACTTGCCGAACATATTCTATATAATAATGTTCAAATACTTTTTGACCCATTTAAATTCAAATTCAATGCATACCTCATTTTCGCTATAACTTGCGGTATAGTACTCCTATTCAATCTATTCTTTTTGCGAGTGAATTCCTATGACATATGCAAACATTGCACCATTTGGATGTTCTTCTCCAAATACTTTTGACCTTGTACCATATTATCCCCAATATAATCTTATATAACCACCATACATCATCAGGTGTCTCTTTTGAATTGATTCCTTCTTCACATGTCACCTTATAAAACATCAAGACATGTATTATATATTAAGCCTATATATATTGATGTTGTTCAACCTTGCCATTTTTTTTGTTCTTTGGTTCTGATATATGGCATGGTTATTGATTTGGGTTCTTTCATTAATGATAGATTGCTCGAAGAATGACCAGTAGAATTATCAGGAATTGTGAGTGCGACGATCTTCATCAAGCGTACCAGGCAAGTTACACCTTGATCATCCTTCATCCTACTATTTTTTATGCATGTAGTCCTACATCAAAGTACCATATTATGCATGTGTAGGAATATTATGGTAGTATGCTATGTTATTTGAGATTCAGCTTAGTATAGCCATATGTAGATCATGGTAGTGTATTCTTGATATGCTATGTAGATGTGGATTGGTGTGTGTACTCGTCGAGATTATGTGAGGATTATATTAAATGACTTGAGAAGTAACTATTGAAATTCACCTCTGGGCGGAATGATATTGCTGGGTGGTTTCAAGAACATCATTGTATCTACCCTCTGAATGTAAGTGGAATGACGCCTGGGTTCAAAAATATTAGATAGACTTAGTGACTGGTAGCTTCCATGTACGACCACTGGCTATATGGACTCTAGCTTAGTTGATCAGTTGCGGAAACCTTACCCGGAAGTGCCAGCAGATGTAGTTATGATAGTTGGGATGGGCCTCCTTTGGGACTAGGCGACTGCTTCTAAAAGACTTCATCTCAATCTTCGGGTTGAGTCCAGTGGGTAAAGTGTACAAACCTCTGCAGAGTGTTAAAAAACTAATCATGATTAGCCATGTCCTCGGTTATGGACGAATTTGAGCAGCTAGACCATTACATTTGTTGGATGATCTTGAGAGATGATACCTTAATAAAAATTGTGTAGGAAATTTAATAATGGGGACAAGTTGAAATTGGAGTTCCCAATTCAACCATATGTATTTAATTGTAGCAAGACATAATGAAAATTTGACTATTATATTATGTAGCTATTAGGAAAAAATAGCTTTTCTACAAAACAACCACTACACTATCCTCTTGATATACCTTGCATATAGACGTAGGTCTGTTATATCATTCCTTGTGTGATTTGCCAGTCATTCAAAGTAACCCATGTGGCTGCAACTTATCATGTTGTAGATTTTATACGATGAGTGAGTGATACTATGTAGGGTTACAATGTCTATACTCGACATTTGCCTGTGGTGTCAATGGACTTCATGGAGTTTTTATTTGCGCAACTACTATAAGACCAAGCTATAAGGAGGCTCCGTATCCAGACAGGAAACCTTCGGGGCTTTGGTGTGTCCACCAAGTCAAGATAAGAGAATCGGCATGTTTGTTCTTTCATGGTAACCGACCATGTGTAACCCTAGTACCCCTGGTGTCTAAATAAACCAGAGTGTTTAGTCTGTAGACGCTATAAGAAGAAGAACCATCCCACTCATCTAGGGTTTAGTTCATCCAATCTCGTAGTAGATCAACTCTGTAATCATCATACACCATCAATATAATCGAGCAGGACGTAGGGTATTACCTCTTCGAGAGGGCCCAAACCTGGGTAAACATCGTGTCCTTTGTGTCTTGTTACGTATTGATCCTAGATCCACAATTCTATACCCCCTACCCGAGATCCGCTGGTACTGACACCGACATGTACTGCTCCACCACCTTGCCGCATTAGGTGGATCCTGTGCACATCGCGCCGAGGGTGGAGTGAGTCGATGTTTAGCTTGCTCTCCCAGCGCCCGTCAACCCAGACTACCAGGTCCGCCGCGTGTCCATGCTATTCCAGCCGGTGGGCTCCGACAGTGAGGAGGACGATGTGGACGAGGTACTGGTCATCTCCGATGATGATGAAGAGGATGAGGTGGACGCCATGCAGACGGTTGCATCGGTCGCCATCCAGGGTGACAAGACACTAGCCATCGACGTCAAGCTCCTTCCAGATGTCGCTGACATCTTGAAGGTGGAAGTTGAGGAGATGCCTCAGGATCAGGTGGCGCAGGTGTTGAAGAAGAGGGCGGCGAAGAAGATGACTTCTCCAGGTGTAGTGTGCCGCTCAGACCACCTAAAATTTCGGAAGAAGTGAAGATGGGGATAGTCGTGGAAGAAGGAGGAAGCCGCTGAAGTTATCTGTAGTTAGGTATAAGTTAAAAATATTTTGGGTTTGATGTTGGTTAGGTTTGCTGGTATATGTAAGCATATAAGTTATGTAATTAGTTTAATTTGGCCTGGTTCGTTCTCACCGAAGAACTGAATATCTAGTGTTCACCCTGTGTTGTCAAGTTCAGTTAAATTTCAGAATATTGAATATCTAGTGTTGCTTTGCTTTAGTGTTGCTTCGAGGGTGTAGGTGTTGCTAGATGTTGCTCCTATGTTGCAACAGGACAATGATCTGTGTTGCGGCATACATCAGTAGTGCTGCTAGGTGATGTACCCATGTGCACCACTTACCAAACATAGAATATGCCAAATCTATACTTTCTGCCAAATATAGAACATGCCATAATGATGTCCCCATGTTATTTCTGCTGCAATATGAGAAACATTCAGTTACAATGTGCCCGTATTACATATACTATTATATGGCAAATAAAATTTTCCTCATGTTAATTTTAGTGTCCATAGAATACTTTCAACTCAATTTATGTCAGTAACAATTGCTATAACAACACAACAATAATTAAAAGAAGAAATAATATTCAGTTCCAAGTTATGCTCCATGAAGTGAATAGCAAATATTTCATCATCATTACATCATGTGAATAACAAGGATGGCAAGTACATGATTGCCCACTACATCAAATTTTTTGAACAAACTAAAAACAATCTACCCGCTAACTATGACATCAATCATAATGGCAAACAGGCCAAGATACATCAGACCTCCAAATCCTAAAATCATATCCCTATAGTGCAATATTTCCTTCTGTATCTTAGCCATTGCTCTCTTTTCTTTCTCATTCCTTTTTATTTTTGCTTCAAATTTTGTAATCTTAGTCTCCAGCTTCATGTTCCTCATGGCAAGATACTTAATGACTAACTATTCTTTGCTATCCCACTCTCCATCAACCCAGTCAACGTAATTACAGGTGCTAGCATCCTAAATAAATGAAGAGCAATTAAAGTCAATTTAAAATTGAACTTGACAGTGCAAAAGTTGAAACTAGACTTTTTGAAGCTTGACCACAATAGCAACATTCCTTTGAAGATCATGCACAATAGACTAACCTCAAACCTACATCAAAAGAAACACATGCCAAAATTCTCTGTAACTATGCAAACACGGTGAGTAGGAGTTCCCAGATGACCACAAAGATGGAGCTTCTCAGGGCTCCAGTACTCATGATCGTGCTGATATTTTGTAAGCCAAAAATCAAATTCCGGCAGTAGATCATCCTATGAAAATTGAATTTTACAGAGCACCCAATAGTGAAGAGAATTGCAAAAAAATAGGTCATGAATTCTGGGCGGAAATGATGGGATGTAAAGAACTTACCTTATTGCCACCAAAGTGAAGCATTGAAGAGACCCTAGCAGTCGGTTCTCCCAGCCCGAGGCCGCCCACAAAACCTTCGTCCCTTGTTCCATTGGATCTGCCGTCGCCCAGGAAACCTTCGTCCCATGTTCCATTGGATTCACCGCCGCTGCCTCCCGTACCACTGAAGTCGTTGCCCTTGCTTCCAGCATCCAGTCGCCACCGCTCTTCTCGCTACCGTCGCCGGACGCCCACCTCGCTCTCATGCTTTCACCGTCGATATTTAGAGGGGAAAAGGGAAAGAGAGAGATAGGGATTTGGAAACGGAACCGAGAAAAGGAGAAAGAGAGATGTCAACCTGGCCAAATGGGTCAGTTTAGCCATGCCGGCATGATAGGCCACGTGTTGGGCCCGTCACGTGGTTAGATGGCTCGTGCCTAGCATGTTGCACGGGTGGCGGGAAGCCATCATCATTATGATTAAACAAAATGGTCTAAAAAAACTAAACAAAAGCCAAGGGTTTCTCAAAAAATTGAAAACAAAAGCGAGGGATCACGCGATAGAGCCAACGAGCACTTTGCTTTTATAATCTGTGAAAGATTACGTTTTGACTCGATATATTTTCTTTGCTGACATGAGATTGAGAAGGTGAAAATTTGTTATTAATCATTTGATGAGGGAGAATTACCAGAAGATTATGCAAGATGATGATATACAAATAGCTATGGTTCAAGGCGAGGAAGAGAAGGCTAATCTTGAAAGAGATTTTTTTGGAGAATGTGCAAAATAGAATATGAAACTTAGGCCAACACTTGAAGTTATTAATCAAAGCAGTGATGAACTGGTTAGCAATTGGAAGAAGGCTAAGGCAGATCGAGGTGGAAGAGATTAAGTAGTAGAATTAGTTAGCAACATGAACAGAAGTTGCTACACGACCTGTAACAACCCAAACCAGATAAGATTCGATGTCTCTGTGCTCATTGTGCTAGTCCCTGGATCAATAGCTAGCTCACACAGTACAAGATGTAATATCAAGAATAAACCACATGTCATAATAATACATCGTAGATCCAGAATTTCATATAATACATACCTGCGTAGCTCAAGGCTAGCTCACAACGAAAATAGAGCAAAAAAGAGCAGCCGCCTGTCCAACCCATAAGACATAGGCCGACAAACTGATGACCCCTTAGTCCAGGACTCCCTCGGTAGCCCTCGAACTAGGCTTCAGAGCTGGGGTACATGAAGGGAACATTGGCTTCGTAGACCAGTTCCTTCCCTCACCCGTGTTCACGCCAGGTAGAAGTCCTCCTAAGCCAATCCTTCAAGGGCCACTCACCCAAGTTCAGCCATGGGTCATCGGGATTATGTCCTGATTCTGGATTCTGAACATTTCTTAGCCTCGAAGGCCAACCAGTGAAGTGCGAATAGTGCCGTCGCCTGACAACTTTCGGTGACAGGTCACAGCCGGCCACATACACAAAACCGTTGTGAAAACTCAATTCGTGGTTCGAGGCAGCTCCTCCATTGGCTTGTCCTATCAATATGGAGATCGTGCCTCGTTTTTGAGGGATATGATCAATGATTTTGGTTATCCCACTCGCACATAATGGCATGATTATATCAGAAAGCGGCGAGGTCCGCGACATAGAAAAGGGGACCCTTGGTATTACGGCAGCTCATAAAAGGAAAACCGCCACTGTTTTCTCTGCATGATTTCCCTTTCTTCTCTCGCCATTGCTTTCTCAATCTGCTGAGCTCCAGCGCCCTGACCCATTCTCCCTCAAGAATCCCTCCTAGCCACTTCCACGATTCGGCCATGCCCGGATCTGGTTCGAAAGGCAAGTGGGAGGCCTCCAGCGTCACCAATGACAAAATCGAGCATCTGAAGCGCGCCGTCTACCTTTTGGCCAAAGTCAGTCATCGAGCTCCGCAGGAGGGCCAAGTCGTGCACACGCCCTAGCCAGGCGAGAGGGTGGTGTTCGTCGCCGACTATATCCAGGCGCTGGGCTTCCCGATCCACCCCTTTGTCAGGGGGTTGATGTTCTTCTACGGGCTAGATTTTTAGGATCTTGCCCCAAACTCCTTTCTTCATATTTCGGCCTTCATCATCATCTATGACACATTTCTACGGGTCCAGCCACACTTTGGATTGTGGCTAAAGGTCTTCAACGTCAAGCCAAAGATAGTCGACAGCCAGCAGGCGGACTGTGGGGGGCGATGATCATCAAGCTTGCTCGGGTCGAGTGGCTGGAGGGTACCTTTATATATAATGTCAATGTTCGGCAAAAGGAATGGTTCTAAATCATCGAACCGCGCGGCGCGGGTTGGGAAGTGGCCCCTGAATTCATATCTGGACCTCCCACGAGGCTAACTTCGTGGACCAAGAAGGGCCTTGACTAGGGGTCATCCACGGAGGTGGATTCGCTGTAGAAACGCGTCTCCAGTATGATAAAGGCAAACATCAAGCTGACCAACGTGGTCCGGGTGATGCTCTGTGGCCGCCCCCTACCTTGCCAACAACGGGCCGCCCCTGTCGGCGTCCTGGGAACTAGGGTACCCAGACTTGCCTGTCTGCGGGTCGGGACACGCTCCTACAAGCGGCATGGAATGACCCAGCTGATCTACAAGCTGCTCAAGACCCTTGCGAGGGGCCAGGCCTCGCGAGGAGAACAACGCCAAGACCCCCTCGGGAGCGGCCTCGGCAAGGCGCTCCGGAGGGGCGGAGAATCCAAGGCCAAGCCTGCCTTAGGAGGAGGCAGTGATGTCAGCAGTGACGCACCGCGCCAGCGAGTGCAAGCGTCCGCCAGTGGCACAGTTGCCATTTCGGTGCAAAGGAGACAGCGCAGCCGTTGGTTACCAAGGAGCGGGGCAAAGGTTTCCTCTTGGGTGCAACAAGACCGGAGACCGCAAGGACGATAAGGAGGATGTCACCGTCGAGCCCACCACCATGTCACCGCCTGATCGTTTTGCAGGCGAAGACTGCTTTTGTCAGGGTAGGAACGTCCTTGTGTTCCCGCTCAAAAATGGCCGTTGTGGAATCCCTTCCCGCCTAAACATTTCCGGGGAAGAGGACCATGGCCGCCTATATAAGTAGCTAGGACCTCCACTGCGAGGGGGAGGAGAATCATCAATACACACACTTGACCACCGCACAAGGAGCAATAACACTAGCCTCCTGACCCTCTTGAGCTCGCCTCCTAAGCTCAGGAATCCTTGTACCAGTTCATATTCTAGCTCGCCCGGAGCCAATCCACCAAAGCAAGAAGTAGGGTCTTACACCTCGCGGTGGCCCGGACCTGGGTAAACTTTTGTGTGTTTGTTCGTTGTCTGCTTGAATCCTTCCACCGAGACGAGAGCGAGGCGTTAGGTAGATGTGAGTGGGAGAGATCTTCGTTCACGCCCCTGTGTTCGAACTTAACGGGTTTTGCGAAGCCCTAATTCCGACATTTGGCGCGCCAGGTAGGGGGTGTGTCAAAATCTCGCCTCTCCGACGACCTCGTCGCGTTCTCATCACCGACCCTGCTCCACAGCCATGGTGGACACACGCCGAGCTCGCGTCGCCCGCAGCGCTACGAACGTCGCTCAGACGGCGCCCGCGGGCAACGGCGCACCGCTCTGCCCCAACTCGCTGGTCGCCAACGCCGCCACCGACCCGGCTGTCCACGAGCAGCAGGACTCCTCGCTGCCACTGTCCGTGTGGCGGGAGCCGCACGGCAACGCGTTCACCCTCGCCGGCCGCAGCGTCGTCCTCGCTGGTCCGCCATGGGTCGGTCTACTAGCAGCCTGTGCCACTAATGGCGCGGGAGCTCTTGCGCTACCGCCCGACAGATGATCTCTACGACGAGTGGCTCCACCGCATCACCGAGCTCGTCAACGCAGCTGGGGAAGCGCCTGCACCAACGCACTCTTCGCCTCCTCCGTCGCCCCCGGCGGCGAACGAGGGCCGTGAGGTCCCGGCTACGCCTCACCTTCACCCCGCCGGCCAGGAGGGCCGGCGCGAGGCCCCTCGACGTGAACAACCCCGCAGAGCCCATGCCCGCGACGAGGAGAGTTGCCAGGTGATCCCGCACCCACACGCAGGGGTTCGTGGGCCCCCTGGCCCACAACGCCCAGACCGCGTGCCACAGGAGGTGGTCGCGCCAACACCTCAAGAACCAGCGTCACAGGTGCAGGGGGCGCCTGTGATACTGAGCATACGCGGGTGTGGCGCCCTAGCTCCCGAGCTACGGCGCCTCGTCTGGCCCGACAAGTTCAAGCCATACCTGCCTCCGCCTATGACGGCATCACCGACCCCACAGAGTTCCTTCAACTCTACGAGCTGAGCATCGAGGCGGCCAACGTCCACAGCCACAACACCAACGACTGTCAGGAGCTCATGGCAATGCGCGGCGGGCGCGGCGGGCAGCGTCCTGAGCGTGACAACCGTGGCTACGGCCGTGGAGGAGGCCGAGGAGGAGGACGCTGGGACGGCAGGAACTCACGCCAAGGGTGGCGTGAGCAACCTCGTGAAGACCACTGGCAGGAGCAGCCTCGTGACGCCCCCTGGCGTGACCAGCTTCGTGAGGGTCGCCCTTAGGGTCACGGAGGCCTGCCTCCGCTGCCACCACCACCAAGGAGGAACGACGACGATCGCTAGGGAGACGGGGCAAGGGGGTTCCAGGAACCGCGTGCAGTCGCGTGCATTCTGGGAGGAGCCCACGCCCCGGCTTCTCATCGCATCTTCAAGCAGTTCGCCCGTGAGGTGAACGCGGCGCTCCCCAGGCGTGACGCCGCGCGCAACCTCAGGTGGACCAAGCAAGTCACCGCCTTCGACCCCAAAGACCAGCTCAAGTGTACTGCGGCCCCAGGCACACCCACGATGCTCTACACCCCGACCATCAGCAACGTCCTCGTGACCAAGACCCTCATCGAAGGTGGAGCAGGGCTCAACGCCCGCTCCGTCCAGACCTTCGAGACGCTCCAAGTCCCCTAGGATCAGCTCCACCCCACCAAGCCAGTCTACGGAGTCACGGATGGCTCCACGCTCCCGATGGGGCAAATCCGCCTCCCCGTCACCTTTGGAGACTGTGACAACTACCACACCAATCTCATCGACTTCGACGTCGCCAACATCCACCTCCCGTACAACGCCATCCTAGGGTATCCTGCCCTTGCCAAGTTCATGGCGGCGACCCATCACGGCCACAACGTCCTCAAGATGCCCGGAAGCGGGGGAGTCATCACAACCGCCTCCGACGAGAAGGAAGCGGTGCGCTCCCTAGAGCGTGCCTACCATACCGTGGTGGTTGAATACCCCGGTGAGGATGAAGCCATCCTCGCCCTGTAGACCGCCCCCAAGAAGAAGAAGAACCTACCCGTCAACGGACCTCAGGACGCGGGGGCTCCCGACGACCTGGCGTCTGGACTCGCGCCTGCTGACGAGGCGCCTTCCACCCTTGCATAGGGAGGCGCGCTCGACGCCCCTCTCGTGATGGGCTCGGGGGATCTCCTCTGGAGTGTCCCTGAGCTGACCCGTTCCCCGAGGGAGGTGTTCGAGCACCGCCTGCAAGCGTATCTTGATGCACGTTTTTGTGAGACCAGCGCAAGCCGTCCAGCGCTAGGGGCTCAGGACTTCATCGACCAAGTTACAGAGGAACTTCAGTACGCAAGACTCATCCGCGGTGGGCGTAACCGCACAACCACAAGACCACCTGCTCGCAGCCCGAGCGACTGCTTCCGCGTCTGCGTCGACATCGCGGGTCTCAACCGAGCCGCTTCTCAGGAGCCCTTCTGGCCAACGGCGGTCGGTCGGAGGAGGGCCCTCCCCTGCAGCTACGTCCGCATGCTCTTCGGCTTCCGCAACGCAGCTGCCACGTTCCATCATCTCGCGCACCAGGCCTTGGGGGCTCGGGAGGCTCAGTGGCAGGCGGTCCGGACGGAGTGGGAGCCAGACCCGTGCGACCACTGAGAGCCTCAGGAGCCCCTGGGCCTCAGGAGCCCGATGATCCTCGGGAGCGACCCGCACAACGCGCATCTTCAGCTGACCCAACTCTCCTTCGGCAAGTATCAGGTGACACTTCAGGTATCTAAATGAGGGTGCCTCTCGGGCTGCATCATCCTCGGGCCGCTGGGGGTTGTTCCCCTGCGGTTGTCTCCCTTTTTGCATGATCAAGGCCATATATTTATTTCCATTCACATTATCTATATGCTCGGCGTCCTCACCGCCACTAAGGTCATGAGCCCTTGTGAGCCCACTCGCGACCGCCCCATGATTAAGGACTGGCAAGACGTCTGTGCTCGGGTCCATCCCTGCAGCGTCGATAAACCCAAGGGCTGAGCTCTGCCTATCGAGCCATTTCCGTGACGACACCTCCCATGGTCCTTGGTGCCTTGTTCTCGCATGGGCTAATCGTGGATGGGTAAGTAGGGGCCCGTGGCAGGTGCCTCGCTCACGCGGGAACTGCGCGTCGGCTGTTTTTATTTTGGATTGTGGCATGAGAAGACTGGGCACGGCGTCTGCGCTCGGGTCCGTCCCTGCAACGTCCATAAATCTAGCGACTGAGCTCGGTCTTACGGGCCGGTCCCGCTAACGTCACCTCCTGGGGTCATTGGTGTTGCGGCCTTCTCATGCAATGTCCCCTGGAAATGAACTCGGCAAAGGTCGACACAACACCTCTCTTTTCACATTTTGCAGAAGAAGACTCAGGCACAACCCGCCTCAGGGTAGGGTCTCGTGAGTGATGTGTAAGCTCACGAGAACTTCCTTAGAGTCGTTCACTCGTCCTGAGGAGGGCCCATATACACCTTGGCTGTCCTACCATGCTAGCCATGCGTTAGGACGGGGCTGTACACACCCCGGAGTCTCTCCCGGTGGGAGGCTCCCACCCACGGTCCAGTGGAAGTACCAAGCCCGCGCTGGCAGATCCAACCGAGGAGTGGTTATGCCCACGAACCAGTGGAAGCACCAAGCTCCGCGCTGGCCGATACGACCGAGGCGCGGTTATGCCCACACTCCGCGCAAGTGTGGTAGCTCTATGCTCCGCGCTAGTTATAAACAACTGAGGGTGGCCCCCAGTGGTCGCACCAACCTCAGGGAGCTTTTTAGCTCAGGACGCTCATAGCTTCTCCTTGGATGGGCATCACGACGGTGGCTAGGCACGGGGGCTATGCGCAGGTCACGCCTGGCAGACGCCACCCTACCAGGTGCCCAGACACCTGGCCTTCTCGTGCACCCATCCCAGGCGAAGGCTCGCGGGCAAGGTATGGTGCTTGTTCTCCTTCATGAAGAGCCATTCGTACGTCAAGGGGGACCTTTGGGCATCACAACCGAGGGGCCTAACTGGCCACGTAGCCCCTCATCCCTTGAGCCTAGTTATGACGATAACCCCGGTCCTCCAGAGGGCTCAATGGCGATCGAGGTATGCGTGGGGTTGGGCCCTGCCGACGCAGAACAAAAACGAGATTTCTTGAACGTCAAGGGGGACCCTTGGGCATCGCGACCCAAGGGCCTCACTAGCCACGTAGCCCCTCACCCCTTGATTCTAGTTACTTTGGTAACCCTGGCGTCTGAAGGGCTCAGCAACGAGTCTAGTTACTACGGTAACCCCTATCACCCAGAGGGCTCAGCAGCGGTCGAGGTATGCGCGGGGTTGGGCCCTGCCGACGCAGAGCACCCAAAGCAAACATGAAAGGAAGCAAGCATGGAATCATCTAGCTATTACAATAACGTCAAGTTTTTTCGAATTCAACCAAGGTTCTTACGCCTCCCCGAGGCACTTGCACTCCTCTCACTAAACAGGACGGATCAAACATCGCCGGGCGCAGCAGTACCGGTCGTCTCCCCTTCGGCCGCGGTAACGGTAGACTGGAGGGACGCATCCACTAGCGACGTGACCTTCGCCCTCAGGGCCTCGGCAGCCGAGTCCTCCATGACTGCGGTCACATGCTCGGACAGCGAGGCAAGGTCAAGGGTGGGGTCGCGAAGTCTTAGGTGGCCGCACACCTGTGTCGGGACCAAGGTAAGCAGCGTACGGCCTTCAGCATCGGCTAACTGGCCAATCGCGGCCGTAACACCACGCGGGGACTTCACGAGCGCAGCAAGAAGCCCGGCGGGACCTCCCTCAGGGGCGGCCAGCGGCTCCTCGAACCCTTCCCCGTAGGCGGCATGCAGCGCCTCGCGGGCCTCAAGGTTAAAGGCGGCAAGGTCCTCGGGAGTTACCGTCTCCAAGGCCGCGAGAGCTTCCTCCTGGGCACGAGCGACTTGGGCCGCCCTGGCCTACTCAGCTTCAACCTTCAGCTTCTCCAGGGCGGCGCGGTCAGCAAGCTGCTCCTGCTGCAGCCGGGATGTCGCCGCCTTCTCCGCCTTGAGCTCCTTCTCCATCCCTTTGAGCTCCAGGGCACGCCTAGAGTCTTCCTCACGGAGGGCCCCCAGCTCGCGCTCTGCCGTGAGGCAGCGCTTCTCGAAGGATGCGGCGTCAGCTCGTGCGGCGTCACGAGCCAGCGCGGCCGCCGCGGCTTCCTCTCGACCCTTGGCAGCAGCCGCCAAGGCCTGATCCCAGGAGGCCCGTGCAGACTCATCTGCCAGGAGCCACTCGTGGATCAGCCCCAGGCACCATTCTGTAAAGCGGCCGTCATTGTTTTGCAGGTCAGCGCGAAGACGACCCAGCGCAGCGGAGGCAGCATCCAAAGCCTCGGGACCAGGCTGCGCGGGCTGGCACACGGGCACTGACAAGACTGGCTGCTCGGCCAGGGGCTCGGGGGCTCCGGCACCCCTCGCCAGAGTAGCTGAAGTAGAAGACAACTCCGCAACCTCGCCGGAGACAGGGACGTCTTCGGGTGGCACCGTCACCGCAATCGCGGTGGCCCGGCCAACCGAGGCGCCCAACGCCGCGGCATCCTTCCCCGAGGTTGCACCAGCAGCCGAAGGAGCAGGGCACCGTGGCAAGACCTCCCCCTTCACCCTCCTCATAACACCTCCCAGGCTGCAGCAGCAAAGGAGAGCGCATCAGGGGCACAACAAATAAGAATGAGTGAGAAATTGCAAACTTACTCGTCGGAGGTGAGGCGCGCCCTTCTCTTCACCAGCGAGTCAACAGTAGCCCCTAGCGCATTGGGTGTGCCGACAGCCCGGGCCTGGGCAAGATACGAGGCCACGATCCTGGGCGCGGCCGCTAGGTTCGCCGGCGTGGGGCCCTTCGGCGGGGTCGCCACCTTGCTTCCCCCAGACGTGGTGCATCTGGACTGACGCGGGGTGGTCGCCTGGGTCCGCCCGGCGGCACCTGCGCCTGCTGCTCCGGCGAACACCTCGAAGGAGTCCCCATCGTCGTCTAGGGTATGCTCCGAGCCCATGTCGTCGCCCCCGTCGTCGCCCTCGTCATCATCAGCAGAAGACACATCGAACGTGGGCGGAGCGCCCATGGGCGCACCAAGGTCCGGCATGGCCTTCAGCAGCTCGGCCTTGTCAGGGCGGCTATACAGCGGCAGGAATTCCCCAGCGAGATCCTCCGGAACCATCCCCAGGAGGGCCCTCGAGGTGAAGTCCAGATCTTTTTCGGCCAGCATCCCTGGGTGCAGCTGGAGCCGGTCGCCGTCACCTGTCAGCTCCCACATGGGGTGTGAGTGAGCCTGCAGCGGAGCCAAACGCTGCCTCAAGAACTTCTTCACGATCTGGCCTGCTTCAAGCCTCGAGTTCAGGTCGGCCTCAATCTTCGCCAGAATCGGCTCGGTGGGAGGGCCGGTGAGCTTCACGTAGCGCCAGCTGCCAAGTTTCTCCGGATGGGCAGTAGGCAGCGCCAACAGAGGATGGTGCGCTGGGCATCCAGATAGACCCACCTCTTCCAGTGGGACTCTACCTTCTTCCCGGCCATCATCAGGCGATAACCCTGGCGCTGGAAGACAAAGGAAACGCAGCCCGAGCACGTGCCCTCGTCGTATTGACGCATGGAGAAGAAGTGGCGGAAGAGGGCGACCATCGGCCTCACCCCCACGAACGCCTCACAGTAGAAGGCGAAGAGCGACAAGATGAAGATGGAACGAGGTTGGATATGGAGAGCATGCACCTGGTAGTGTTCCAGGATGGCATAGAAGAACTCGGAGAATGGGGGCACAAGCCCCACGGAGATGCTGTGGAGGAAGAAGGGGTAGCATGACTTTGGCAGGGTCCACTCCACGGTGGATCCAGCCCAGATCTGCGTCCGGCCGTGCTCATTGTGGGAGATCGACAGGAACGGCTGGACCTCTTAGTAGTCCTCCTTCCTGATGATGGAGGACTCCTCAAGCGCCGCATCAAGAGAAGAAGCGGATCCAGGCGCCGACGCGGTGCCCTTGTTCTTCTTCGCCATGGTCAAGAAAGGCAAGAGGCGCAAAGGGAAGAAATCCAAGCAGGAAGGAAGGAGGGCGATAACTCCCCAGCGGAGAAAGGCCCCCTTTTGTCAGGACACACGGTTACCGAGAGGGCGTGGGGAGCAGAGTCACTCGCGTCTCATCCAACCGTCACGCGCCGGCCAGGCCCGCAGCCTTTTTGGGGCCAGCGGCGCTTCATCCTCGACTAAGGCTTCCCCCCGAAGCCAACTCCGTGCGTGCCTTGGGCCCGAGGGCTACTATCGGCGTCCTGGGAACCAGGGTACCCCGACTTTCCTATCTGCGGGCCGCGACACGCTCCTACAAGTGGCCTGGTATGGCCCAGCTGATCGACCAGATGCTCAAGACCCTCGCGAGGGGCCAGGCCTCGCGAGGAGAACAAAGCCAAGACCCCCTCGGGAGCGGCCTCGGCAAGGCATTCCGGAGGGGCGGAGAATCCAAGGCCAAGCCTGCCTCAGGGGGAGGTAGTGATGTCAGCAGCGACGCACCACGCCAGCGAATGCCAGCATCCACCAGCGGCACAGTTGCCATTTCAGTGCAAAGGAGATAACGCAGCCGTTGGTTCCCAAGGAGCGGGGCAAAGGTTTCCTCTTTGGTGCAACAAGACCGAAGACCGCAACGATGATAAGGAGGATGTCACCGTCGAGCCCACCACTGTGTCACTGCCTGATCCTTTTGCAGGCGAAGACTGCTTTTGTCAGGGTAGGAACGTCCTTGTGTTCCCGCTCAAAAATGGCCGTTGTGGAATCCCTTCCCGCCTAAACATTTCGGGGGAAGAGGACCGTGGCCGCCTATATAAGTAGCTAGGACCTCCACTGCGAGGGAGAGGAGAATCATCAAGAAACACACTTGACCATCGCACAAGGAGCAAGAACACTAGCCTCCTGACCCTCCTGAGCTCGCCTCCTGAGCTCAGGAACCCTTGTACCAGTTCATATTCTAGCTCGCCCGGAGCCAATCCACCAAAGAAGGAAGTAGGGTCTTACACCTCACGGTGGCCCGAACCTGGGTAAACTCTTGTGTGTTTGTTCGTTGTCTGCTTGAATCCTTCCACCAAGACGAGACCGAGGTGCTAGGTAGATGTGAGTGGGAGAGATCTTCGTTCACGCCCCTGTGTTCGAACTTAACGGGTTTTGCGGAGCCCTAAATCCGACAGCCCCAATGTGGTCCTACAAGCCCAAGGACCCACCCACAGTGCTCCGCTTCTATGGCACCACCCGCGACAAGCTGTGGAAGGTGCTATTCAAGCCCCAGAAGGAGTGGCTAGCCAAGGAGGAAGACACTGGCCTTGATGTCGCGCACCCTCATTAGTAGGTAATGAAGTTGTATCCTTTGTGTTCGGGTTTTCGCCTTTTAACAAGGAACATAGCTCTTTCTTCCCCATATTCACTAGGATGGCTAAACAAAGCTGTGCGAATAGACAACCCAACCCCGTTTCCTGAAGACCTTAGGTCGGTCCTATTGGATACTAACTGTGGTGCCGTATAAGGCATTGGAGAAGAAAGAGAAGAAGAAGGTCGGGATGAGGGAGGCCCGAGAAGGCCTCTGCCACAGGGGACATCCCGACACCAAGTCTGGGGAAACCCAAGCCCCCTACACTCACGAGGGGGGGGGGTAGGAAGAAGACATGGAGGAGAGTGACTTCTCGTGAACAAGGAAGAGGGAGGCGTCTAGCAACGCCAAGGAGGAATGACCTCCTCATGCCCCAAAGAGGTTGTGCATGGCCAAGGTGGTCCTGTCTGATGACGGTTTGGACTCCGTCATGGAGCCCTAGGCTTCTCAAGAAGTTCCTCAAAGGAACCCTAGAGTCAAGCCCCCTACCCAAAGGTACGAATCTGAAGACTGTCCGGGTACAAACCTTAAGTTTCATTACTAATGATATGCATGGCATTCATACTGCAGCCCGCTACACGACCTCCCCATCAACCGGGCTTCGGAGAGGGATGCTCCAGCAGCCAAGCTAGCGGAGAGCGGGACCACATCACGCACCAGACCTTGTCTACTTGTTGAGGAGACCGAGGAGGTGTTGTCCAAGAAAAGCCCTCCCAGTCCGAACACCGGGGGAAGGTGATGCCATCATGGTTGAGGTTAATACCTCGGTCACCGAAGACCAGAAGACATAATCTCTTCTGGAAAGAAAGGAGGGACAGCTCGGTCAGCCCGAGATCCCCCCGAAGATTGTCTCGGAGCCATCCACGCGCCTGGAGTCGTCTATTCCACCCTCCACCGAAGGAGGAGCCGAGGTCCCACAACCAGCGCCACCTATAGCAGAGCGGCTCGCGACTGGGTGGCCAGACACAATGGAGAGGCTTTGAATAGCTCCTCCATCATTGAGGAGCACCGCGCCCTGATGGGTGTGGTTATAGAAAGCATCCGATCCGTTCACAGCATAATGAAGGAGGCCTTTGGAGTCCTCTTGACGGGCTTCAAGGTAAGTCATATAATATCCTTTTTTCAAGAGCTTCTGTTTTGTATAAAATTATGCCACCCTTATATATAGCAGACCCCGAGCCCTGGCTGAGTTTGGAAAACTCACGCGGGGGTCGAATCGTGTAAAAAAATTGTTACCATAAGAAAGGTAAACCGTAGCCTCCGAGACTCTGTC
This sequence comes from Secale cereale, assembly GCA_902687465.1. NCBI lineage: Eukaryota > Viridiplantae > Streptophyta > Magnoliopsida > Poales > Poaceae > Secale > Secale cereale. Next base: position 221,867,541 of record LR738715.1, on the reverse strand, counting down.
AGGATTAAGGAATCCTGGTAGAGGATCTAAAATCGGTAATTCGGGAGTCTTACGTGCATGAGCTATTATGTAGGCCTCGTCCTCGGCAGCGGCTACTGCCTTGGAGCTGGCCGAAGTGAACCGGTGGCTCAAGAACTCCGATCAGGACCTTGACCTTCTCAATGAGCGGTTTAACAAAGCGCGAGGTTAGTCCAGGCAAGACTTGCTCAATACTGCTATGTACTTTATGTCTAGACTATCCCTGAGCAGGAAGTGCTTTATTATAACTGCAGTTGTCACCACGGCAGTTGAGAACCTCGAGGCCAAACTCCAAAAGGTTAAGCAGGAACCGGCGGCCGAACAAGCGGCCGCCGAGCTCGCGACGGCAAAGGCCATCGGTAAAAGCACGAGGCCAGAGTAGCTGAGGTGCAGCAGGAGCACAAGGACGCCGTCACTAAATGTGTGGACCTTGAGCAAAAGAATAAGGATCAAGCCAACGAGTTGTCTCTAGTGAAGTCGGCGATCCAGGAGGCAGAAGAGAAAGGGCGGGGTGCCCGAGAAGAACTCCGCCAAGTCAGGCTGGTCGCCGATGGTAAGCCGTACTTACTGCAAAATGTGTTTGGTGGCAACGGGTTCACTTTGCTCATGCGAGTATGGTGTTCCCCATGCGCTCTTGCGGATCTTCTGAGGATTGTGGTGGATGCGGTAAGGTACTATGCGTCCAAGGAGGGGCGATGCCGAGAGTAGGTTGTTTTGGGCGCAATTCCATGCGCCCGAGCACCCTCCCCTCTTTAACAATCATATGAAGCAGTAGATGGAGTTGCATTGGATGGTGGAGCCGGCCATGAAGGACCTTTGGCTCAAGCTATGGTCGTCGGAGCCACTTCTGAGCAGCTACTTTGGCTTAGTGCAGAAGCTACGCGATGTCGTGCCCCGAATTGATGCCGTGAAGCGCTCTGTATCCATTGAGGGGGCTCGGATGGCCTTTGCAAAGATCATGGTGCACTGGCCAAAGATTAAGCCATCCGAGATGGCCACCGGACCTCCACCTCTTGGGAAGGAGCATAGGCGCCCCGAGCAGTATTTTCTCGTTAATGGACGGTGATTGGGCAATAGAGGCCCGGTGCACAAAAGACGTAATTGAATGAACATGCTATCATGTATTCGATTACAGTGAAACTCGTGTGATTTAAGAGGCAAGTTTGTTCCATGGTTTATCGTGCTTTTGTTTTATTATTTTGACTCTTCTGCGGCCGTTTTAGTCTGAAAGTTACCAGTCGTCGACTTCAGCCCCCTTTTAAAAGCTAGAAGGGGTGTTCCTACCTCGACGCTTTGACCCTTAGCCAATGTCTCGGTGCCCGGAGGTGGTAGTGCGTGAGGGGAACGAGGCAATCAGACTATGCTGCTTTATTTCTTTCACTTAGCCATAAGAGCTTGACTGCGGGGCTAGTGACTAGCCCCCTGTGTTGTGTGATGTTCGGGCGGGCCGAGGTGGTAGCCATTATCACATGGTTTAGTGTGAAGACAAACCCTTCGTATAACACAGGGTATCCTCCATCGATTTTAAGTGTGACACTTGTCATCAGATTGCCGACCAGTTCTCGCATATTATGACAGTCAGTTTTCGGCTGTCCACTAAGGTACTTAACCATGCGAGCTAGAGGTACAATCACAATGGTTTTCCCTTTACCCTCCTAGCCGAATGGGCGGAACGTAAGAGGGCAAGCATAGAGTCGGGCAACCCAACTATTGACCCAAGACATAATTTAGAACCGATTCATATAATGCAATATCCAAGACGCCGAGCACATAGGATAGTGCCGAACGGATGCTTGGGGCAAGTTTGAAAGTTGAGCCCCCGGTCTATTGGCCGGACGTATATAAATAAAATGTGTATTGAACAAGTATGTTTCAGCGTCAAAGAGTGGAAAGAGGAATGCAATATGAAAGACTGCCACTAGACTGTAAAACATGGTCTTTACTTCCGGCGATCTCGTGACGTCTATCCGTGCAATCCAAAATAACGAAGCAATTGTTACAAATACTTTTCGATAATAAGATTTTATATATGAAAGGTTTACACATGGCCTTTACAAGAGGTTTGACGTCCCTACTATGCCCTGTTGCACGTTTGCACCTTTGCTCCTTGAGAGGGCTCTTTAGAGGTGATACCATTTGGCGGAAGGGCCTTGAAGGAGGGTCTTGAGGAATAGATGTAGATTTAAGCTATTTCAGGTCCTCGATGGTACCTGTTTGTGGTCCGGAGATGTATCTCACCATAGTTCGGTCGAGTCAAGTACCTAGTCTCAGGATGATTAGGCCCCACAAATGTCCATGGTATCTTTAGCACAGAATTGTGCATATGAGGCATGTATTACACAGTGAGGGTGGGAGCACTACGAGGGGATGCGCGTCGAATGCGAGAAGACTCCGGAAGCTGTGATAGAGCTCAGGCTCGTTGGCCTGCTTCTCGTGCCTTGACAGCGGTCTGGTATTCTGGAGCCTCGCTACCGACGTGAACTTTGGCTGCAAGGGTTGTTGTGTGCTCCTCGGTTCAGAGGGAGAGTTCGGTGTTGCCGTTAATTGTGATGACGTCCTTGGGTACTGGCATGTTGAGATTTAAGTATGTGTAGTGGGGAACCACGTTGAAGCGACTGAACGATGTTCACTCGAGAAATGCATGGTAACCAGTGTGAAAAGGGACGATATCTAAGATCAAGCCTTCCCTGCGGAAGTTGTCGGATAAGCCGAAGACTACTTCCAAAGTGACGGTTCCCGTACAGCGTGCCTTGACGCCTGGGATTATTCCCTTGAAGGATGTGTTGCTGGGTTTGACCCTCTACGAAACAATACCCATCTTCCTCAATGTATCTGCGTAGATGGGATTGAGGCTAATGCCTCCGTCCATGAGGCTCTAGTGAGGTGATATCCATCCACAATGGGGTCGAGGACTAGGGCCACCGTTCCTCCATGACGGATACTGGTCGGGTGATCCCATTGATCAAAGGTGATCGGACAAGCCAACCAAGGATTGTATTCGGGGCCACCGGTTCTACGGCGTAAACGTCCCGTAGTGCACGTTTTCTCTCCTTCTTTGGTATATGCATGACATAGATCATATTCACATTTTTACCTTGGGAGGGAACTGAAGGAAATATACCCTAGAGGCAATAATAAAGTTGTTATTTATATTTCCTTATATCATAATAAATGTTTATTATTCATGCTAGAATTGTATTAACCAGAAACTTAGTACATGTGTGAATACATAGACAAAACAGAGTGTCCCTAGTATGCCTCTACTAGACAAGCTCATTGATCAAAGATGGTTATGTTTCCTAACCATAGACATGAGTTGTCAATTGATCAACGGGATCACATCATTAGTAGAATGATGTGATGGACAAGACCCATCCATTAGCTTAGCAACTTGATCGTTTAGTTTTTCTGCTATTGCTTTCTTCATGACTTATACATGTTCCTATGACTATGAGATTATGCTACTCCCGAATACCGCTGGAAAAACTTGTGTGCTATCAAACATCACAACGTAACTGGGTGATTATAACGATGCTCTACGGGTGTCTCTGAAGGTGTTTGTGGTGTTGGCATAGATCGAGAATATGATTTGTCACCCCGAGTGTCGGAGAGGTATCTCTGGGCCCTCTCGGTAATACACATCATAATAAGCCTTGCAAACAAATGACTAATGAGTTAGTCACGAGAGGATGTATTACGGAATGAGTAAAGAGACTTGCCGGTAACGAGATTGAGCTAGGTATGATGATACCGAAGATTGAATCTCGGACAAGTAACATACCGATGACAAAGGGAACAACGTATGTTGTCATGCGGTTTGACCGATAAAGATCTTCATAGAATATGTAGGAACCAATATGAGTATCCAGGTTCCGCTATTTGTTATTGACCGGAGATGAGTCTCGATTATGTCTACATAGCTCTCGAACCCGTAGGGTACGCACGCTTAACGTTCGATGACGATCGGTATTATGAGTTTATGTGTTTTCATGTACCGAAGGTAGTTCGGAGTCCCGGATGTGATCACGGACATGACGAGGAGTCTCGAAATGGTCGAGACATAAAGATTGATATATTGGACGGCTATATTTGGACACCGAAAGTGTTCCGGGTGATTTCGGAGAAAACCGGAGTACCGGAGTGTTACCGGAACCCCCCGAGAGAACTAATGGGCCACATGGGCCTTAGTGGAGGAGGGTCAGCCAGGGCAGGCCACGCGCCCCCTCCCCCTTTGGTCCGAATTGCACTGGGGAAGGGGGGCGGCGCCCCCTTTCCTTCTCCATGTCCTCCTTCCATTCCCCCTCCTAGTAGGAGTAGGAAAGAGGAGTCCTACTCCTACTACAAGGAGGACTCTTCTCCCCGCGCGCCACAAGGGCCGGCCGGCCTCCCCCTTGCTCCTTTATATACGGGGGCAGGGGCACCCTAGAACACACAAGTTAACATCAGTTTTAGTTGTGTGCGGTGCCCCCTCCACAGATACACACCTCATTCATATCGTTGAAGTGCTTAGGCGAAGCCCTGCGTCGGTAGCTTCATCATCACCGTCATCACGCCATCGTGCTGACGAAACTCTCCCGTGACGCTCAACTGGATCAAGAGCTCGTGGGACGTCATCGAGCTGAACGTGTGCTGAATGCGGAGGTGCCGTACGTTCGGTGCTTGGATCAGTTGGATCGTGAAGACGTTCGACGACATCAACCGCGTCACTAGATGCTTCCGCTTTCAGTCTACGAGGGTACATAGACACACTCTCCCCACTCATTGCTATGCTTCTAGTAGATAGATCTTCCGTGATCGTAGGAATTTTTATGAAATACTACGTTCCCCAACAGGAACTGCTTTTGGCCTCCATTGTTCGGCCCGCGAGGTTCATCGTCATCCTCGATGTGTCACACCCTGATTTTCATGCCACAACACTTAAGCTATTAATCATGCTAAAATGTGGTTTAACAAAAACTTTTGAGTGTTTTTGATCTTGCTTGATTGGTTTTATGTTTGCTGTTTGCTAGTGCTCTAAAAATCAAATAAATCCTCCAACTCTTATACTTCATCTCCTTGATCCAAAATCTTTTCCCAATGATCATGCCATGTGTATAGACCAGTATAGTATTTTCTTGTAAAAATATTTTGGCCAAATAGTATTTTCTAAAATTAGTTTTCCAAAACCCCCTGAATTGAGGTTTGCACTATAAGTACCTTATTTAAGGTGTGAAAAATCTTTCAAAAGGTATATTTGAATCCTATTAGGTATAGGACTTCCAGAAACCACAAAATTATAATTTTAAAAGTTATTTTTATATTTTATTTAAAAGCTTTTTCTTCCGGCCAGAAATGGTCTTTAATAGGTAAAAATTATTTAATTATTTCAAAAATATTTGCCAAAATTCAGGAAAACTCTTAGGGCATATATTGTCCATATATAAGAGTTTCAACACATGGTCATGTTCAAAATATTGGACAAATCCTTCCAAAACCCTTTCTGGATATTTCAAGCTTTTGAAATATTTACAAAGGAAATATTCTCCAAAAATTCCAGGGAAATTCTATCATGTCAATTATGACATATCTAAAGGTCTTGCAAAGCCTCATGCCTTGAAGATAAAGGAAACATCATATAATCCCCTCAAAACCATTTCTGTCCATTCTGAAGTTTGAGCAACTTTACATTGCCAAACTTTTGCAAATGCTCTCAAACTTGGTGCACATGCTAGAATGGTCTAATGATGCATCTAGACCAAATGGCACAAGTATTGGAGAAGCATAACTTGACCTAAGTGCCCCAAAACCCTTTCTGGCCAGATCCAAAGTTGAACAACTCTACATTGCCAACTTTTTACTTGGGGCCTTAAATTTTGTGGACATGTTCACAAACCCAAATGATGACACTACACCAAGTGGTGCATCAAGGGGAGATGATTTGCTTAACCTAATCTTGGAAATCCATTTCTGTTGATTCCTAGGGTTTACAAAAGTTGTGTTGGCAAGTTTCTTCAAACAAGCCCAAATTTGGTGAAACACCCTATTTCCATATTCCATTTAATCCTGTTAAGTGTCATAGCCAGTGGAGATCATTTGCTTGCCCAAAACATGATCAAACACCTTCTGCCATTTTTCCTCGACCATAGTTTTGACCACTTTTACTATTTCCCTTTACCTCAAATTCTTACCACAGGTAAACCTAATCATCTTCTACCTCCAGTAACTCACCCATGCCTCAGCTCAATCATTGGAGGGGGTAAAATCCCATTTTACTCTTCTGGACAGCAGCAATCTCCTTCTTCCTCACCTCCCTCCTCATTCCAGTGGCTCCCCGGAGCATCCAAGACCACCTCCCTATATTCTACTACTCCCTCTACCCCCTAGAAACCATTGGCCACGCCCTCGACGCCAGAGCAATGCCAATGGCAGCCATATGCGTGCTCTGGAGCGCGCTACAGTGCTCTGGCGCACTGTAGCCGCCCCCAATCCCGATGCCCCGACCACCTCGGGCCTCCCCAGCACGCCATACTACGTCCCTCGACGTCCGCATCACGACCAGGCACTGTCCCCCTCCTCTCTCCCCCTCTCTCACCCCTGCTCGCACGCGCGCCATGGCCGCCCGAGCGCTCCAGTGGGCAGCCCTACACGCGCGACGCTCTGACCCTTCCCCACTACCTCTCTTCTCTCCACTCGCCCTAGACCAACCCTAGGAACACCCCGGACACACCTACGCACGCCCCCGTGGCTTGCAGCGACGGCAACGGCCTCGTCGGCGCACGCGCTCATGGTGCTCCGTGGGCCACCTATATAAGGTCGTTCCAGACCCTCCTCTGGAGCCCCTTCGCTCTCTCTCCTCCCCAGCAACCCCCTGTACCAACCCACACCTCTCCTTGCGCCCTCAATGCACCTCCGTGGCCGGAGCATCGCCGACGGCCGCCGCTCGAATTCGAGCAACCCCGAGCCCCTCTCTCCCTCCTGGCCACTCCGGTGCCATCACACGATCTCCAGGGAGTCCCCCACCTCCGCCAATCCTCCCCGAGATGCCCGTGCGCTCAAAGCCCAAGGTGGCCGAGGCCCTTCTCCACCATGGTTGGACCCCTGCTCGACCTGGTCCTCCCCGGCAGGCGTGTTACCCATGGCTGGATGCGCCTCTCCGCGCTGGTCATTCCGGTGGCCGGGGCGTCGCCGGAGACGGCCCGAGTCGACGGGGGCACGCCGGCGAGCGCTCGGCCCTACCTCCCCTGCCTCGCCTCTGTTCGAGCGGGAGGAGGAATGCGAACCTGCCAGGTGGGGCCTGCTTGTAAGCGACCGAGAGGCTGGGCCCGCGCATAAGTGGAGACGTATTCGTGGAAGCCGCGTCCCTGCGGTGAAAACGCCTGGCCCGAAGACGCCTTCGATGTGGCCAGGTCCCCTGCGCGCGGCTGTGCAGTTCGGCCGGCCCAGTGCACCGCGACCCAATACTGCGCCCTGTGCGCAGTAAAGGGTAAAACCCCTCCCCTTTTCTTTTTTTTTTTCTTTTTCTGTAAACTTCATAAATCCATAAACAATTAATTTGGACTACAAATTGGATGATTCAAATTTCTTCTGGCTCCATAAATCATGCTCTATCACATGGTGCAACATGCACATTTTTCCAGAAACTTTTCCTTCACAAATATTATCAAAATGTCATTATTCCATTTCTGTGATGAACTTTAGAAAACCACAGAGGGCTCAAATTTGATCCAAATACAGTGGTTCAAATTCCTAGATGCTTGTCATATCCAAATTTAGTTTTGGAACATTTTTATTAATACTTTCTGTACCCCACCAAATAATGAGACATTTCTTCATATTTATCAACTTTGCAAAATCCTAGGGAATTCATTTGAACTCCAAATCCAGTGAGACCAACTCCTAGATGCTTCTAAAATCATGACTTGTTGAATGGGTGCCTTTGCTCATCTTTCAAAAATATATTTCTGTACACTTCTTTCAAATCCATAAAACCCTTGATTCCATCATATTGAAATGTGCCAAACCATCCATTGATCATACTCCAATGAAACCACCTTGGTTATTTTTCATATGACTAGAGGTATCCTAGAAAAGTCCAACTCCTATTTTTAGAGCACTTTTAGTTTTGCTTTGTTGTGTTGCTTATTATGTTTGTTTCCATCGTTAGTTGACAAAATAAGCGGAGTACTCGGAGATGGACCAGAAGGTTTGAAGACTCGGAAGGACAAGGCAAGCAGCCCTTTGACCATGATACCCTTGTGTTCTTCGGAACCCGTTTATTTCCGAATGCATGATGATAGGAATGACGGTGGTGACCTAGTTGAGAACCACCACATGATGCATGCCTTACTCATGATCTTGCTATGTGCTAGATGCAATGCAAATGATTAGTAGTGATGCTTAGTGATGCATGTGTGCCAAGAAACCCTCGTGGTTGCATTCTTTTCAAAAAAACCCATCCGGTGCCCCTAATGCCCGAGGGTGATGTTGAGTTAGGTCATCACTTGAGGAAGAAATGATGTGCCGGTAAAGATCTTGTGCATGGGTGAAATGATGGATTAGATTTATGTGTGACTGCCGTCCCAACCAAACATGTGCAACCACTCTACCCCTTATGGGACGGGGCTTTATTGATTACTTAGGCCGATACTAGCATGGTGCCCGCATTACTAGTGACGGGAAGACTAGAGGTCTTTCCCGGGACGGGGTCGTGCTTGGATAGACGACCATGACTGTTTTTACAGGGCACCGGACACACCGTTGGTCCCTTCGTGTACGCGTGACATTGAAAATAGGGCAAGTCCCATGATCTATTGTTTGTACTCGAGGGCTGTGCACCAACGAGTGGACCCTATGTTAGTGTCGTCTAAGGAAAGATAATGACCGGGTGCTTCCCCCGAGTACTTGAGGTACTGCGGGATCGTGGGTGACACGAAAGCTTCCCGGATCTTGTGGGTAAAGTGCGCAACCTCTGCAAAGTGTAAAACTATTCGAATAGCCATGTCCACGGTCATGGACAGTTGGGTGGTGCTACTTAAACTATGTCCAGAATTTTACTATATCATAGAAAGTATGTGAGTGTGATGAGTCAAGGTGGTGACTTGACTCGTTGAGTTGAATCCTATTCATGTTGATATCGGTAACCTGTCTTCGAGGTTACGTGAACTCATTGATGCATATACTTGATGGTAGAATATTTATTCTAGCTCATAGCTAGATTGCTCATTGTTGTACAATTGCATTGTTACCTTGAACCAAATCATGGGTTGCTTGCGAGTACATTCAAAGTACTCATTGGCTTGCCACTGGTTATTTTATTGACCAGGCGGGAGAGAACATGATATGATGAAGATTTCTTGGTGACGAGCATGCGAGTTAGGACGCTTCCCAGTCAGAATGCCTGTAGGGTTAAGGCAGATGGCATGGGTCCAAGTTGTTATTGAAGATTTCCGCTGCGATGATATACTCAAGAATTGACCTTAATGGTCTTCTATTTGTGTAATACGATATGTATGGATGTAAGACTCTTGTTATTCAGCTTCTGTGTGTTCAGTGAGCATTGATCTCTGGGATCACTGTACACGTGCATTCGGTGATCACGACTTATGAGTCGGGGTCCCCACAGAGCTGGTATCAGAGCCATCCTGACTGTAGGAAGCCTTAGTTAGCATGGTCGTTAGTTAGGGTAAAACTATTCCCAAAACTATTACTAGTTTTCAAAACTATCTATACTTCTCTTCCCCTCCCAGTGTTTCGAAAACTAGGCTATACTTGATCTCTTCCCCTTCAAAACTTTCGGTCGATACAAGCTAACCAGATGTCTTTGCCCGCACAAAAGTGGGTCATAAGTGAGGTAAGGGCCGACATGATCTTCCGCTTGTCTTGGCCGAGTTGACGCACGAGCCATTCGTCTCGGATACTATGTCTGAAAGCAGTGATTGCCTCAGCAACCGGACGGTCGACCATTTAGTTCTTCTTTGTCCAGAATCGATTCCAAAATTGTCGGGTTCTTGAACGACGTGGCTCGGGTCATCGGTGACCGGAGGCCGGACATAGGTACCCTGGAAGTTAGCTCGTAAAGCATCTTTGAGCTCCTCCCAACTTTCGATGGAATTTTCGGGTAGGCTATTTAACCAGTGTCGTGATGGTCCTTTAAGCTTTAATGGCAGATATTTTATGGCGTGGAGGTCGTCTCCTCGGGCCATATGAATGTGGAGAAGGAAATCTTTGATCCATGCAGCGGGATCAGTTGTCACGTCATATTGCTTAATGTTTACGGGTTCAAACCCTTCGGGGAATGATACGTCTCTAACGTATCTATAATTTTTGATTGTTCCATGCTATTATATATTCTGTTTTGGATGTTTAATGGGCTTTATTATACACTTTTATATTATTTTTGGACTAACCTACTAACCCAAGGCCCAGTGCAAATTGTTGTTTTTGCCTATTTCAGTGTTTCAGAGAAAAGGGATATCAAACGGAGTCCAAACGGAATGAAACCTTCGAGAGAGTTATTTTTGGAACCGTATCTTCACAGGAGACTCGGAGTACACGCGAGGGAACAAGAGAGGCGGCCACGAGGGTCCAGGGCGCGCCCAGGGGGGCAGGCGTGCCCCCCACCCTTGTGGGCCCCCTCTGGCTCCCCCGATGCCCTCCTTCCTCCTATATATATATATATATATATATATATATATATATATATATATATATATATATATATATATATATATATATATATATATATATATATATATATCCATGTACCCTGAAAACATCGAGGCAACAGAGAAAACCCTAATTCCACCACCGCAACCTTCTCTTCCCTTGAGATACCATCTTGGGGCCTGTTCCGGAGCTCCGACGGAGGGGGGATCGATCACGGAGCGCTTCTACATCAACACCATAGCCTCACCAATGAGTTGTGAGTAGTTTACCACAGACCTTCGGGTCCATAGTTATTAGCTAGATGGCTTCTTCTCTCTTTTTGGGTCTCAATACAAAGTTCTCCTTGATCTTCGAGGAGATCTATTCGATGTAATATTTTTGCGGTGTGTTTGTCGAGATCCGATGAATTGTGGGTTTATGATCAAGATTATCTATGAACAATATTTGATTCTTTTCTGAAATCTTTTATGTATGATTATAATATCCTTACAAGTCTCTTCGAATTATTGGTTTGGTTTGGCCTACTAGATCTATAGTTCTTGCAATGGGAGAAGTGCTTGGCTTTGGGTTCAATATTGCGGTGTCCTTTCCCAGTGACAGCAAGGGCAGCAAGGCACGTATTGTATTGTTGCCATCGAGGATAAAAAAGACGGGGTTTATATCATATTGCTTGAGTTTATCCCTCTACATCATGTCATCTTACTTAAAGCATTACTCTGTTCTTATGAACTTAATACTCTAGATGGATGCTGGATAGCGGTCGATGTGTGGAGTAATAGTAGTAGATGCAGAATCGTTTCGGTCTACTTGTCACGGACGTGATGCCTATATACAATGATCATGCCTACATATTCTCATAATTATGCACTTTTCTATCAATTGCTCGACAGTAATTTGTTCACCCACCATAGAATTCTGCTATCATGAGAGAAGACACTAGTGAAACCTATGGACCCCGGGTCTATTCTCATCATATTAATCTTCCATCTACTTTACTTTGCTTTCTTTACTTCATGTTCTTATACCAAAAATATTATACTATCCTATCTATCAGATCTCACTTTCGTAAGTGACCGTGAAGGGATTGACAACCCCTTATCGCGTTGGCTGCGAAGTTCTTATTTGTTTGTGCAGGTGCGAGGGACTCGTGCGTGGTCTCCAACTGGATTGATACCTTGGTTCTTAAAAACTGAGGGAAATACTTACGCTGCTGTGCTGCATCACCCTTTCCTCTTCGAGGGAATACACCGCAAGCTCGAGAAGTAGTAAGAAGAATGTCTGACACCGTTGCCGGGGAGATCTACACAAAAGTCATATACCAAGTACCTAGCACAAACCCTTATCCTTCGCACTACATTATTTGCCTCTCGTTTTCCTCTCCCCCACTTCACCCTTGCCGTTTTATTCGCCCTTCTTTTTCCGTGTGTTTACTATTCGCTTGCCCCGTGTGTGTTCGTCTTTGTCACGGGTTGTTGCTTTCATGTCTGAGATGGGGGGAGATGCCATTGAAAGGGGTATTCATGTTGAGGGCAACTTGTGACACCCCGAGACCGATGCGCTAGGTGTCAGCCAGTTATTTGTTGCCTTTGCCATGGCATCTGCTTGCGTGTTGCATCTTTGCCTTGTTATCATGTGTGTTGCATCAGCATGTTTTCAAAACTTGCATCCGTCTGAGTTCCCTCGTCCTTTCCGTTGTCCGTTCTGAGCCCAGACACACTTGCACGCGCCCGCACCACCTCCGGATATTTATTTTATGAGTGGCCGGAAAATGTTCTCGGAATGGGTTCAAACTTGCGTGTGGTCTTATTATAGCATAGGTAGACCGCCTGTCAAGTTTCGTCGCGTTCGGAGTTCGTTTGAGAGCCCAACGGTTAACCGTGTTAACCGCCGGAAGCCTTTTCTCTTTTGGCCCAACACCCCTCTCCCACAGCTCACCTAGCCCATTCTAACCCCTCCATTCTCTTGGCCGTTCGATCACGATCGCGTGGCCGCGAACCGCTCCTCATTTGGACACTCCTAGCTCCCTCTACCTACAAATATGTGTCTCCCCCTGTTTTTTCTCGCAGATCCAACCCTAGGCCCGCTACCACCGTGCGCTGGACATGTCCACTCCGTCCGGACATGTCCAACCCAGTCGGCCACGTCGCTTCGTCCAATCCGGTGCTGCAACGTCACCCCAGCCGCCGCCTGCAGCCAATGGAGTGCCGCCACGTCGCAGCGCCAGCGCCCACTTCGTCGCGGCCGGCACGAGCCTGCGCGCGGCCCGCCGGGCCCATCTGGCCACGCTCCAGCCGCCCGCTTCGCTCCTCCCCGCCCCGCTCACCGGCCGGAGCCGCCCCGCCGTCGGGCGCCTCGGTCTCCCTGCCTCCGCCACCGCCGCCTCCGTCGCCGGCGGCCACCACAGCCAGCCGCAGGCCCCGCCGCCGCTCACTCCATCGCCGCCGGCCTACCTCCGCCTTCTAGCCGCCCGATCGGGCCTCCCCGCCGCCGGATCTGGGGACTCAGGCCCGTCCCCGGCCGTTCCGCCGCCCATTGCCCCCTTGTCCGCCGGTGGCAATCGCCGCCGCCGCCATGGCCATGATCGGGACGAGCCAGCCCGCCGTCTCGTCCAGCTGCACCCGCTCGGCCTCGTGGGCCCAGGCCATGCCCGCGGCCCAGCCACGAGGCCAGCCACATCCGCATGGGCCAGGCCTGCCAGCCGGCCCGTGATACGTCCAAAACGTATCTATAATTTCTGCTTGCTCCATGCCACTTTTGGGTGATATTGCTATGATATTCATACACTTCCATACACTTTTGATCATATTTGGACTAACTTACTAATCCAGTGCACCCCAGTGCCAGTTTCTGTTTTCGGCTGTTTTTGTATTTCAGGTTTTCACGTTACGAGAACTGCCCAGAAAAATCCAGAAAAATTATATAAAAAATCAGCGTATCGGAAACAACCTTGCGCCCGAAGGACAGCCGGGGAGGGGCGCACCAGGGCTCCAGGCGCCCAGGCGGCGCGCCCCCCTGGGCCGCGCCGGGGGGCACCTGGGCCCCCCGAAGCTCCCCCGATGCCCTACTTTGGCATATATTTGAAGGGTCCTCCAAAACCCTCAGAACATGAACTCTTTTCGCGATCCCATCTCTGTTCCGCCGCCGCCGCCGCTTCAAAGATCGGGAGCACCAGGAGAACTCTTCCCGGCACCCTGCCGGAGGGGAGGATCACCACCGGGAGCTTCTCCACCACCATGGACGCCTCCCGGATGACTCGTGAGTAGTCTCCCTTGGACCATGAGTCCATGACCAGTAGCTATGTGATGTTCTCCTCCCGTTCTTGTGCTTCACTAATTAGTCCTCGTGAGCTGCCCTACATGATCGAGGCACCTACGTAATCCTTATGCTTTCGCTATGTTGAGTTTGCTGGGATCCGATGGATTATGAGATTATGTTCAGATTGATCTTGAGTAATATATTTGATTCACCTCTTTTATATTTTTGTTCATAAGTAATTCTTGCATGTTCTCCGTTGTTATTTGCTGCTTTGGCCGAGTAGTAGGTAGTGACTCCAAGAGGGAACGTTATGCTCGATTGTGGGTTCATGCCCCTCGATGACTAGCTTGAGTGACAGAAACATGAGTCTAGGGGATGTGCTGTTGCCACAAGGGGGAAAACAACGGTGCTTGTGCCCGCGGGTGCAAGGATTGTTTACTTTACGCAAAGTTCTTTTAATGCAGTTGTCTGTTGCATTGAGTTTACACTATGGGTGGGACTCGCAACTTAATACCAGCGAGATGTTCTGGATAGATATCTCAAGGTGGATGATTAGTAGTAGATATTGATGGATTTCGGTCTACTTACTTTGGCGTACCGCCCATGCTTTGAACCTCAACCTTTCTTGCAATGTAGTCAGCATTGGTTTGCGTTCGTGGTCCTGTCAATTGCCCAGCTGTAATTTGTTTACCTCACATAGCTGTTTTATCGTCTTTTGGGAGAGAGACATCACTAGTGAACATCATGAGACTCCGGTCCATATTACCATCATTGATCACATCCACTATTTACTTTTCGTTATTATTTACTATTGCAAAACACTATCTATCACTACTATCATTGCTTTTAATCCTTTGTGAACTACAAGGCCGGAGGGATTGACAACCTCTCTGTACTCGTTGGGAGCAAAGTTATTTGTATATGTGTGCAGGTCCACGTTGATTGCTACTAATCTGGCGCCGTAGCAGTTGACACCTACTTGTTGAACCTAGGAGTCTCTGGGGATTCGATCCTTGGCATCTTTGCTAAGGGAAAACACTTCTACAATACTGCATCTTACACCTTCCACTTGGGGTAACCAACGAGGGGTTCGAGGCCCATCAGCCCGACGCCCCCCTCGGCCTCGTGGGCCCATGCCGGCCCGACACTCCCCGGCCGGCCTGCCCCGCCTTCCCTCTCCGTCGACCTGGGCCGGGCCCATCTGGTGAGGACACCAGCCCAGCACGCCTCCTCTGTTGGACGCTCACGCGTGTTATAACTATCCAGCGCTCACCTCCCGTTTTAAATTTGGCTAAGTCCCAGTTTTTGCATATTATGTTGCTATGTTCATGTGGCTGTAACTCTTTGTGTGCTTGTCCAAATGATGCATGTTATATGTCAAAATGATCGTGGTGATGTGCTCTACACTTTGTTCCAGTGTGCCATGCTTGTTTGACTTCATCTTGATGCCCTAATCTCTGTTGCAAGAGTGCTACTTGTTATAAACTGCTGTCACTTGTTAATTTGATGCCATGTTTGAGATGTGATAACTTCGTGCATTTTTATCCAAATGGAGCATATGATATGTCAAAATGTTCATTGTGAAGTGCTCTACATGATGGTTGTTGTAGCTTGCTTGTTTGAGTTCATCTTGCCATGTTAATCTCTGTTACAAAAGTGCATGTGGCTGTTAAGTGCTGAAACTTGTTATGAGATGCTGATTTCCCTTGGTCATTGCTATTGATGTGTTTGTCTTCTTGCCACATGTCCTTATGTTTTAGAAGCACAATCAAATGGTCATTGCTGTGGTGCAATCCATTTTCCATGATATGCCTTGAGGTGACTTAAACAAGCTTGTAAACATGCCATGTTGTTGTTGCTATTTTATACTTAGTGAAAAAACTGCTAAGTCTGGAATCTGTTATAACCTGATGCCATTTTTGCTTGATGCCCCACTCAAATCCATGCTTGTTTTGGAGTGGCCAATGATCATGTCTTGTTGTCCATGGTATTGTATATCCATTCATGCCCTTACTTGCTCATATGGCCTGTTGTAGCTTATTTATTTCTTGCTCTCAAGTTGCTATAAATTATGCCTGTCAGGATTTTATCAGCATGATCAATTTGGTGAAGCTTGTTGTCATTGATCCATGCCTCATATGGAGATGCTCCAATGGAGTTGTTTGCTGTATGATATGTCTACTACATGTCCATGCTATTTATGTTCTTATTAGAGTTGATATGCTTGTTGTTTTGTGCCTTCGAAGGCAGCATCGTGACGATATTTTTGCCTTCCCGGATTTTGGCAAAGTCTGGATAATTTTATTGCAACTTGCCATGCTTGGTTAATTGTGTTCCAGTAAGCTTTTGGGTGTGTTCTAAGTTCATGCTTGTTAAGTATCATGTCTATTTCACATCCATGCTTCTTGTTATCATGTTTGGGTGCTGTAGCTTATATTTACCTTGCTCCCAAGTTGCTATGTGGTTGTTAACTTCAGCTTCTTGTTATATCTTGTTTCATGTGTATGTGTTGAACCGTTGCTCCATTTTGAGTGTGCCCTATATGAAACTTGTGTGTTTTTGCATGTAGAAGCATAATATCATGTTGTTTACATGTTTGGAGTGTGTTTGCTTGATGTTTGGGTGCATCTTGCACCGTTGCCATGCTGGACTTGTTTTGCTCATATCTTCTAGGCCGTAGCTCTGAATTAAACAAACTTTATATGAAACTTGACTAGAATTTCGTGTAGATCATCATGGTGCATGTTAACTTGCTGTTTAACAACTTGAACATAAGATTTGTTCAGTTCTGGACTAATTTCAAAATATGCATATGAGGACTTACCGGAGTTGTTATGTGTTGTTTCCGGCCTCATTTAAACTTGTTGGGGGATGTTGTTCTTGTGTGCTTCATCCCTTGCCATGTATTGCATCATATATAGACTTGTATTGCATCATACTTGGTTGAGCATATTGTCATGTTCTTGTGTCGTATGTTTACCGTATTGCTTGCTTCTTCTCGTTAGTGCTTGTTCCGTTGCGATCGTGAGGATTCGTTCGTCTACACATGGTTCGTCTTCCAGGCTTCTTCTTCGTCTTTTTCATGGATCCGTTCTTCTTCCTTGCGGGATCTCAGGCAAGATGACCATCACCTTGGATACCTTTACTATCATTGCCATGCTTAGTTATCTCGATGCTATCGTTACATGTCGCGCTACCCATCATTTATGTCAGCCTCTCCTTGTTGCCATGAAACCTCTAACCTTTGACACCTTGCCAGCAAAACCATTGTTCGGCTATGTTACCCGCTTGCTCAGCCCCTCTTATAGCGTTGTTAGTTGCAGGTGAAGATGAAGATCGTTCCATGTTGGAACTTGTTGTTGGAATATCACAATATGTCTTATATATACTAACACACCTATATACTAGGCATGGGTGGAAGGCCTGGCCTTTTGCTCGGTGTTTTGTTCCACTCGTGCCACCTTAGGAGCCGATAAACCGACATTATGTTCCTTGATTTTGCGTTCCTTACACGGTTGGGTATATGGGGACCCTTTGACACTTCGTCTTTGAATAAAACTCCTCCAGCAAGGCCCAACATTGGTTTTAATCTGCCTCATAATGACAACTTAATTAATTAATTAAATTTGCATAGGGGGTCGCGTCCCCGAGTATTCTTTCTACATAGCAGGGGGGCCAGTGCTGATGGTGTTGGTCCCAAACGGGGGTTATGCGGGGCCACCACGGGGAAACTCGAGGATTGGCTCATGTAGGATCACCCATCCGGTCGTGACCTGAGACGAGATACGCGCGGCTTCTATCAGGGTGTCGGCACGCCGGGAGGTCTTGCTGGACTTGTTTTACCATTGTCGAAATGTCTTGTGCACCGGGATTCCGAGCCTGATCGGACTGTCCCTAAGATAAGGGGTGATAATATTATTATTACTTCTGCTGATCGTGAGAGCTTGTGATGGGCTAAGTTGGGACACCCCCTGCAGGGTTATGATCTTTCGAAAGCAACGCCCATGGTTATGTGGCAGATTGGAATTTGTTAATGTTTGGTTGTAGGAAACTTGACACAGGGTCCGAAGTAAAACACACAACTATGTGAGTAACCGTGATTGTCTCTTTTCACTTTGAGAAGAGAACACGGTGGGGTTATGTTTGACTCGTAGGTAGTTCAGGATCTTTAGCGATCATTACTAGTTTGCGACCGTTTGCGTAGATGCTCATCTTATTCTTGTACTCGTAAGTTAGCCACCATATTTTGCTTAGCCGCTGCTGCCACCTCACCACTTTACCTCCTCCTTCCCATTAAGCTTTGCTAGTCTTGTTACCCATGGTTATGGGATTGCTGAGTCCTCGTGGCTCACAGATACTACAACAACAGGTGCAGGTGCAGGTTTCTGATGCCTTGACGTGAGAGCGATGATCGTTGTGTTGGAGTTTTTTCTTCTTCTTCTTCTTCTTCAGTCTTGGGTTAGGTTCCGGGTCGGCGGCCGGGGATAGCAGATGGATGTCATTGTGCTTTTCATGTTTGCATCCGTAGTCGGATGCCTTGTATTGATGTTGTTGTATTCATGTGACTTGCATGTATTGTTGTATCCCCCATGTATGTATGTTATGGTATGATGTAATGATATCCATCTTGCTAAGCGCCCGAAATGCGGTTGTGCCCCAATCACGTAAGTGTCACGTGATCGGGATAGAATCGCATCTTGGGCCTGACAAGTTGGTATCAGAGCCTCGACCGACCATAGGAGCCCCCTTGATTGATCATAGCTTGGCCGTTGTTGAGTCTAGCAGAAAACTTTTTCGGAGTCTAGATATATCGGAGAGTAGGAATTCTTTTAACTCCTCAGCCCCTTCATCGCTCTGGTGAGGAATCTTGACATAGGTGTTTTGAATTTCCCCTCTTCCCCTTCAAATTTTTTTAGGTTCATGCTGTTAGTTTTCGTTCGTTGCGTTGTTAGTTCTTTCATCTGATGCATCTCTCGTGAAGTGGATTCGACCCTCCTCGTCTTTTGCTTCAACCTTAGTTCATTCCAACCGATGTTGTTTCCCCTTCCGAAGTTGTCTTTTTTTCCCACCCACCCACCCTTTTTCTTCTCAGAGCCGGAGTCCTTAATCGAGTATCCATCTTACTCGTGTGAA
>LR738715.1:221837676-221848481 GCA_902687465.1 Secale cereale | reverse complement strand
ATGGTATGATGTAATGATATCCATCTTGCTAAGCGCCCGAAATGCGGTTGTGCCCCAATCACGTAAGTGTCACGTGATCGGGATAGAATCGCATCTTGGGCCTGACAAGTTGGTATCAGAGCCTCGACCGACCATAGGAGCCCCCTTGATTGATCATAGCTTGGCCG
Organism: Secale cereale; assembly: GCA_902687465.1. Taxonomy (NCBI): domain Eukaryota; kingdom Viridiplantae; phylum Streptophyta; class Magnoliopsida; order Poales; family Poaceae; genus Secale; species Secale cereale. The sequence goes on along the minus strand of LR738715.1, from coordinate 221,848,314 downwards.
TTGTTGAGTCTAGCAGAAAACTTTTTCGGAGTCTAGATATATCGGAGAGTAGGAATTCTTTTAACTCCTCAGCCCCTTCATCGCTCTGGTGAGGAATCTTGACATAGGTGTTTTGAATTTCCCCTCTTCCCCTTCAAATTTTTTTAGGATCATGCTGTTAGTTTTCGTTCGTTGCGTTGTTAGTTCTTTCATCTGATGCATCTCTCGTGAAGTGGATTCGACCCTCCTCGTCTTTTGCTTCAACCTTAGTTCATTCCAACCGATGTTGTTTCCCCTTCCGAAGTTGTCTTTTTTTCCCACCCACCCACCCTTTTTCTTCTCGGAGCCGGAGTCCTTAATCGAGTATCCATCTTACTCGTGTGAATCCTTTGCATTCTTTTCTCAGTTATTTCAACCGGTGAATTCTCATCTAGTTCGTCCTTCTTCATATCTTCTTCTTTTCTGGTGGATTCAATTCAAGTATCCGGTGTTCTTCATATTGTTTTCCCTCTGCTCAAGTGTTTTACCCTTGCTCGTTTACCTCTCGCCATTTAATTATTCCGGGGTTCCGAAGACATCTCAGGAGATTCGTCGTATTCCAATTAATTCGAGGTTGTCACCTCATTCAAGTTTTTCAATTGTTCCGGTGCATGATCTCCTTACAATTCTTCTCAACGGTGTTTTCTCTTCGGTGGGCTCATAACCCACAGGTCTTTCCCAGGATCTTACCTGATTCTTTTGTTTTCCCGGAGTGTTCTGAAATTATTTTCAAGTGTGACATAAGTATGGATTCCATCAGACATGTGCCTTCCTAAGTTCGTTTGCAAATTATTTTCATCATTGGTTTAATCTTTCTTTACCCATCCGGAGTATTTCATGAGTTCTTTTCGTTGTGTTTCTCCGAAGGTCATCATATCAGAAGATTTCTTCGTTCTCAGTTTTCAACTTCGTCCTCCAAATATTCTTCGTTGCTGCCTCTTCGTTCGTCTCACAATTGTCCGGTGCTTCGTTCAAATATTCTTTAATCAGTTCGTGATCTCCTCGTTCTCCTGCTTTATTCATCCCGATGATTCATTCTCTTTGCTCGGTCAATTTCAATTCCTTACGGTGGTTTATTCTTTTTCATCATTCAATTTTAATTCTTCACGGTGGTTCGTCTCTTTTCTTCACTTGGCTTCAATTCTAACGGTGGTTCGATCAAGAGTTCTTTTCCGGTGTCGTCATATCAATCCATTCATTCATTTTATTCCAACCCTACCGGTGTTTCATGAAGATTTTCGCAAGTTCGCGATATATCCCTCTTTAATCATTTCATCGTGAATAAGTAGTATGCGAATCCATTGCTTCTCATCAATTTAATTGGTGGAGGATAAGCATAACATAATTATTATTCTTCAAATTGTTTAATCCTTTCCTTCGGAGTTTATTCTTGATGAATAAATTCTAGTTCCAAGTGCTTTAATCTTTTCTTTCCGAAGTTCATAGTTACTCGGCTATCTCGTCGGAACCCCGTCTAATCATTGCAATGCTTTATTCTTATTCTTCAATCCTTCACTTCTATGTCATCATCCTTTTCATACCGGAGTTCTTCGTGGTGGTTACTCATGTTTTAAATCATTCTTCGAGTGTTCATCAAATTCTTTTGGATCAAGCGCAAGCTTTATTCTTTTTGTCTCGAAGTGCAAATAATTCTCCGTATTCTTTTGAAGTGGAGTTTTGCAATTCTTCATTCTCAGCTTGTCCTTCTTTTGGTTGCGGCATGATATCACCTCAAGTTCTAGATGATTTCCGTAAGTCCACAACAAGCTTATTCTTTCGTGGTCGATTTTCTCAACAACTCCGTTCGAGTCTTATTTGACGATCCTCTTTCAAATTTACCCATGCTGGAAATTGTCATTTTATTCTCCGTTCTTCTCATTCCATTCTTTAATTCTTCCGGAGGCATTTTCTTGTTCATCTCGCCAAGTTCTATTCTATCTTCTCGAGGTTATGTTCATTTCCTTCCACTTTCAGCTGGAGTGCTGCCCGAATTCCTTCGTGGACATTTATTTTCTATCTCTTTTAACCGAGTGGTTTCGAATTCATTCTTGTTCCTTCAGCTCTTGTTTCGTGCCTTTCAGCCTACTTGATTCTCGTCATATTCCTTGTTCCTCTTGTTTAACGAAGTCTTTGCAACTTCGTTCTTCTCCATTTTATCCTTTCTTTTCTTCCAATTGTTCAACCTCTCAAGGTTCTTTGGTTTCACCTTCTTCCTTTTTCCCTTCCGTCTAGTTCCTAAGATCTTGGGACGAGATCTCTTGTTAGTAGGGGAGTGTTGTGACACCCCGAGACCGATGCGCTAGGTGTCAGCCAGTTATTCGTTGCCTTTGCCATGTCATCTGCTTGCGTGTTGCATCTTTGCCTTGTCATCATGTGTGCTGCATCAGCATGTTTTCAAAACTTGCATCCGTCTGAGTTCCCTCGTCCTTTCCGTTGTCCGTTCTGAGCCCACACACACTTGCACGCGCCCGCGGCACCTCCGGATATTTATTTATGAGTGGCCGGAAAACGTTCTCGGAATGGGTTGAAACCTGGCGTGTGGTCTTATTATAGCATAGGTAGACCGCCTGTCAAGTTTCGTTGCGTTCCAAGTTCGTTTGAGAGCCCAACGGTTAACCGTGTTAACCGCCGGAAGCCTTTTTGTAGCGACCAGACCTCAAATAGTCCGATCTCTGTGCATCAGTGTCATCCCTGGATCAGTAATGCTGACACACACAGTACTTGAAGGATTTATAACAGAGTAGCAATCACACACTTATTACATCGATAGTCCAACGATGAAATTATTACAAATAATATGGCTGAAGGCCATCTAACACGATAACAGTGGAAGGCTTGGAAGATAAGTGAGTCCATCAACTCCAGCGGCATCACTGAGTATAGAACCACGACCTAAAAGGGCATCTTACTCGTCGTCTGAAAAGTTTGCAACATGAAACGTTGCAGCCCGAAAACGGGTCAGCACATGGAATATGCTGGCAAGGTAACACAAGATAATGCAATGAAAGTAAAGCTATACTATATGCAATATGGCTGGTGGAAAGCTCTATGGTTAAGTTTTTGCGTAAAGCCAATTTTTCCCTACTTCAAAGGAAAGCATTTTAATTAACTATCATGGTAGTTGAAACATCGTTGAGAAGATAGACATCCTCTCAACCCCAATTAAAGTTCATCATTAAACCCAACAAAATTAAATTAAAGTAACATGATGAGATGCACATGAAAATCCAAGTACTAGATACTCAAAACGTCCATAACCGGGGACATGGCTAATCATGATCAGTTTGTTCACTCTACAGAGGTTTGTGCACTTTTCCCACAAGACTCGATCGCCTCCGTTTGGTTTCTCGCACTGCATGGTGTTTGAGAAACGGATGACCGAGACATAGTCTATTAGAAGCGCTAGCACCTTACGATCGGGCGGACCGTACCAACCTACATCCCCTACATCTGCTAGTCCCCCACTGTAAGAGTTCGCACAACTTACTCATAGTATGCTAGAGCCCATAATAGCATTGTGGCTGCACACGGAAATTTCTAGTATGAATAATCTCATGATCCCTTTGAGCCTGGGTGGCAGTCCAAAAGAAAAACAGGCAATCACTGGAATACCCAGATGCCTCAATCCACCCAGATGTGTATTAATGTTGCCACCTTAAGTTGAACCATTAATTTAACAATCTCACATCTATCATGGATTTCACTCACCCAATCCACGTCTACGAGCATAGCATGTCCTAGCAGCAAACGTAGAGTAACTCCCAAGGGTTTGAATGTACTGCAGGTAATAGGTACTACCTCAAACTACTTCCCAATCCCACAAATTAATTGATCCTACTCATGCAATGTGTGAGGGTTTGACTAATGTAATGAAAACTGGATAATTGGAAAGCATGATCAAAGTGTTACTTGCCTTGCTGATGATCCGCAAAACCTAGAGACTCAAAGTAGCAAGGGGCGCACTCCGGGTACTCTATCACAATCAAACAAACAAGCATACAATAAGTACTTAACTAATGCACGGGTAAAACTCAAATAAGATATCTAACCAGAAAGTTCAACTTAAGAACTCCGGTTTGCAAAAAGAATCAACTCGAAAGAAGCAACGAAACTCAAACTGCGAAAGAAACGAGCTCCGAATTACTAGTTGGCCTAAAGTCAAATTTTACAGTAGCCAAAACTTTGTTCCAGTTGATTAAACGTAAATAGGGCTTCGAGACGAAGATCTGGGATTTTGAATCACCTGATTCCGACTCTCGAGCGAAAAGAAAAACGAAAAACAAAATCAGGGCAGAAATCGCGATCGGAATAACCGCTGATAAATACCCCGAAAAAGAAAAACGACGAACAGGCTAACGAACGAACGTTCGCTGTCTGCGGTTAACTAACGAAAACCGTTCGTTAAAACGAACGTACGGACGAACGTCCGCTAATTAACTAAACCGGCGGAAATAAAAAAACCGAACTGATCTATTCAAAACAAAAAACAGATCTAGATTTCTTTTTCTAAACAGAACTGATCGGTTAACCGAAAAAACTAAACTACCTCTTCTCAATAACTCCGGCGGACTCCGGCGGGGCGGGGCGGCGGGCTCCGGCGGTGGCGGCGCGGTACGCGGGCGGCGGCGGTGGCTGGCAGCGGCGTGGCGCGGCGAGGCGGGCGGCGGCGGCGGCGGGTGGCGGCGGCGCGGCAGGCGGCGGCGGCGGCGGCTAGGGCGTCGGGTGGCTAGGGTTTGGGGCGGCAGGGCGAGGCGGGCTGGCTGGGCGCTTCGGGCCAGCTCGGGGCGACTTATAAAGCCCATGAGTCCTGGGCTAGTAAGACTCCTAGTCAGTTTCCCTTTTTTTTTCTAAAAGAGTCCCGGCGCAGAAAAACTAACGAAAGAAATACCAAACGGACTCCATAATTCCCGAAATAAATTTTCACCGTCCTCTAATAATATTTAGGACAAGGTGAACATTGTTCCCGGACCTAAATGTAATTTTAAAAAACGCGTATTTTTCCTATGCAAATAAATCCGCGAATAAATCCAGAAAAATACCAAAAGTGATTTTTATCATTTTTCCTCCAATATTTCTGTTATTTTGGAGAAGTCATATTATCTCCGCTCATTTTTGATATTTAGAAATATTTTTAGGAGAGAAAAATAATTAGAATCACACTGTCCTCGTACCGGTATTCAGGCGAACTCAAATACGAAAACGGTAAAATTCCCAACTCTCTCCGTAGGTCCTTGAGTTGCATAGAATTTCGAAGAACTCCACGAACAAAATGCAAAAACATGCAAATACAATATGATCTATGTATAACATTCCAAATTGAGAATTTGGGATGTTACAAACCTACCCCCCTTAGAATGAATCTCGCCCTCGAGATTCGACTTGGCTAGAGAACAGGTGTGGGTGGTCCTTGCGTAGATCATCTTCTCGTTCCCAGGTGGCTTCTTCCTCGGTGTGGTGACTCCACTGAACTTTGCAAAACTTGATAACCTTGCTGCGAGTAACTCTGCTCGAAAATTCGAGAATCTTAACAAGCTTCTCCTCGTAGGTCAAATCGCTGTCCAACTGAATTGCTTCCAGGGGTACTGTGTCTCTAAGCGGTATATCGGCCATCTCCGCGTGGCACTTCTTCAGCTGCGAAACGTGAAACACGTCATGCACTCCTGACAATCCTTCTGGCAATTCCAACTTGTAGGCAACCTCTCCCATGCGTTCCAAAACACGGTAAGGTCCCACAAATCTCGGGGCTAACTTCCCTTTAACTCCGAAACGTTTAACTCCTCGCAGAGGCGATACTCTCAAGTATGCTCTGTCTCCGATCTCATAGGCTATCTCCTTGCGCTTCGAGTCTGCATAACTCTTCTGCCTGGACTGAGCTACCTTCAGTCTATCTCGGATCAACTTCACCTTCTCCTCAGACTCTCTGATTAAGTCTGGTCCAAACAACTGTCGGTCCCCAACTTCGTCCGATGACAACGGTGTTCGACATCTCCTTCCATACAATGCCTCGAACGGTGCCATCTTCAAACTGGCTTGGTAACTGTTGTTGTATGAGAACTCCGCATAAGGTAAGTTGTCATCCCAACTAGATCCATAATCTAATGCACAGGCTCTTAGCATATCCTCCAAAATCTGATTGACTCTCTCCGTCTGTCCATCTGTCTGCGGATGAAACGCTGTGCTAAACTCTAGCCTGGTACCCAAAGTCTCATGTAACTGATTCCAGAACTTTGAGGTAAACTGAGTTCCTCTATCTGATACAATACTCCTCAGAACTCCATAAAGACATACAATTCTGGTCATGTATATCTTAGCCAACTTGGCACTGGTATAAGTGGTTTTCACAGGAATAAAGTGGGCTACCTTCGTCAATCGGTCTACTACTACCCATATTGAATCATATCCTGCTTTGGTCCTGGGAAATCCGGTGATAAACTCCATGCCAAGCTTCTCCCACTTCCATTCGGGTATTGGCATAGGTTGTAACAATCCTGCTGGCTTCTGATGTTCTGCCTTTACTCTTTGACATACATCACAAACTGCTACATACTCCGCGATATCCTTCTTCATACCGGTCCACCAGAAAATATCCTTCAAATCCAAATACATCTTAGTATTTCCTGGGTGAATCGAGTATGGTGAATCACGGGCCTCCTGTAAAATCAACTTCCTGATCTCCGGGTCATTGGGCACATAGATTCGATCCTCAAACCATAGGGTGTCGTGTTCATCCTCACGAAAACCTTTAGCTCTTCCTTTGCTCATCCTCTCCTTTATAGCGACAATCTCTTTGTCCACTTTCTGAGCTTCTCTGATTTTATCCATCAGGGTAGACTGGATTTCTAATGTTGCTACATAGCCTCTCGGAACTATCTCCAACCGTAGTTCTCGTAAGTCCTCGGCTAACTCCTTTGGAAACTCCTCCATCATTAGGGTATTGACATGGCTCTTACGGCTTAGCGCATCCGCTACTACGTTAGCCTTTCCGGGATGATAATGCAATCTCATGTCATTATCCTTAATGAGTTCCAGCCATCTCCTTTGCCTAAGATTCAACTCCTTCTAAGTGAATATATACTTCAAACTCTTGTGATCCGTATATACTTCACAATGGTTTCCAATAAGAAAATGTCTCCACGTCTTCAGTGCATGCACAACGGCTGCTAACTCCAAATCGTGGGTGGAATAGTTCATCTCATGAGGTTTCAGTTGTCGTGAAGCATACGAAACAACTCTTCCTTCCTGCATAAGAACAACTCCAAGTCCTCGACGTGAAGCGTCGCAGTACACCTCATAATCCTTATGTTGATCTGGCAGAATCAACACAGGGGATGAGACCAACCTTTTCTTCAACTCCTGGAAACTAGTCTCACATTCTTCGGTCCAACTGAACTTGGTGTCCTTCTTCAACAACTCCGTCATTGGCTTTGCAATCTTCGAGAAATTCTCGATAAATCTCCGGTAGTATCCCGCGAGTCCAAGAAAACTCCGGATCTCTCCAACTATTGTCGGTGCTTCCCAATTGGTCACAGTGTCCACCTTAGCGGGATCTACTACTATTCCTTCTCCGGATATAACATGTCCGAGGAATCTGACTTCCTTCAACCAAAACTCACATTTGCTAAACTTGGCATATAACTGATGTTCTCTGAGTTTCTCCAATACCAATCGCAAATGCTCTTGATGCTCCTCTTCATCCTTCGAGAAGATCAATATATCATCTATGAACACTACGACGAACTTATCCAAATACTCCATAAATACTTTGTTCATCAGGTTCATAAAGTATGCCGGTGCGTTTGTCAGACCAAACGACATAACGATATACTCGTACAACCCATACCTAGTGGTAACGGTCGTCTTAGGTATATCCTGCTCTCGGATCTTCAATTGATGGTACCCTGATCGCAGATCGATCTTAGAAAAGACCTTAGCTCTTTGCAATCTATCGAACAGATCATTGATCATTGGCAATGGGTACTTGTTCTTGATCGTTACTTCATTCAATTCTCGGTAATCAACAACCATTCTTAACGATCCATCCTTCTTCTCCACTAGAAGTACTGGCGAACCCCAAGGCGAAGAACTTGGGCGTATGAATCCTTTATCCAGTAACTCCTTAATCTGCTTCTTAATTTCCTCCAAATCTTTTGCGGGCATCCTATATGGTCTCTTAGAAATTGGCCCGGTGCCTGGCAAAAGTTCAATCAAAAACTCTATATCTCTATCCGGTGGCATGCCAGGTAACTCCTCTGGAAACACATCCGGATAATCCTTCACTACTGGCACTTCCTCCTGAACAACTCCTGACAAGGAATTTAACCTACTCCTCTTTGACTCATGCCGGGATACATACTTGATCCTTCTTCCTTCCGGCGTAGTAAGCAAAATGGTCTTACTGGCACATTCAATATTCCCTTCATACTTAGATAACCAATCCATGCCTAATATCACATCCAGTCCTTGAGATTCCAATACTATTAGGTCCGAAGGGAAAATGTAATTACCAATCCTTAAGGGCAACTGATCACACCATGACTTAGCCATATACTCTGCTCCTGGTAATTATTGAAAGTTGCCACCATCAACTGTACACTCATCTCATCATTCAGCCCTTCCATGAATCTCTCCTGCTTCTTGGCATCTGTGGCCGCATCATCTGGGGCATAACGAGACAGGGTACTAAAATCATCCACGTACTGGGCCACCGTACGATTCCCTTGTCGCAAATTGCGAAACTCCTGCTTCTTCATACTCATAACTCCAGTTGAGACATGGGCGGTACGAAAAGCTTGCTGAAACTGATCCCAAGTCACATTGGCTACGGGGTAAGTGGCTGTGTAATTCTCCCACCATGCTGCGGCTGGTCCAGACAACTGGTGTGCGGCAAATCGCACCTTCTCAGCATCCGAGCAATTGGCGGTGGTCAAATCCCTTCCAATCTTGCGAAGCGAGTCATCAGCCACAATTGGTTTGATGCTGCTAGCAAACACGGGTGGTTGCAACCTTAACAAACGTGTCAGGTTGTCCACTGGTGGTGGTGGTGGAGGGTTGTTGTTGTTGTTCTGGTTGTTCTGAGTGTTCTGGACAAGAAGTTGCATCAGGGTGTTCTGCTGCTGGATCAACTGGGTGAGCTCAGGGGGAAACTCAAATTCACGTCTTGGAGGCATCTGATGGGTGTAGAGGGAAGAGATTAGAATAGAAAAGAGGTCTAAGGGAAGATCACTACCCATATGCACATGAGACAAACACACAATCATATCACACCAATCAATTTCAAGCAAGGTCTTACAAATCTAACGATCGTTACAAAGGTGCTCTAAATCTAATATATGGAGGTAAACTACTAGTCACAGGGTGGTCATCTAAAAATTTTGATCGGCAGAGGATTCCATAATATCTGCTCCAGCTTCATCTTCATAATCTTCATCCTTGCTATCCTCAGCTTCCGAATCCGTGTCGTCTATGATAATATAGTCCTCCGGTGGTATCTCCTTGGGTTCTTCTTCCTCGTCTTCTTCTCCCATGAGTATCACTAACTTCCGGGTCAAATCATCATTCTTCTCCACAAGTATCTTCATCTCCTCCTCATATCCGTCGCGTGTAGACTTGAGTTCTTCCTCTAACTCTAAATTCCTATTTAGGGCTTTCTTCAAATCTATCATCCCAGCACACATCTGGTGCTCCTGGCGATGAATGTGGTGGTTCAACTCCTGGATGAATGCTGCAATGGATATACACTTCCGAGTGCTGATCATATCCCAATTCTCATCTCGGCGTCCACAAATCTGGTAGATAGTGTCCTTTAGCTCCTGCTGGTAGACTTCTCCAATCCTTCCCATAGCAATTTGGGCTGCCATACTCCTTCCTAGGCTCCATGTAGGTGCATTAAAAGAAAATGCTATGAGTGAGGTGACGGGTGCGAACGTCCTTCCTGGAACTTGGGCTTGAATCAACCAACGCTCCTCCTCAGGTAGAGTGGCATTGTAGGTTCCAGTGAAACTTGGTAATCCAATGTTTAGATATCTTGTGACTTCCTTCAGGTGTCGTCCAAATGGTGTATCATCATCCGGTTGCATGAACTTGTGCTTTGCTTACACCATCCTAAAGAGTAGAAAAGCTGAGGAGTCAGAAAGAGAAGAGTGAATTGTGCTCTAGGGCGTGTCTTAGTGGTCGTGTCCTATAGTCAGCGTGTGCTCTGATACCATCTTGTAGCGACCAGACCTCAAACAGTCTGATCTCTGTGCATCAGTGTCATCCCTGGATCAGTAATGCTGACACGCACAGTACTTGAAGGATTTATAACAGAGTAGCAATCACACACTTATTACATCGATAGTCCAATGATGAAATTATTACAAATAATATGGCTGAAGGCCATCTAACACGATAACAGCGGAAGGCTTGGAAGATAAGTGAGTCCATCAACTCCAGTGGCATCACTGAGTATAGAACCACGACCTAAAAGGGCATCTTACTCGTCGTCTGAAAAGTCTGCAACATGAAACGTTGCAGCCCGAAAACGGGTCAGCACATGGAATATGCTAGCAAGGTAACACAAGAGAATGCAATGAAAGTAAAGCTATACTATATGCAATATGGCTGGTGGAAAGCTCTATGGTT
>LR738715.1:221819362-221832843 GCA_902687465.1 Secale cereale | reverse complement strand
TGTTGTCCATGTTATTGTCTATCCATTCATGCCCTTACTTGCTCATATGGCCTGCTTTAGCTTATTTATTTCTTGCTCTCAAGTTGCTATAAATTATGCCTGTCAGGATTTTATCAGCATGATCAATTTGGTGAAGCTTGTTGTTATTGATCCATGCCTCCTATGGAGATGCTCCAATGGAGTTGTTTGCTGTATGATATGTCTACTACATGTCCATTCTCTTTATGTTCTTATTAGAGTTAATATGCTTGTTGTTTTGTGCCTCCGAAGGCAGCATCGTGATGATATTTTTGCCTTCCCAGATTTTGGCTAAGTCCGGATAATTTTATTGCAACTTGCCATGCTTGGTTAATTGTGTTCCAGCAAGCTTTTGGGTGTGTTCTAAGTTCATGCTTGTTAAGTATCATGTCTATTTCACATCCATGCTTCTTGTTATCATGTTTGTGTGTTATAACTTAAATTTACCTTGCTCCCAAGTTGCTATGTGGCTGTTAACTTCAGCTTCTTGTTATATCTTGTTTCATGTGTATGTGTTGAACCGTTGCTCCATTTTGAGTGTGCCCTATATGAAACTTGTGTGTTTTTGCATGTAGAAGCATAATATAATGTTGTTTACATGTTTGGAGTGTGTTTGCTTGATGTTTGGGTGCATCTTGCACCGTTGCCATGGTTGACTTGTTTTGTTCATATCTTCTAGGTCGTAGCTCCGAATTAAACAAACTTTATATGAAACTTGACTAGAATTTCGTGTAGATCATCATGGTGCATGTTAAATTGCTGTTTAACAACTTGAACATAAGATTTTTTCAGATCTGGACTAATTTCAAAATATGCATGAGGACTTACCGGAGTTGTTATGTGTAGTTTCCGGCCTCATTTAAACTTGTTGGGTGATGTTGTTCTTGTGTGCTTCATCCCTTGCCATGTATTGCATCATATATAGACTTGTATTTCATCATACTTGGTTGAGCATATTCTCATGTTCTTGTGTTGTGTGTTTACCTTATTGCTTGCTTCTTCTCGTTAGTGCTTGTTCCGTTGCGATCGTGAGGATTCATTCGTCTACACGTGGTTCGTCTTCCAGGCTTATTCTTCGTATTCTTCATGGATCCATTCTTCTTCCTTGTGGGATCTCAGGCAAGATGACCATCACCTTGGATACCTTTACTATCATTGCCATGCTTAGTTGTCTCGATGCTATCGTTACATGTCGTGCTACCCATCATTTATGTCAGCCTCTCCTAGTTGCCATGAAACCTCTAACCTTTGACACTTTCCCAACAAAACCGTTGTTTGGCTATGTTACCCACTTGCTCAGCCCCTCTTATAGTGTTGTTAGTTGCAGGTGAAGATGAAGATCGTTCCATGTTGGAACTTGTTGTTGGAATATCACAATATGTCTTATATATACTAACACACCTATATACTGGGCATGGGTGGAAGGCTTGGCCTTTTGCTCGGTGTTTTGTTCCACTTGTGCCACCTTAGGAGCCGATAAACCGGCATTATGTTCCTCGATTTTGCGTTCCTTACACGGTTGGGTATATGGGGACCCCTTGACACTTCGTCTTTGAATAAAACTCCTCCAGCAAGGCCCAACATTGGTTTTAATTTGCCTCATAATAACAACTTAATTAATTAATTAAATTTGCATAGGGGGTCGCGTCCCCGAGTATTCTTTCTACATAGCAGGGGGGCCAGTGCTGATGATGTTGGTCCGAAACGGGGGTTATGCAGGGCCACCACGGGGAAACTCGAGGATTGGCTCATGTAGGATCACCCATCCGGTCGTGGCCTGAGACGAGATACGCGCGGCTACTATCAGGGTGTCGGCACACCGGGAGGTCTTGCTGGACTTGTTTTACCATTGTCGAAATGTCTTATGCACCGGGATTCCGAGCATGATCGGATTGTCCCTAAGATAAGGGGTGATAATATTATTATTACTTCTGCTGATCGTGAGAGCTTGTGATGGGCTAAGTTGGGACACCGCTGCAGAGTTATGATCTTTCGAAAGCCGTGCCCACGGTTATGTGGCAGATTGGAATTTGTTAATGTCCGGTTGTAGAAAACTTGACAGAGGATCCGAAGTAAAACACACAACTGTGTGATTAACCGTGACTGTCTCTTTTCACTTTGAGAAGAGAACACGGTGGGGTTATGTTTGACTCGTAGGTAGTTCAGGATCTTTAGCGATCATTACAAGTTTGCGACTGTTTGCGTAGATGCTCATCTTATTCTTGTACTCGTAAGTTAGCAACCATATTTTGCTTAGCCGCTGCTGCAACCTTACCACTTTACCTCCTCCTTCCCATTAAGCTTTGCTAGTCTTGTTACCCATGGTTATGGGATTGCTGAGTCCTTGTGGCTCACAGATACTACAACAACAGTTGCAGGTGCGGGTTTCCGATGTCTTGACGTGAGAGCGATGATCGTTGTGTTGGAGTTCTTTCTTCTTCTTCTTCTTCTTCTTCAGTCTTGGGTTAGGTTCCGGGTCGGCCGCCTGGGATAGCAGATGGATGTCATTGTGCTTTTCATGTTTGCATCCGTAGTCGGATGCCTTGTATTGATGTTGTGGTATTCATGTGACTTGCATGTATTTTTGTATCCCCCATGTATGTATGTTATGGTACGATGTAATGATATCCATCTTGCTAAGCGCCCGAAATGCGGTTGTGCCCCAATCACGTAAGTGTCACGTGATCGGGATAGAATCGCATCTTGGGCCTGACACAACTTCACCTTTCTTGATCCTCCAGATGAAACTACCACTTTACATACTAAGAAGTTCCGGGTTGGTAGTGGTAATATTATTGGAAAAGGAGTTTGTCAAGACTTCTTTACTTGTGTCGGTGCTTTGCCCACTATGGGTGGATCTATTCTTCATAGAACTAGTAGTCTTGTGGATGCCATATCTATGCTTGTAGTCGAAATTGAAAGGCAATTTATCCATATGCATCCTTGCATTCAGAGAATCTTTCTGGAATTTTCCAATATTGAGCATTCTTCTATTAAGCGCGCAGCTACTATCTTTTTGGCTCATGAGTTCAGATTCATAATGAAGGAGGCCAAGGAAATCTTTACGCATTATAAAGTGGATGCTGGTCGTCCTCCCATAGAAGCTATCTTATTCAATCAAGAGGACATAATGCGTTTGCAATCTTTAGACCATGTTGCTTTTAATGAAAACCTTAGGAAAAATGTTCATACCGGTATCTTGGTTGATAGAATTTCTGAATTGAATGATGATTTTGCTATTCAAAACAATGGGTTAGGTTTTTCCCTTGAGAGAAGACTCATGACCTTTTTCCAAAAGAATGCTTACAATGATGAATTGGTTGTTCAATATGAAGGGCCAAAGGAGGAACCTATACCTCCTGAGCTTGATATGGGGGACTTTTGTCCTATTAAATTTAGCCCTTTTGATTACTTTTGCTTGCCACAAAGAAAACTTGCTGCTGAGCGTAGGGAATATGAGATGAATTTTTGCGATCTACCTTATCATTATGGCAATACCTAGATCTATTCTTGTATCGTGCCTAGCTAGGGGCGTTAAATGATAGCGCTTGTTGCGAGGCAACACAATTTTATTTTCTTTGTTTTTCCTTCTGTTTAGGAATAAATATTGCATCTAGCTTCTGTTTAGATGTGGTTTTGTGTTTTAACTAGTGTTTGTGCCAAGTAGAACCTTTGGGAAGACTTGTGTGAAGTTTACGTGATCTTGTTGTAAAAAACAGAAACTTTAGCGCTCACGAGATTGGCTATCATTTTTTACTTGAGAGTGATTTTTAGTTGATTGTTTTTGCAGATGATTAATAGACAAATTCCTCATGTTTACCTATTTATTTCAAAATTATTTAGAGTTACAGAAGTATTCAAGAGTTACAGATTACTACACACTGTTTTGTTTTTGACAGATTCTGTTTTTCGTGTGTTGTTTGCTTATTTTGATGAATCTATGAGTAGTATCGGGAGGTATGAATCATAGAGAAGTTGGAATACAGTGGGTTTAACACCAATATAAACAAAGAATGAGTTCATTATAGTACCTTTGAGTGGTGGTTTGTTTTCTTATACTAACGGAGCTCACGAGATTTTTGGCTAAGTTTTGTGTTGTGAAGTTTTCAAGTTTTGAGTATGGCTTTGATGGACTATGGAACAAAGAGTGGCAAGAGCTTAAGCTTGGGGATGCCCAAGGCACCCCAAGGTAAAATTCAAGTACAACCAAAAGCCGAAGCTTGGGGATGCCCCGGTAAGGCATCCCCTCTTTCGTCTTCGTCTATCGGTAAGTATACCTGAGACCATATTTTTATTCACCACATGATATGTGTTTTGCTTGGAGCGTCATGTATGATTTGATTCTTTGCTTGTTAGTTTTCCACAATCATCCTTTCTGGACACACCTTTTGAGAGAGATAAATATGATTTATAATTTATTAGAATACTCTATGTGCTTCACTTATATATTTTGAGCTAGATAGTTTTGCTCTAGTGCTTCACTTATATCTTTTAGAGCACGGTGGTAGTTTTATATTGTAGAAATTGTTGATCTCTCATGCTTCACTTATATCCTTTTGAGATTCTTTAGGAACAACATGATAATGTGCTTTGGTTATAAAACTAGTCCTAATATGATAGGCATCCAAGATGGGTATAGTTAAAACTTTCATATAAAGTGCATTGAAAACTATGAGAAGTTTGATACTTGATGATTGTTTTGAGATATGAGGATGGTAATATTAGAGTCATGCTAGTATAGTGGTTGTGAATTTTAGAAATACTTGTGTTATGGTTTGCAAGTCCCGTAGCATGCACGTATGGTAACCGTTGTGTGACAAATTTGAAGCATGAGGTATTTCATTGAGTGTCATCTTTTCTGTGGAGGTCGGGATCGCGCGATGGTTAACTCCTACCAACCCTTCCCCTAGGAGCATGCGTGTAGTACTTTGTTTTGATGACTTGTAGATTTTTGCAATAAGTATGTGAGTTCTTTATGACTAATGTTGAGTCCATGGATTATACGCGCTCTCACCCTTCCACCATTGCTAGCCTCTCTTGTATCGCGCAACTTTCACCGGTACCATACACCCACCATATACCTTCCTCACAACAGCCACCATACCTACCTATCATGGAATTTCCATAGTCATTCCGAGATATATTGCCATGCAACTTTCCACCGTTTCGTTTGCTATGACACGCTTCATCATTGTCATATTGCCATGCATAAGCATGTAGTCGACATCGTATTCGTGGCTAGGCCACCATGCATAATTTTTCATACATGTCACTCTTGATTCATTGCACATCCCGGTACACCGCCGGAGGCATTCATATATAGTCATACTTTGTTCTAGTATCGAGTTGTAATATCGAGTTGTAAATCAATATAAGTGTGATAATCATCATTATTAGAGCATTGTCCCAAAGAAAAGAAAAAAGAAAAAAAAAGAAAAAGAGAAAGAAAAACAGGAAAGGCCAAAGAAAAAAAGAAATGCCCAAAAAAGAAAACAAAAGGAAAAAAAGAAAAGAAAATAAAAGAAAAGGGACAATGCTACTATCCTTTTTCACACTTGTGCTTCAAAGAAGCACCATGATCTTCATGATAGAGAGTCTCTTGTTTAGTCACTTTCATATGCTAGTGGGAATTTTCATTATAGAACTTGGCTTGTATATTCCAACGATGGGCTTCCTCAAATGTCCTAGGTGTTCATGAGCAAGCAAGTTGGATGCACACCCACTTAGTTTCTTTTTGTTGAACTTTCATACATTTGTAGCTCCAGTGCATCCGTTGCATGGCAATCCCTACTCACTTACATTGATATCTATTGATGGGCATCTACATAGCCCATTGATACGCCTAGTTGATGTGAGACCATCTTCCTCTTTTGTCTTCTCCCCAACCACCACTCTATTCCACATAGTGTTATGTCCATGGCTCACGCTCATATATTGTGTGAAAGTGGAAAGAGATTGAAAAAATTAAAGTATGAAACAAGTGCTTGGCTGAAACCAGGGTTGTGCATGATTGGAATATTTTGTGTGACGAAGATGAAGCATAGCCTAACTATATGATTTTGTAGGGATGAACTTTCTTTGGCCATGTTATTTTGAGAAGACATGAATGCTTTGTTAGTATGCTTGAAGTATTATTATTCTTATGTCAACATAGACTTTTGCCTTGAATCTTTCGGATCTGAATATTCATGCCACAATAAAGAAATTACATTGAGAATTATGTTGGTTAGCATTCCACATCAAAATTCTGTTTTTATCATTTACCTACTTGAGGACGAGCAGGAATTAAGCTTGGGGATGCTTCATACCTATCCAACGTATATATAATTTTTTATTGTTCCATGCTATTATATATTCTGTTTTGGATGTTTAATGGGCTTTATTATACACTTTTATATTATTTTTGGGACTAACCTACTAACCCAAGGCCCAGTGCAAATTGTTGTTTTTTGCCTATTTCAGTGTTTCGCGGAAAAGGGATATCAAACAGAGTCCAAACGGAATGAAACCTTCGGGAGAGTTATTTTTGGAACCGTATCTTCACAGAAGACTTGGAGTACACGCGAGGGAACAAGAGAGGCGGCCACGAGGGTCCAAGGCACGCCCAGGGGGGCAGGCGCGCCCCCCACCCTCCTTCCTCCTATATATATCCATGTACCCTCGAAACATTGGGGCAACAGAGAAACCCCTAATTCCACCACCGCAACCTTCTCTTCCCGTGAGATCCCATCTTGGGGCCTATTCCGGAGCTCCACCGGAGGGGGGATCGATCACGGAGCGCTTCTACATCAACACCATAGCCTCACCAATGAGTTGTGAGTAGTTTACCACAGACCTTCGGGTCCATAGTTATTAGCTAGATGGCTTCTTATTTCTTTTTGGATCTCAATACAAAGTTCTCCTCGATCTACGAGGAGATCTATTCGATGTAATCTTTTTGCGGTGTGTTTGTCGAGATCCGATGAATTGTGGGTTTATGATCAAGATTATCTATGAACAATATTTGAGTATTTTTTGAAATATTTTATGGATGATTATAATACCCTTGCAAGTCTCTTCAAATTATTAGTTTGGTTTGGCCTACTAGATCTATAGTTCTTGCAATGGGAGAAGTGCTTGGCTTTGGGTTCAATCTTGTAGTGTCCTTTCCCAATGACAGCAGGGGCAGCAAGGCACGTATTGTATTGTTGCCATCGAGGATAAAAAGATGGGGTATATCATATTGCTTGAGTTTATCCCTCTACATCATGTCATCTTGCTTAAAGCATTACTCTGTTCTTATGAACTTAATACTCTAGATGCATGCTGGATAGCAGTCGATGTGTGGAGTAATAGTAGTAGATGCAGAATCGTTTCGGTCTACTTGTTGCGGACGTGATGCCTATATATAATGATCATGCCTAGATATTATCATAACTATGCGCTTTTCTATCAATTGCTCGACAGTAATTTGTTCACCCACTGTAGAATTTTGCTATCATGAGAGAAGCCACTAGTGAAACCTATGGTCCCCGGGTCTATTCTCATCATATTAATCTTCCATCTACTTTACTTTGCTTTCTTTACTTTCTGTTCTTATACCAAAAATACCAAAAATATTATACTATCCTATCTATCAGATCTCACTTTCGTAAGTGACCGTGAAGGGATTGACAACCCCTTATCGCGTTGGCTGCGAAGTTCTTATTTGTTTGTGCAGGTGCGAGAGACTCGCGCATGGTCTCCTACTAGATTAATACCTTGGTTTTCAAAAACTGAGGGAAATACTTACGCTACTGTGCTGCATCACCCTTTCCTCTTCGAGGGAATACCACGCAAGCTCGAGAAGTAGCAGGGAACTGGTGCTGCATCACCCATCTGTGAAACACATCGGGTGTGCGGCGCCCTAACCCGGGCTACATCATGCTAGAGATTTGTTGTCATCCGATCATGGTATTGTTCCTGGGATCTATCATTTCTATCACATCAGGCATGGTATCCATCCTGTCCAGTAGGAGTGTGTCCTTTGGACACGTAGATTGACCTTGTTTGGCCTGCTCTCGTGTTTAGATCTTGTCGCATGTCGTATGGGTCCTCCGGTTGTACTGGTTCTTTGCCTCTTCTGCGTAGGGGGGTGGTGGGTGCTCGGCTTCTTCAACTATCATGTCCCGTCCTCGAGGGGTGCGATCAGTCTGGTTTGCCTGGGCTCGCCTAGGGGTATTGGCTCAAAAGCCTCGTCGTCAAACTGTGGGAGCATTCATCGCTTTGGGTAGCTTTTATTTTGGTCCTGTCGCTCATTATCCAGGCCTTCTTCAGCTCGGAAGACCTTTTTCCATCTGTCATTGAGGGTATCCTGGGCTAGTAGCCATTGCTGCTTCTTCCTAAGGCTTCAAGTGGTGGCTATAAGTTGCTGCTTGAATCGTTCTTGGTCTAGAAGGTCTTCGGGGACAACAAAATCTTCTGGGCTCAGGCATTCCTCATCCTCGAAAGAAGGGAGGTAGTTACTATCCTCGGAATCGTTGATGTCCTTGGGGTCGCCATTGTTTTCAGGGTCACCATTGTCATCGTGGCCCTTAGGGGCGGCTAGATTTTATCCGGGGGTGGCATTATCGCCACGCTCCTCTGTACCATCTGGAGAGGCATTGTCCGCGGTGCTATTGGTGTCTTCTTTGGTCCTTCCACTTCCATGTGTCACTTTTGCTGGAGACAACATCTGGATGACTCTCTTGCAGGGTCCTCGCCGTCTTCTTTGGCGGTGTCGACCATGTAGACATCATAGGTAGAGGTTGTGGTCCACTTTCCCATGCTAGGACTGGTTGGGGAGGCTTGTGTATCGGGCATGGCATAGACATCCTCATCCATGTCCTCGGCCTCCCCTAAGGCGTAGTCCAGCATGTCGGTTAAATTGTCGATAGTGGTTACTAAGTGGGTGGTAGGTGGGACGTAAAATTCCCCGTGGTCTGCCCCAAGTCCGATCTAATCATAGACTGAGGACGGACCTTGTGTAATGCTCATTAATTGCATCTGATCTAGCATCTTGTTTAACATCGAGAGGTCGACCGAATTTATCATCTGGCGTCTTTACGAGTTAGCCTCTGGTACAACATCACCGTGGGTGTGTTCGGCCTAGCATGACCCTTGGTTTTTGAACATTGAGATCGGATCTGAGCTCAAGGCTAGATTCGAGGCAGGGGCCGACCCGGAGATGGGGTCGTGAGGAAGGTTCGGAGTTGACGTTCCGGGATTTCTGGGTTCTTCAGGTAAGGCTGAGAACCCAGTGAAAACACCCCAGGCATCAGCGACGTATACGAGGTTGCCGACCTTGATATGTTGCTTAGGGGCGAAGTTGTCAACCTGGTCGAGGTGACGTGTTGAATTGGCGTGCTGCACGACGCTGCCGAACGCGAAAAGTTGGCTAGGGACGAAGATGTCCCCGGAGCAGATGTCGTCGCTGATGACTAAGCGAGCCATCAATCCTTTTGCGGTCATACAGTGAAAACTCTCAATCAAAGCACCATTGTCGGTGTCAAAACCGGTGGATCTCGGGTAGGGGTCCCGAACTGTGGATCTAGGATCAATAGGTAACATGAGACGAAGGACATGATGTTTACCCAGGTTCGGGCCCTCTCAAAAAGGTAATACACTATGTCCTGCTCGATTATATTGATGGTGTAGGATGATTACAGAGTTGATCTACCACGATATCGGAGGAACTAAACCCTAGATGAGTGGGATGGTTCTTCTTCTTCTTCTTCTTCTAGTCTCGATGGACTAAACCCTCTGGTTTATATAAACACCAGGGGTACTAGGGTTACACATGGTCAGTTACCATAAAATAAACATGTCGATTCTCTTATCTTTACTTGGAGGACACACTAAAGCTCTAAAGGTTTCCTGTCCGGATATGGAGCCGCCTTATAGCTCGATCTTATTGTAGTCACAGAGCAGCCCACTTCTCCAGCCAAATAAGAGATTGGCCGGCAGCCCGAGGACCCCTTAGTCCAGGACTCTGCTACCTCTTGACCATGTGTTATTTTTCCCCTGAAGAGGAAAGGGTGATGCAACAAAGTAGCGTAAGTATTTCCCAAACTTTTTGACAACCAAGGTATCAATCTAGTAGGAGACTACACGCAAATCCCTAGTACCTGCACAAACAATTAAGAACCATGCAACCAACGCGATAAAGGGGTTGTCAATCCCTTCACGGCCACTTGCAAAAGTGAGATCTAATAGAGATAATAAGATAAATATTTTTGGTATTTTTGTTGTATAGATTGAAAAGTAAAGATTGCAAAATAAAAGAACAATAAAGATAGCTAGTTGACGGAAGATTAATATGATGGAAAATAGACCCGGGGGCCATATGTTTCACTAGTGGCTTCTCTCAAGATAGCAAATCTTACGGTGGGTGAACAAATTACTATCGAGCAATTGATAGAAAAGCGCATAGTTATGAGAATATCTAGGCATGATCATGTATATAGGCATCACGTCCGTGTCAAGTAGACCGAAACGATTCTGCATCTACTACTATTACTCCACACATCGACTGCTATCCAGCATGCATCTAGGGTATTAAGTTCATATGAACAGAGTAACGCATTAAGCAAGATGACATGATGAAGATGGATAAACTCAAGCAATATGATATAAACTCCATCTTTTTATCCTTGATGGCAACAATACAATATGTGCCTTGCTGCCCCTGCTGTCACTGGGAAAGGTCACCACAAGATTGAACCCAAAGCTAAGCACTTCTCCCATTGCAAGAAAGATCAATCTAGTAGGCCAAACCAAGCTGATAATTCAAAGAGACTTTCAAAGATATCAAATCATTCACATAAGAATTCAGATAAGAATCAAATATTGTTCGTAGATAATCTTGATCATAAACCCACAATTCATTGGATCTCGACAAAGACACCGCAAAAAGTGTTACATCGAATAGATCTCTGAGAAGATCGAGGAGAACTTTGTATTGAGATCCAAAGAGAGAGAAGAAGCCATCTAGATAATAACTATGGACCCCAAGGTCTATGGTAAACTACTCACACATCATCGGAGAGGCTATGGTGTTGATGTAGAAGCCCTCCGTGATCGATTCCCCCTCCAGCGGAGCTCTGGAAAATGCCCCAAGATGGGATCTCACGGGTACAGTAGGTTGAGGCGGTGGAAATAGGGTTTCGTCGTCTCTCGGATGTTTTCGGGGTATATGAGTATATATAGGAGGAAGAGGCACGTCGGTGGAGCGACGAGGGGCCCACGAGGGTGGGGGCTCGCCTACCCCCCTGGGCGCACCCTCCTGCCTCGTGGCCACCTCGTGGCTTCCCAGACGTGTACTCCAAGTCTTTTGGATTGCGTTTGTTCCTAAAACGATGCTCGCGAAAGTTTTATTTCGCTTGGACTCCCATTGATATTCCTTTTCTGCGAAACACTGAAATAGGAAAAAAAACAGCAATTTGCACTGGGCCTTTGGTTAGTAGGTTAGTCCCAAAAATAGTATAAAAGAGCATATTAAAGCCCATTAAACATCCAAAACAGATAATACAACAGCATGGAACAATCAAAAATTATAGATACGTTGGAGACGTATCAAGCATCCCCAAGCTTAATTCCTTCTCGTCCTCTAGTGGGTAAATTATAAAAACAGAATTTTTGATGTGGAATGCTACTTAACATAATTCTCAAAGTAATTTTCTTTATTTTGGCATGAATGTTCAGATCTGAAAGATTCAAGACAAAAGTTTAATATTGACATAACAATAATAATACTTCAAGCATACTAACAAAGCAATCATGTCTTCTCAAAATAGCATGGCCAAAGAAAGTTCATCCCTACAAAATCATATAGTCTGGCTATGCTCTATCTTCATCACATAAAATATTTAAATCATGCACAACCCCGGTTTCAGCCATGCAATTGTTTCATACTTTAATTTTTTTTCAAACTTTTTCAACTTTCACGCAATACATGAGCGTGAGCCATGGATATAGCACTATAGGTGGAATAGAGTGGTGGTTGTGGAGAAGACAAAAAAGGAGGTAGATAGTCTCACATCAACTAGGCGTATCAATGGGCTATGGAGACGCCCATCAATAGATATCAATGTGAGTGAGTAGGGATTGTCATGCAACGGATGCACTAGAGCTATAAGTGTATGAAAGCTCAACCAAAGAAACTAAGTGGGTGTGCATCCAACTCGCTTGCTCATGAAGACCTAGGGCATTTTGAGGAAGCCTATCATTGGAATATACAAGCCAAGTTCTATAATGAAAATTCCCACTAGTATTTAAAGATGACGAAACAAGTGACTCTCTATCATGAAGATCATGGTGCTACTTTGAAGCACAAGTGTGGAAAAAAGATAGTAGCATTGCCCCTTCTCTCTTTTTCTCTCAATTTTTTTTATTTTGGGCCCCTTTTTTTCCTTTTTTATGGCCTCTTTTTTTTCTCTCTTTTTCTTTATTTTTTGTGCGGTGTCTCATCCCGACTTGTGGGGGAATCATAGTCTCCATCATCCTTTCCTCACTGGGACAATGCTATAATAATGAAGATCATCACACTTTTATTTACTTACAACTCAAGAATTACAACTCGATGCTAGAACAAAATATGACTATGTGAATGCCTCCGGCGGTGTACCGGGATGTACAATGAATCAAGAGTGACATGTATGAAAAATTATGCATGGTGGCTTTGCCACAAATATGATGGCAACTACATGATCATGCAAGGCAATATGACAATGATGAAGCGTGTCATAATAACGGTAGAAAGTTGCATGGCAATATATCTCGGAATTGCTATGGAAATGCCATAATAGGTAGGTATGGTGGCTGTTTTGAGGAAGATATATGATGGGTGTATGGTACCGGCAAAAGTTGCGCGATACTAGAGAGGATGGCAATGATGGAAGGGTGAGAGTGCGTATAATCCATGGACTCAACATTAGTCATAAAGATCTCATATACTTATTGCAAAAATTTACAAGTTATCAAAACAAAGCACTAAACGCTTGCTCCTAGGGGAAGGGTTGGTAGGAGTTAACCATCGCGCGATCCCGACCTCCACACAAAAGAAGACAATCAATAAATAAATCATGCTCCAACTTCATCACATAACGGTTCACCATGCGTGCATGCTACGGGACTTGCAAACCTCAACACAAGTATTTCTCAAATTCACAACTACTCTACTAGCATGAATCTAATATCACCATCCTTGTATCTCAAAACAATCATCAAGTATCAAACTTCTCATAGTATTCAATGCACTTTATATGAAAGTTTTTATTATACCCATCTCGGATGCCTATCATATTAGGACTAATTTTATAACCAAAGAAAATTAACATGTTGTTATAAAGGACTCTCAAAATAATTTAAGTGAAGCATGAGAGATCAATAGTCTCTATAAAATAAAACCACCACCCAACTCTAAAAAGATATAAGTGAAGCACTAGAGCAAAATTATCTAGCTCAAA
>LR738715.1:221801068-221814985 GCA_902687465.1 Secale cereale | reverse complement strand
TACTCACACATCATCGGAGAGGCTATGGTGTTGATGTAGAAGCCCTCTGTGATCGATTCCCCCTCCGGTGGAGCTCCGGAAAAGGCCCCAAGATGAGATCTCACGGGTACAAAAGGTTGCGGCGGTGGAAATAGGGTTTCGTCATGCTCTCGGATGTTTTCAGGGTATATGATTATATATATATATATATATAGGAGGAAGAGGTACGTCGATGGAGCTATGAGGGGGCCCACGTGGGTGGGAGCGCGCCCTCCTGCCTCGTGGCCACCTTGTGGCTTCCCAGACGTGTACTCCAACTCTTTTGGATTGCTTTTGTTCCAAAAATGATCCTCGCGAAGGTTTCATTCCGTTTGGACTCCATTTGATATTCCTTTTCTGCGAAACACTGAAATAGGAAAAAAAACAGCAATTTGCTCTGGGCCTTTGGTTAGTAGGTTAGTCCCAAAAATAATATAAAAGTGCATATTAAAGCCCATTAAACATCCAAAACAGATAATATAATAGCATGGAAAAATAAAAAATTATAGATACATTGGAGACGTATCAGACTCCCTCAGTACATCCACCACCTTGCGCGCTGAATAGGGCCGTCGCTCACCGTGGCCTCTTGCATTGCCTAGACGAGGAGGAGGGCCGGTGGCACGTCGCGGCCATAGGGGAAGGCGCGGTTCTTCTCATCATCGGTGAGCACTTTGACGAGGCCATGCGCATGGTTGACAATCATCTACGTGTTAGGGAACCACCTGCACACCTCCCTCAACTATGCATGCCACGCGTCGTCATTGCCGGTGAGGTCCTCCATAGCTTGTTGCCACGCCAGGCTTCTCTACATGGAGGCGGCTGCAGTGGTGGGTATAAGAGGGTTTTTTGATCTACTATAGGTGGGGATAAGAGGGGAGTTCAAAGCGACGCGCGCGGGAAGTGGGTGAGTGGGCGAGTGGGTGGTGGGGAGTGGTATTGACACATGTATATGTACACAACGACAGTTAGTTGGGACGTGTGGAGGGGAAATGAAGGAATAAAGTTGTTATTTATATTTCCTTATACATATCATGATAAATGTCTTTTATTCATGCTAGAATTGTATTAACTGGAAACTTGATACATGTGTGAATACATAGACAAAACAGAGTGTCCCTAGTATGCCTCTACTAGACTAGTTCGTTAATCAAAGATGGTTAAGTTTCCTAACCATAGACATGTGTTGCCATTTGATGAATGGGATCACATCATTAGGAGAATGATGTGATGGACAAGACCCATCCGTTTAGTTCTATTCCTATTGCTTTCTTCATGACTTATACATGTTCCTCTCACTAAACGATTATGCAACTCCCAAATACCGGAGGAACACCTTATGTGCTATCAAACGTCACAACGTAACTGGGTGACTATAAAGATGCTCTATAGGTGTCTTCAAAAGTGTTTGTTGAGTTGGCATAGATCGAGAATAGGATTTGTCACTTCGAGTGTCGGAGAGGTATCTCTGGGCCCTCTCGGTAATACACATCATAATAAGCCTTGCAAGCAAATGACTAATGAGTTAGTCACGAGATGATGTATTATGGAACGAGTAAAGAGACTTGCCGGTAACGAGATTGAACTAGGTATGATGATACCGACGATCAAATCTCGGGCAAGTAACATACCGATGACAAAGGGAACAACGTATGTTGTTATGCCATTTGAGCAATGAAGGTCTTCGTAGAATATGTAGGAGCCAATATGAGCATACAAGTTCCGCTATTGGTTATTGATCGGAGATGTGTCTCGGTCATGTCTACATAGTTCTCAAACCCGAGGGTCCGCACGCTTAACGTTCGATGATGATTTGTATTATGAGTTATGTGTTTTTGATGACTGAAGTTTGTTCGGAGTCCTGGATGAGATCACAGACATGACGAGGAGTCTCGAAATGGTCGAGACAAAGAATGATATATTAGACAATGTTATTCGGACATCGGATGAGTTCCGAGGGGTACCGAATAACTATCGGTGTGCCGAAGGGTTATCGGAACCTCCGGGGGAACTAATGGGCCTTCATGGGCCTTAGTGGAGAGAGAGGAAGGGCCACAAGAGGTGGCCACGCGCCCTCTCCCATGGCAAGTCCGAATTGGACTATGGAGGGGGCGGCACCCCCCCCCTCTTTCCTTCTCCTTCTCTCCCTGTCCTTCCTTCCCCCTCTCTCCCTCTTGGTGGAATCCTACTAGGACTAGGAGTCCTAGTAGGACTCCCCTCTTGGGGCGCGCCCTAGGGGCCGGCCGACCTCCTCCTCCTCCCTCCTTTATATACGTGGGGAGAGGGGGCACCCTAGAACACACAAGTTGATCTTTTAGCTGTGTGCGGTACCCCCCCCCCTCCATAGTTTAACACCTCAATCATATTGTCGTAGTGCTTAGGCGAAGCCCTGCGCAGATCACATCGTCAACACCGTCAACATGTCGTCGTGCTGCCGGAACTCTCCCTCGTGCCTCTACTGTATCAAGAGCTCGTGGACATCATTGTGCTGAACGTGTGCTGAACACGGAGGTGCCGTACGTTCGGTGCTTGGATCAGTTGGATCGTGAAGATGTTCGACTACATCAACCGCGTTACTAAACGCTTCCGCTTTTGGTCTACGAGGGTACATGGACACACTCTCTCGCTCATTGCTATTCTTCTCCTAGATAGATATTGCGTGATCGTAGGATTTTTTTTGAAATACTACGTTCCCCAACAGTGGTATCATGAGCTAGGTCTATGCGTAGATGATATGCATGAGTAGAACACAAAGAGTTGTGGGCTATAATAGTCATACTGCTTACCACCAACGTCTTACTTTGATTCAGCGGTATTGTTGGATGAAGCGGCCCGGACCGACATTACATGACCGCGTTCATGAGACTGGTTCTACCGACGTGCTCTGCACACAGGTGGCTGGCGGGTGTCTATTTCTCCAACTTTAGTTGAATCAAGTGTGACTACGGCCGGTCCTTGATGAAGGTTAAAACAACACACCTGACGAAAACCGTTGTGGTTTTGATGCGTAGGTAAGAACGGTTCTTGCTAGAAGCCCGTAACAGCCACGTAAAACTTGCAACAACAAAGTAGAGGACGTCTAACTTGTTTTTACAGGGCATGTTGTGATGTGATATGGTCAAGATGTGATGA
The DNA here is from genome assembly GCA_902687465.1 of Secale cereale. Taxonomy (NCBI): domain Eukaryota; kingdom Viridiplantae; phylum Streptophyta; class Magnoliopsida; order Poales; family Poaceae; genus Secale; species Secale cereale. The sequence goes on along the minus strand of LR738715.1, from coordinate 221,811,835 downwards.
GTTATACGATATTGTATGAGATGATCATGTTTTGTAAATTATCGGCAACCGGCAGGATCCTTATGGTTGTCTTTTTATTGTATGAATTATGAATGCCATGTAATTGCTTTACTTTATCACTATGAGTTAGTGATAATAGTAGAAGTAATAGTTGGCGAGACGACCACGATGCTACGATGAAGATCATGGTGTCAAGATGGTGACGATGGAGATCATGACGATCCTTTGGAGATGGAGATCAAAAGCACAAGATGATGATGGCCATATCATGTCACATATTTTGATTGCATGTGATGTTTATCTTATTATGCATCTTATTTTGCTTAGAACGACTGTAGCATTATAAGATGATCACTTACAAAATTTCAAGGTACAAGTGTTCTCCTTGAGTATGCACCGTTGCAATAGTTCATCGTGCCGAGACACCACGTGACGATCGGGTGTGATAAGCTCTACGTTCACATGCAACGGGTGTAAGACAGTTTTGCACATGCAGAATACTCGGGTTAAACTTGACGAGCCTAGCATGTACAGACATGGCCTCGGAACACTGGAGACTGAAAGGTCGAGCATGAATCATATAGTAGATATGATCAACATAAGATGTTCACCATTGAAAACTACTCCATCTCACATGATGATCGGACATGGTTTAGTTGATTTGGATCATATGATCATTTAGATGACTTGAGGGATGTCAATCTAAGTGGGAGTTCTTTAGTAATATGATTAATTGAACTTTAATTTATCATGAACTTAGTCCTGATAGTTTTTTCATATCTATGTTGTTGTAGATCAATGGACCGTGCTACCGTTCCCTTGAATTTTAATGCGTTCCTAGAGAAAGCTAAGTTGAAAGATGATGGTAGCAACTACACGGACTGGGTCCGTAACTTGAGGATTATCCTAATTGCTACACAGAAGAATTATGTCCTTGAAGCACCTCTAGGTGACAAGCCCCCTCCCACTAATGTGGACGCTTTGAACGGCTGGCGGACGCGGTCTGATGACTACTCAATAGCTCAGTGTGCCATGCTTTACGTCTTAGAATCAGGACTTCAAAGACGTTTTGAATGTCAAGGAGCATATGAGATGTTCCATGAGTTGAAGTTAATATTTCAAGCAAATTCTCGAGTTAAGAGATATGAAGTCTCCAACAAGTTCTATAGCTGCAAGATGGAGGAGAACAGTTCCGTGAGTGAACACGTACTTAATGTCTACTACACAACCTTCTTCTTGTAGATGTTGTTGGGCCTCCAAGTGCAGAGGTTTGTAGGACAGTAGCAAATTTCCCTCAAGTGGATAACCTAAGGTTTATCAATCCGCAGGAAGCGTAGGATGAAGATGGTCTCTCTCAAAAAACTCTGCAACCAAATAACAAAGTGTCTCTTGTGTCCCCAACACACCCAATACAATGGTAAATTGTATAGGTGCACTAGTTCGGCGAAGAGATGGTGATACAAGTGCAATATGGATGGTAGATATAGGTTTTTGTAATAGGAAAATATAAAAACAGCAAGGTAGCAAGTGGTAAAAGTGAGCATAAACAGTGTTGCAATGATAGGAAACAAGGCCTAGGATAGCGGAGAACAAACGAAGAGATTATGGTACGGTACTAAACCACCTCAAAGTTATTCTTTCTGATCGATCTATTCAAGAGTCCATAGTAAAATAACACGAATCTATTCTTTCTGTTCGATCTATCATAGAGTTCGTACTAGAATAACACCTTAAGATACAAATCAACCAAAACCCTAATGTCACCTAGATACTCCATTGTCACCTCAAGTATCCGTGGGCATGATTATATGATATGCATCACACAATCTTAGATTCATCTATTCAACCAACAGAAAGTACTTCTAAGAGTGCCCCAATACGAGAGGGTTTCCCCCCTCCGACAGGGTGCCAGAACGGGTCTAGATTGGTTTTCGGTGGCAACAGAGGCTTTCGGCGGCGGAACTCCCGATCTAGGTTATTTTCTAGAGGTTTCAGTATATATAGGAGGTGTTGGAGTCGGGGCAAGTAAAGGGGGTCTCCGGGCTGTCCACGAGGTAGGGGGGCGCGCCCCCGCCCCCTACCCTCGTGGGCAGCCCGTGGAGCTTCTGGCCCCCCTCCGGCACTTTCTGGGCTTCTTCTGGTCCAAAAACAGCCTTCGTTGAATTTCAGGTCAATTGGGCTCCGTTTGATATTCCTTTTCTGCGATACCCTAAAATAGGAGAAAAACAGAAAATGGCACTGGGCTCTGGGTTAATAGGTTAGTCCCAAAATTCATATAAAAGTGTATATAAAAGCCCATAAAACATCCTAGAAGGATAATATAATAGCGTGCAACAATAAAAAATTATAGATATGTTGGAGACGTATCAGTACTCCGAATGTGTGGGTACCACAATCACATGACTCAACTTGGAGTCAAAATTGATGATGATAGTGTTATTGACAGAGTTCTTCAATCACTGCTACAAAGCTATAAAGGTTTCGTGATGAACTATAATATGCAAGGGATGCAAAAGAAAATTTCCGAGCTCTTCGCCACGCTCAAAGCTGCGGAGGTAGAAATCAAGAAGGAGCATCAAGTGTTGATGGTTAACAAGACCACTAGTTTCAAGAAAAAGGGCAAGGGAAAGAAGGGGAACTTCAAGAAGAATAGCAAGACGGTTGCTACTCCCGGGAAGAAACCCAAGTCTGGAGCTGTCGGTGTCAAAACCGGCAGATCTCGGGGAGGGGAGCCCAAGCTATGTGGTTGAGGATCGGTGGTAACAGGAGACCGGGGACACAATGTTTACCCAAGTTTAGGCCCTCTCGATCGAGGTAAAACCCTACTTCCTGCTATATTAATCTTGATGAATATGATTACAAGAGTTGATCTACCTCGAGATCGTAGTAGCTAAACCCCAGAGCCTACCCTATGAGGATGTTATGATTCTGATGTTATCCTCTACGGAATAAACCCTCCGTCTTATACACACGCCAGATGGGGCCTAGGGTTACAAAGGTGACTTGGGGAGGAAGTAATAGATACATCCAGACACTATGCTTGCCTTTCTACGTACATAGGAGTCCTGGCCGAATACGGGGGAGAGTCTTCTGCTTCTACTTTCGTGGCCCATCAACACGGCCCAGCTTCATCGACCCGGATGCCTGAGGACCCCTGAATACAGGACTCCCACAGTAGCCCCCGGACTTGCCTTCAAGGACGAGATTGTGTCCAGCTTCATGTCTTCGGTCTTGCAAGGTGAGTCCTTCTGGATGATAGTTCGGCTTATTTTAATATCGTATTCCGTCGATTCCTCGTCGCCATCACCTTGGCCTCCACGTGTCCAACAAATGCGAACCGTCTGGGTATTTTTGCAATTACCCCCTTGGCTATGTAGGCAAGGCGCCTATATAAGAGATTAGATCTCAATTGCCTCTTCATTCCATACCACGCGGTAGAATCTCTAGTGCCTGCAAAAAATCTTCAAACATAGCCAGCGCCCCAAGCTCTTTCCTCGCACCCTCACGGCCCTCGAGCGGGTGAATGGAAAAGTTGTTCCGTATACCATGTGCATCTGAAAACGCTTCAAGCATAGGGATATCTCCCTCCCGAGGATATAGTCCATGTCTAGGCTGGACTAACTTCCATCAACAATCAAGCCCTGGCAGAGAGCTTTCCCAACCCCTCCGATGGAGAGCGAGTATGTTTTGTCCCCTTCCTTCTAAGAGGCGTAGGTTTTCCCATCCACCCCTTCCTTAGGGGGCTCCTGGAGTTCTATGGTCTTCAATTGCATGATTTCACGCTGGGGTTTATCCTGCACATTGCGGGATCGTCGCTTTATGCGAACTGTTCTTGGGCTGTGTCAGGGATATTACTGGCAGGTATAAACTGGCTTGGAAGGTCCGGATTACACTGACAAGGTTGTATTATTACAAGCCTAGTAGAGTAGGTACAAGAGATTACAACCCATAGAGGTTTGGGGCCCATGTATAAGGCCCACGGTCTGTAAACCGTCATATCATGTAACTTGGGATGTAAGATAGAAAGAGTAGAGACCAAGGCGGACACGTTTATGAGCCGGCCTCGAGACTCTGTAAACCGGACCGGGCGTCACCTCCTATATAAATGGACGACCCGGCGACGGTTCAGGGACAAGAAACAACTGCTCGAGACACAGGGAAGCGGATTCGCTCCCTGGTCATCGACGCACAAGCAATACCACACCAAACTAGACGTAGGCTTTTACCTTCATGAACTAGTATAAACTCTTGTGTCCTTTGTCCGCTTTAACCACTTCAAGCTAACCCGCGCGATGGCCTCACACCTAAGTCCACTAAACCAGACATCTGCCGTGCTAATTCCACGACAGTTGGCGCCCATCGTGGGGCTATCGCACGATGGTTTCGAGTTCTTGAAGGGCAGCTTTGAAGGACTCAAGAGTTACGCGGTTGGCCAGATGACCAAGAGTCGCCGCGGGCGGATCTACATCGACGATGCAGGCTGGGGCCCCGAGGCCGATTCAATCGAATACGGGTACCGGGTCCCCTTCGGCGGCATCCACGTTTTCATCGGCAAGATCGGCGAACCAGGGCCTAAGTCGGACGTCTTCCCCAACATCGTCGAGTCGGCTCAGCGTGCGAGATCGGCCCGGATTCAGCCCGCCATGAAGCATGTTTTCGTTGGAGCGGTGCATGGAGTACAAGCCGAGGACGGATCGGATTATGGTGGCGAGACAGTTGTCTATTCCGACGATGAATCTTAATCCGGAGAGACCAAATCTTTGTATCAGTTGCAGGACGGCCGGTCAGAGGGCGTGTTCAATGGTGACAGTATTCCGGACCCCTTTGATCCGCTGAACAGGGTTGCTGTTTTCGTGGACGGATCACAGTTTGCGCAGCAGCCCTCGATGACCGGGGCGTTCACCTCAAAGGCAGCGGGCGCTGGGGCAGGCAACCAAACCCCATCGCCCTCTGACGTCCTATCCACCTTGGTCAAGAACTTGACGGCGCTCGCAATAGCAGAAGTGGCCCCTGCCGACAAGGCGCAACATGATGCGGAGATCCTTCAGCTGAAGGGCCGGATTGAGCAAGCTAAACGGGATCTGGATGCGGCGAAAGCCAGGATGGCTACAAGGCAAGCAGAGCTAGACTCCCAAGCATTCCGGCTCAGGGTGGATCAGAATTCTGCACAGGAGGTAATGTACAGAAGACAGCAAACTCGTCTACCGCCGGTTTACGAGGCGAGGAATCTCTTTGGCACACCAGGAGTGGGAGCCAGTAACCGCCCAGAGGTAAACCGGGGAGGAGCTACGGGGACTGGCGCGCCGGTTCAGCTGCCGGCCGCAGAGCGAAACCACCAAGTTGTGCCAATACCGCACGTCCCCACCCCTCCCAGCCATTATTCTAACCCGTTGGACAACATTTTCGCCGCCGCTTCACGACTGGCCGCTTTACCCATTGAGGGGACATCCCCCATGGCGATGGAAGCACACCGGGCTAAGGAGTTGCTGGACACGGCGCTGACACGGCAGCAGGTGTACTCTTATAGCAGGGAGAGGATTCATTCAACCCCCGCCCAAGCCGAAGTTACACTAGGCACTGGGATGAACCGGCTTTGTCTAGCAGCGAGCGGAGACGTCACCGTCACAGGCAGGATAATCCGGCGGAAGCAGAAACACACGCCCAAGAGGCGATAAACCGGCTAGACATACCGCCCGCGAGGACACCCGTCAAGCGACGCCGGTTCACCCCACCACCGCAGAAACGGGAGTCACGGTTAGTTCCTTTGGAGTACAGTGTCTCGTCCCCGCTTTACGAAGCATGAAATTACCCAAGGACTTCAAAGGCCCACGCAAGGTACCCAACTACACGGCGGATCTAGCTCCAGAGGCGTGGGTTGAAAGTTATGAGATGGCTATGGAGATGCTTGATGTGGACGAAGCGGCGTGTGCCAAATATTTTACCATGATGCTTGAGGGTACAGCCCGAACATGGTTAAAGGGCCTGCCGCCTAACTCCATCGGATCATGGGGTGAGTTGCGTCGCCAGTTTATCAAGAATTTTAAAGACACGTGCAAACAGCCGATGTCGGTGGTGGACTTAGCAGCATGTGTTCAAGGAGAGCAGGAGACCACAAGCAGTTGGGTGCGGCGAGTATCGGAGATCCTGCATTCTTCCAATAGTATCAACCCTAGTACAGCGATAGTGACACTGGAAAACAATTACCGGTTCGAGTCTTTGAAACTGAAGTTAGGACGGCTCAAGCACGATTGCAACGACATGGGAACACTCATGAGTGCTTTGGTGAAGTACGGGGACTCTGATAACACCAAGTACCTAGATGCAGACGGAGACAAATCCGGGAAGGTAGGCAAGGCTGGTAAACCGGCGCAAGCTAGTCCGACAGGTACAGGTTACAATGGCAAGCCAAAAGCGGAGGGCAGCTCAGACTTTGTGGCCAGTACCAACGTTCAGGGAAACAGGCAGCGCCGCAAGGGTAAACCACCCCTGCGTGGCGAGGGGCTATCCTTCAATCTAGATCCACAGCTAAGCATGCCTTGCCCAAGACACGGTACAGAGGGAAACCCGGCTAAGCCTTCGTGGAAGGACTACCGGATCATGCAGGAGGCCATGAGACAGGCCAGATATAACCACGGACCCCCCGGCGGTGGATCAAGTTCCGGTTTTCAGGGTCCAGGTTACCAAGGTAACGGTTCCGGACCAGGATATCACAGCGGTAACAATAACTACAATGGCAACAGTCAGCATCAACATAACCAGCAGCATGGTCAGGGTGGTTACAACAACCAAGGCAATCAGCAGCGACAGAAGCAGCAACAATCTGGATATCAGAGTAATCCGAAGGAGCTAAGCAGTGGACAGTATCATTTTTTCACCACAAGTTTGTGCAAACGAGATCAAAAGGTTCTGAAGCGGGCAGTACACGTAGTTGAACCGGCGATACCACACTTTTTACGTTGGTCTGAACAACCCATTGTGTGGAGCAGAGAGGATCACCCGCCACGGGTTGATAATCCGGGCCAGTTGGCCCTAGTGGTGGCACCACAGGTGTGTGGCTACAAGTTCACAAAGGTACTTATGGACGGCGGCAGCAGCATCAACATCCTATACTATGAGACTTTCCGGCGTATGGGGTTGACAGATAAGAAGTTGAGACAGTCCAACACAGTATTCCATGGAGTGGTGCCAGGTAAATCGGCTTACCCAGTTGGGAAAATTGATCTGGAAGTCACCTTTGGGGATGAGCAAGATTCTAGATGAGAGACAGTGACCTTTGAGGTCGTAAAGATCAAAAGCATGTATCATGCTCCGTTTGGGAGGCCGGTTTACGCCAAGTTCATGGCTAGACCGTGTTATGTTCATCTGCAGCTTAAGATGCCGGGTCACAAGGGAACCATCACGGTTCATGGAAGTCGCAAGATAGCATTGTAATGCGAGGAAGGAGACGCAGCTTATGCAGAGGCAGTGTGTGCTACGGAGGAGTTGAAATTCTACAAAGACAACGTTGATCCGGCGGATATGTCCCCGTTAAAGAAGCCAACTACAGAGCATGATCCGGCGTTGAAGTTTAAATCGGCGGATGAAACCAAGAAGATTGACTTTGTGCCGAGAGACTCGTCCAAGCAGTTCACTATCTGCGCTAACCTAGACCCCAAATAGGAAAGCGCGCTCATCGAGTTCATCCGTGAGAACCGGGATATCTTTGCATGGAAGCCTTCTGACATGCCAGGTATACCGAGGGAACTCGCTGAGCACAGTCTTAATATTGATCCGAAGTTTAAACCGGTCAAGCAGTATTTGCGCCGCTTTAATGAGGAGATGCGCAAGGCTATAGGTGAAGAAGTGGCCAGGCTTTTGGCCGCAGGATTCATAGTTGAAGTGTTTCATCCAGAGTGGTTGGCTAATCCGGTGCTGGTGTTAAATAAAAATGGAACCTGGAGGATGTGTGTTGATTACACAGATTTAAACAAGGCTTGCCCAACTGACCCTTTTGCTCTCCCCCGTATTGATCAGATTATTGATGCGACGGCAGGATGTGAGCGGCTAAGTTTTTTGGATGCATATTCAGGTTATCATCAGATCAAGATGGAAGTTAAGGACCATGAGAAGACAGCTTTCATAACTCCTTTTGGAGCCTTCTGCTATGTATCCATGCCTTTTGGGCTCAAGAGTGCCCAAGCAACTTATCAGCGTTGCGTACAGAACTGTTTCAAAGGACAGATCGGAAAAAATGTCCATGCTTATGTTGATGACATTGTGGTGAAATCCAGGAAGGAGGAGACGCTGATAGAGGACTTAAAAGAAACCTTTGACAACCTCCGAGTTTATAAGATGATGCTTAATCCGGAGAAGTGCGTTTTCGGTGTTCCAGCAGGCAAGCTCCTTGGATTCTTAGTATCAAACAGAGGGATTGAGGCTAATCCGGAGAACATCAAGGCGATCACATCCTTGGCTAAACCGGCTTGTATCAATGATGTCCAGCGCGTAGCAGGCCGTATTGAATCATTGAGCCGTTTCATCAGCCGTTTGGGGGAGAAGGCGATCCCGCTTTATCAGATGCTGAAGAAAACGGGCCGGTTTGTATGGAGCGATGCTTCAAACGCTGCGTTCGAGCATTTGAAGCGGCAATTAGCAGAAGAGCCAGTTCTTGCTGCCCCTGTTGAGAAAGAGCCGCTGCTACTATACGTGGCTGCCAATGCCCGTGTAGTTAGCGTAGCAATTGTGGTGGAGCGCAAGGAAGCAGGCAAGGAATATCCGGTTCAGCGCCCGGTTTACTACAACAGTGAGGTTCTTATTGAGTCAAAGCAAAGGTACCCACACTGGCAGAAGTTGGTATACAGCGTGTTCATGGCAAACCGGAAGCTGAAGCACTATTTCCAGGGCCACCCAATCACTGTGGTCAGCTCAGCTCCATTGGGGGATATAATCCAGAACAGAGAAGCCACTGGCAGAGTGGCGAAGTGGGCCATTGAGCTTAGCCCACACGGATTGAAGTATGTACCCCGTACTGCTATAAAATCCCAAGCACTGGTAGATTTCATCAATGATTGGACAGAACTGCAAGCACCAGAGGATAAGCCGGATCATACATAATGGACTATTCACTTTGACGGTTTAAGGCAATTAGAGGGCTAGGGGGCTGGAGTCGTGTTAACTTCCCCATGAGGTGACAAGTTCTGTTATGTCCTCGGATTAATGTTCCCTTGCACTAACAATGCTGCTGAGTATGAAGCTCTCCTTCACGGCTTACGGATGGCTAAGGAGATGAACTTGAGCCGGGTCAAGTGCTTTCGTGACTCAGATCTAGTGGCACAACAGGTGTCTGGCAAGTGGAACTCTAAAGATCTGCTCATGGTAGCTTACCGGCGAGAAGTTGAAGCGGTTGCAGGGTACTTCAAAGGATATCAGGTGGACCACATAGACCGGCGGAAAAACGAAGCGGCCGATGCATTAAGCCGGCTTGGCTCTCAGCGTAAACCGGTTCCACCAAATACCTTCTTGGATGAATTGCACAGTCCGTCGGTACAGATACCATCGGAGGAGGATTTAGCTGTTCCTGATCCAGAAGCACAGCTAGTTGCAGCACTTCACGTTATTCCGGATTGGACACTCCCTTACTTGGCGTACCAGAGCTGAGGTGAGTTGCCAGATGATGAGGTTGAGGCTCGGCAGATGATCCGGCGATCCAAATCTATGACCATCGTCAATGGAGAACTTCATCACCGCAACGTCTCTAGGGCATTTTAGTGATGCGTATCATCGGAAGAAGGCTATCATATTCTTCGAGAGATACACGAAAGAGATTGTGGTCATCACGCCGGTTCAAAGTCATTGGTAGCTAAAGCTTTTCGTCATGGGTTCTACTGGTTAACGGCTCATGCTGATGCAGAGGACCTAGTTAGGAAATGTGATGCTTGTCAGAAATTTTCATGGCGTGCTCATGTTCCGGCACAGGAGCTACGGATGATTCCAATTACTTGGCCGTTTGCAACTTGGGGGCTTGATATGGTTGGGCCCTTTAAACGATCCCAAGATCAGAAAACCCACCTGTTGGTAGCAGTGGACAAGTTTACAAAGTGGATTGAGGCAGAGCCTGTCAGTATGTGTGATGCAGCAACAACGGTTAAGTTCATCAAAAAGGTAATTTTCCAGTTTGGCTTTCCACACAGCATCATTACTGATAATGGCACCAACCTATCTAAAGGATAGATGGAAGAGTTTTGCCAAAGGGAACATATTTGCCTGGATGTATCTTCAGTAGCTCACCCTCAGTCCAATGGCCAAGCTGAGAGGGCCAACCAAGAGATCTTGAGAGGCATCAAGCCCCGGCTTATGGTTCCTTTGCAAAGAACACCAGGCTGCTGGGTAGAGGAGTTACCTTCTGTCCTTTGGAGCATCAACACTACACCTAACAGGTCTACAGGTTATACGCCCTTCTTCATGGTATATGGTGCTGAAGCGGTTCTCCCTAGTGACATCCGGCATGACTCACCACGGGTGGCAGCTTATGTTGAAGCGGACAATGAGCAAGCAAGACAAGATAGCTTAGACCGGTTGGATGAGGAACGGGACACGACAGCAGCATGATCAGCAATTTATCAACAAGACCTGCGCCGATATCACAGCCGCCGGGTTAAGAACAGGACGTTCCAGGAGGGGGATCTGGTGCTCCGGCTCATCCAAGACCATACAAATATGCACAAGTTATCCCCACCTTGGGAAGGACCCTTTGTGGTCAGCAAGAACCTGCACAACGGTTCATACTAC
>LR738715.1:221789358-221801058 GCA_902687465.1 Secale cereale | reverse complement strand
TCCTTTGGAGCATCAACACTACACCTAACAGGTCTACAGGTTATACGCCCTTCTTCATGGTATATGGTGCTGAAGCGGTTCTCCCTAGTGACATCCGGCATGACTCACCACGGGTGGCAGCTTATGTTGAAGCGGACAATGAGCAAGCAAGACAAGATAGCTTAGACCGGTTGGATGAGGAACGGGACACGGCAGCAGCATGATCAGCAATTTATCAACAAGACCTGCGCCGATATCACAGCCGCCGGGTTAAGAACAGGACGTTCCAGGAGGGGGATCTGGTGCTCCGGCTCATCCAAGACCATACAAATATGCACAAGTTATCCCCACCTTGGGAAGGACCCTTTGTGGTCAGCAAGAACCTGCACAACGGTTCATACTACCTGATCGACGTTCGAGAGCATAAAGACTCACGTACAGCAGAGGAACAGACGAAGCGGCCATGGAACATCGCTCTTCTGCGACCTTACTACACTTGAGCCATTGGCTCCGCTTTATGTATCGTGTATATATTATGATTAATAAATAAACCGGCGCCCCCAGTAAACCGGGGAATCAGCCATCTTCTTCGAAAAAGTATCATATGGGAGTTGCTCAGGTGATATCCATCTAAAGTCTATTTTTCTTGATATATATCATTTTCATCAGGAAAACAATTACTTTGATCCGTATATCCATCTAAGGTACCCGGCGAGCACGCCAAAGGAGTATCACATGGGAGTTTCTCTGAAAACTTACCATGGCCTCCTAAACCGGCACCCTTGATACATCAAGGGACAATCCATTGACAAACATCGAGTTGATCACCTAAAGACAAGATCCCTCAGAGGTCTTGAAACATTGGGTAGTATCGATGAAAACGTCAAGTATGGAGCCTGGCAGCTCGCAAAAAGCCATTGACAATCATCGAGTCGATCACCTAAAGACAAGATCCATCAGAGGTCTTCAAACATTGGGTAGTATCGATGAAAACATCAAGTATGGAGCATGGTAGCTCGCAAAAAGCCATTGACAATCATCGAGTCGATCACCTAAAGACAAGATCCCTCAGATGTCTTGAAACATTGGGTAGTATCGATGAAAACGTCAAATATGGAGCCTGGCAGCTTGCAAAAAGCCTATGGAGCCTGGCAGCTCGGAAGAAACCTAGAGCCTAATGGCAGCTCACAAAAAGCCTGGAGCCTGGCAGCTCGCAAAAAGCCTCGAATTAGAGCCTGGCAGCTCACAAAAAGCCTCGAATTTGGAGCCTGGCAGCTCGCAAAAAGCCTCGACGACATGGTCTTATTTGCCAAAAATGCTTTGTTTCTATGATTTCACAAATTTTGTTTTTTAAACAAGTCTATTGATATGGGATAGGGCAACTGCAAGGTTCACCATATATCTTCAAAGTTAAAAGTCTGGGTCATGAACACCAGCATGAGTTAAAAGTCTGGGTCATGAACACCAGCATGAGTTAAACCGGCGTTCATTATAACCCGGATCAGCCATCAGGCAAAAGCCAAGTAAGGGAGCCAAGAGTCTCATCAGCACCTACGCTTTCAATTATGCCTACCGGATTAAGGACGTCAGGCACACTTAATCAGAGGTATGATGTATCTTTGGTATGACAGTTATTCCTTTGATATATATATATATATATATATATATATATATATATTGGAGCAGTGTAATGGGTCCGGTGGTAAACCGCCAGGACATCTTTTAGCCTCATTGCAGGCACAGATAATATAAACGGATCAAGCATCACAAAACAGAGGATTAAATTGGCAGATGCCAAGTCAAGCTGTGCCATCAATATTGGGACAAAGACAATGTTTCAACTATCCTATTACAAGGCACCTGCAGGCCCGAATAGATCAAAGTTTTGGCAAAAATATCCAGCAACTACAAATTAAACCACACGGTTTACGACTCCTCTTCACGCTGCGAAGGCTGAGGGCCAACTTGTTCCGGGTCTTCATCAGCTTCAGGCAATGGCTGGAAACCAGGAGCGCACCAATCAATCTTGGAGAGTGCACGGAAATACATTTCTTCATCAATAAGATCTGACGGATCAATATCTGGAGCGAAAGTATGGCCACGAACTGGTGGGATCAGATTTTCAGTGTCGTAAACCAGCCGCTCTACCCACTCATTTTCTAAGTCATAGGCCGGATGATACCTTGTCAAATCCGCCTCATCGGCAAGCTTACTGGCAAGCGGGCGCATGTCCTTAGTCAGAGCACGGAGGTCTTCGGCACAGAAGACTGACCCGTCCTCTTTGTTGCTGGGATAGCCGTTCATAGCTTCAGCCGGGTCAAAGTCAGGGACCCATGCTTTGGCCCGGGTCAGCGCCATAACAGAACCAACCCGTGCAGCAGACTTCTTCACCTCCACCAGACACACAGGAAGGACATATAGCTTCTTCAAAGTGGCTTGGATGGTAGTTGGTGCCGGTTTGTTATGGGACACGGCACTAATAACCCCTTGAGCGCCGGAATAAAGCTGCTCCACCAGGGTATAAGATGCCTTGAGCTTCTTCCGGACATCATCTCCAAGATGAGTTATGCGCCTCCCTATATACGTTGGCCGAGGTAAACCGGAGCGGAACAAAGATTGTAAGGATGAAAAACATATACAGATGGGTACTCGCCGAAGATAGCAGAACTCATGAGTTCTATTTGCTGCCTTAAACCGGTCAACTCCTGCGTAACCGGATTAAGAGCAGCTTCAGCGTCCTTTGCTCTTTTTTCAAGAGCATTCCTCTGCACTTCCCAAGTGGACTGCTCCGCTTGAAAGTCTTTTTTCAATTTCTCCATGTTGGTCAAGGTAAGCACAAGTTCTTCCTTGGCTTTGGCTGAGGCAGTTTCATGAACAGCCATGCTATTCCGGAGCTCAATTACCTCTGAAGCCCTCCGGGTCAAGTCAGCCTACAAGGAAATCAAACGGATTAGAAAGACAGATCAATCAAGTCTCAAGCACATAACAAGTTATGAACTTGACACTTCGGGGCTAATGTGCAATTGAAGTAAAGAAAGAACAAATTTCAGACAAGTCCCAAGCGCATAAACAAGTTATGCCCTTAGCACTTGGGGGCTAATGTAAATTCATTCTCAGGCATAATGGAAGTCCCGGTCCACCTACAAATGAAGATAAACCAGCACTTGGGGGCTACTATGGCCTAAAGACAGGATAGCAAAATTACAAAGCAGAAGCAGAAGTAAAAAGAAAGAAAATCACCTCATACTTAACCTTCATCATATTAACCAATCCGGCTTCGTAATCACGGCTGGTAAAGAGCCGGTTCAGATACCCAGAATGAAGTTCCTGGGCACTCAACTGGGCATAGCTGGATAAGTCTGTGCTCCACTTGCCTTTGTCTTGTTGAAATTTTTCTTCCTTGGCAGTATGTCTGGCCAAGGTGACAGGCTCGGTGGGAGCAGTGAAGCATAGCCCGGTTATCACAACGTCTGCGGATGAGGCAGCAGTTGGCTGGAGGGGGACAGCAGTAGGCGCCGGACTGACAGGAGCCGGGCTAGCCCGAGGAGGGTTAACCCGGACAGGGCTCGCCGGTTCAGCCGCGTTCTCCGTATTATCACCTCCGGAGCAGCAATGTCGTCACAATCCATAGGAATAGGGTCATCAAGCTAAGCTTCAGGGTTATCTTCTGGAAGGATGGCCGCTTCAGGATCATCGACCGGTTCAGCGGCAGTAGTTTCAGCAGCCGCTTTGTTTGCTTTCTCCTTCTTGCTAGGCTTCGGCATTCTGGTAAGAATCAAAAGAACAATGAGAATCATGAAGTTAAAAACATGAAGGTAAACCGGATGTTTGAAAGAAGCACTTACCCAGGCACGGTCTTAAGCACTGGAACCTGCGTAGCAGTTGATTCGCCGGAAGTAGACAGAGGAGCCACCTGATAGTTGGGATCAGACGGTTTAAGCGGTTTACGTATAAGGCCGGCTTTTGGATGAAGGAGAGTTGGAGTGAGTAAAACCTCTGAGCGACGCCTGCGAGCCGGAGTGAGAGGTATTCCGGATGACTCAACCACATGGTCGCTGTGGCGCGTGGTCCGGCGTGCTTCATGCTGCTGTTTCTTCAAAAGAAAGTTGGGATCCAATTGAGCATAAGGATGAGAAAATGGATATTTCCGGGACACCCGGCGGCCTCTGGAGGGCAACGGTTCTGAATCAGAAGAGAGAGAAATTACCTCAACTCCCGCCGCTTTACTTCCTTCCGCCAGATCCTGTGGAAAGGCATTGTTAACATAAAACTTAGACAGAATGAGATCAAAGGATATAAGGGTTAGTTATTACCTCAAAGTCCGGATCATCCTCCTCAGGGTGTGAACCGGAAGCAGCAAAAACCTTTTTCTTCTTAACAGCATAAGTTTTCTTGTGTGGTTGCCTGGCCGGTTTATCTTGAGATTTCCTCTTCCAGAAAGGATCGTTGGCCTGCGCAAAGGATAAGTAATAAATGGAAGACAATTGATATGGTCGGATTAAAACAAACAGGAAAAGATCGGGAAGGACTTACCGCTGGCGGTTTATTGGTTGCGCAGAACGGAGCTAAACCGGTTCGGTTGCACTCCTCCAGAGGGATGTTCAGCATTTTCTTCGCGGACTCAGTAACTACATCTTCAGGAAGTATTATGTTAGCGTGGCGCCGGAGTATTCACACATCAGACTTGAGCGCCGGCTTAGTGGGAGGATGCTCCAAGAAAGCCAGCAGCGAACAAAGTCGACTCCGGTTAAGCCGTTGGCTACGAAGGCCCTGAGCTTAGAAAGTTGAGGGGCAAACCAGGCCCGGTCTGGGGCACTGAGACGTTGTGGCAGAGGATGGTCTGTTGCCAGGCGATAGGCACGGTAACCCGGCAGTGGGTTCTCTCCTTCAGGTAAAGTGTCCCTACAATAGAACCATGTCTGGTTCCATTCTTTGGGGTGGCTGTGAAGGGCAGCGTGAGGAAAGCTCACATCTTTTCTCTTTTGGATGCTGACGCCACCCCACTCCTGATGGGCCCGTCAGTAAACTCCGTTCGTCGGTTCAGATGAAAAAGTCTCGGAACAGATCCACTGATGGTTCTTCCTGAAGATATGCTTCTGAGAAGACTTGAAAATTGCAGATGTTCGACATAGAATTCGGGCCTACATCCTGAGGGTGGAGCTGAAAAGCGGCTAACACATCCCGGAAGAACTTTGAACCGGGAGGACTGAAACCCCGGGCCAGGTGATCAAAGAAAACAATGATCTCTCCTTCTTGGGGTGTCGGAGGACACTCCTTTCTAGGGGCCCGCCAGTGCAGAACCTCCTTAGGGCCCAGAATACCGATTGAAGCAGCGTTTATTAAGTCGTCCTCAGTGATCCGGGAAGGAGCCCAGTTGCAAGCGACAAATTGCTTGGCCATCGGTTTGGATAAGGAAGTGCTGAAAAGTACAGTGCAAAATCCGGTTTACCAATTGCTAAGGTATAAGCCGGTGCATTCTATAAAGTTATGGGCCTAATTGTCGTTTTAAACAAGGGACTAATGGTATTACTAATCCGGAAGTAGATATGAGTAAGACAGCTATCTGTTCACGATGATATGAAAAGAAAAAGTTAAACCGTCAATTACGGGATACAGGCTTACATTTAAGCCGTCAGAATAAGCATATGATGTGCAAGCTATGGCTAAACCGGTGAGATGAGCTACCGATCTAAAGTATGAAGAAACTGTTTCCACAAAAAGCTGAGGTAAACATGGATCTAAGGTATAAGGAAAAAGATGGAATAAATACAAGTTATATTCAGGAAGGGCCGCGGAGTTTCTCTATAGATCGAATCTAAACGGATAAAGCTAGAGGAACTAAGTATATGATGGCGGAGCAGAAGTGCATGGATTCGGGTCGAGTCTAAGTAAGTTTGAATCTTCAGCAAGGCTGACCTACGGGGATGAACAGCAAAGCTTCGAGGGTTCATGGCGAAGCTATGGAAAGAACCCTAGAGTAAGATCTACGGGGAAGGAGGAGTACCTGAAGAAACAGAAGACGGCGGCGAAGTTCTCTAGAGACGTTCAGGTCGATGCAGCAGCCTAGCTCGAGGACGACGGTGAGCTTGAAGAGCGGCGGCGGAGCTTCGAGCGATGGTGATGGAAGAAGAAGAAGGCAGAAGGGGAAAAGAGATAAGCCCCAGCGGTATTTATAAGCCGAAGAGGTAAAAACGGTAAGCGCGGGAATCGAGGAGGCCAGAGATTGGATAAAGATTGAGCTGTCGCCTCGATTTTCGGTGCGGCGTTTAAGAAAGGTAACAGACAGATACAAGCATTAAATGCGGAGATGATGTCACGACGGATTGAGACGATTCCAGGAGATGACGTCATGGCCGGTTTGTGAAGCAAATAAAGTTGCAGAAAGGAGACTTGCGCAAGATTTAGAAGACTGACATGAATAAGTTCAAATCAATCTAGGGCCTAATGTCAGGGATATTACTGGCGGGTATAAACCGGCCAGGAAGGTCTGGATTACACTAACAAGGTTGTATTATTACAAGCCCAGTAGAGTAGGTACAAGAGATTACAACCCATAGAGGTTTGGGGCCCATGTATAAGGCCCATGGTCTGTAAACCGTCGTATCATGTAACTTGGGATGTAAGATAGAAAGAGTAGAGACCGAGGCAGACACGTTTATGAGCCGGCCTCGGGACTCTGTAAACCGGACCGTGCGTCGCCTCCTATATAAAGGGATGACCCGACGACGGTTCAGGGACAAGAAACAACTGCTCGAGACACAGGCAAGCGGATTCGCTCCCTGGTCATCGACGCACAAGCAATACCACATCAAACTAGACGTAGGCTTTTACCTTCATCGAAGGGGCCGAACTAGTATAAACGCTTGTGTCCTTTGTCCGCTTTAACCTCTTCAAGCTAGCCCGCGCGATGGCCTCACACCTAAGTCCACTAAACCGGACATCTGCCATGCTAATTCCACGACAGGCTGCAAGCCTCACTTTGAGCTATGGCGGAAGTTCTTCTGCCTTGTCCCTCGCTTGGAAAAGGGATCCATAGTTGAACTTGGTGGCGCCAAAGTATGGCGCATAGCAGGGACATGCTATCTGCCCGGCACTCCAAAGAAGGCATCCGAAGAGTGGCCTTCGGAGTAGTTTTATATTGAGGATGTTGCTCTGCCGGTTCCAGTTCGGCAAGGCCTCCCCAAGTATTCCAATGCTCCTCCAAAGAATCTATTCAACTTGTGTCCCTGTTGTCCCTCAGAAGAACAGAGTGCGGAGGTCAACAGATTGGCCGGCAAGATCAGATTGCTTGCCAGTTCGGGGTTGTCTATAATTGAAGTGATGGCGATTTCAATAAAGTAATGCATGCAGCCGCTCCAAGCTAGAGGATTTCCTATGTTATATTATAATGGCATGAATGATGCCTCATGCTGCTTACGCCCGGGTCCGGACGACCTTGCCGCTCTAGCCGCCATCCTGGAAGGTCTTTACAAGGGAGATAAGCAAGACTTTCTTCGCTTGAAGTGCCGGGAAGGTTTTTCTATGTACAATCCTCCTGACTAGGTAAGTCTCTCTATTGACCACTATAATCATCCATTTTTTTCTTTGTTATGATGTATTGACCAAACTGAATTCGGTTTTTCCCAACAGAAGTGGGGGAAGGTGATCGAGAGGATTAATATTCCCGCCCCACAGCCAGGGGACCAATTCCGAAACACGGGCCCCAGATATGATGAAGAATCGGACATAGGCATAGAGCTAGAAGAGGGAGTCTTCTATCAAGCCTGCCGTGATGGCGCCGTGGTGGCTATTGTAGCCGATTACCCTGGCCTCATTCCTTCTTCTCACGTAAGTACCCAGGACACACCTCCTCAAAGAGAAGATTCCCAATGCGCCTTACCCACCGCACTTTTCCATGCTCAAAAGGGGTGACGCTCCTCATGCCGAATTGTGTGAAGACCATCATCCCAGAGGGCGACGCCTGCATCGGGTGAGGCCTTGAAGCGAAAGAGGATCGTGAACACCACCAAACCTTCAAAGAGGTATGTTTGTTTTGACACATGCTGGGTGGTGAAGTCGGTATTACAACTTTTCGCTTATTCTTCCTTTTAGGAGGAACCCACACCGGACTGTTTCCCGAAATTCTACAGATCAAGCTCCAGCCAATCCGGCATCCGGCCCGTCAAGGGTTAATGCGAATTCGGTGCCGGATTGTCCCCTTCAAGAGGATTCGGATGAAATGTCGGTTACTAATTCCGAAGTGGAGACTACGATGGTTCACCGGTGGCGGAAAGCATTCATGCGTGACCCAGCATTTTCTGAGGAAGCATTTAACGCCCTCAACTCTGTAGATGCTTTATATCCGAGCCGCTCAAGACGGACTCGCTGGAGCCACTCATCGGCTTTCAAAAGATATGCGAGTAAGTGTACATTTTGATGTTCCCATGCCAGTAGCCACCGAGACTTAAAGCAGTTAGTACAACTGATTTGATGATCGTTGTGTTTTTGCAGGTGCTTCAAGAAAAGAATAACGTCTTATCCAAGGAGCTGGAGGAGTGCCGGACCCAGCTAACGATTGTCACCATCGAAATGGAAAATTCAAAGAAATCCAAAAAGGATGCTGGTGGTAAGAACAATGGTGTCTAGAAAATATGATATTTGTGCTGATTACTGAGTCGTTAAGTACATACTAATTGTAATACAGCAACAGGGCCGACCGACCAAATGGAGAGAGAGCTAAGGGCTGCTTTGGCGGACAAAACATATGCCGAAGGGGAAACAGCTGCTGGTAAGCGCGTATTGACGCAAGCCATAGATAAAAGAAACCAAGTGCAGGATAAAAATGATAGGCTGGAACAGGAGCTAAAGGACGTAAGTGCCCAACTCTCAAATGCTATGGAAGAGAACCGGAGGCTAAAAGGAGGCATATTCAGTATGTCCCTTATACCTAGCTCTCGTTATAGTCCCTTATTTTGAATTTTTTTTCATAAAACTATTCCTGCAAGTTTGTTAACTGGGCAGCCCGAAAGGGAAGTATATGGTTTTGAGGGTGATGTGCTGCAAGAGTTTTCCAGAGTACACGAGCGAGCTCGGAAGGCCATGAAGAGTATGGCCAAGGCTTTATGGCCAGGTGATTCCCTGATACGTCCAAAACGTATCTATAATTTCTGCTTGCTCCATGACTCTTTTGGGTGATATTGCTATGATATTTATACACTTCCATACACTTTTGATCATATTTGGACTAACCTATTAACTCAGTGCACCCCAGTGCCAGTTTCTGTTTTCGGCTGTTTTTGTATTTCAAGTTTTCACATTACGAGAACTGCCAGGAAAAATACAGAAAAATTATATAAAAAATCAGCGTTCCAGAAACTACCGTGCGCCCGAAGGACAGCCGGGGGGGCCACCAGGGCTCCACGCGCCCTGGCGGCGCCCCCCCCCCTGGGCCGCGCCGGGGGGGCACCTGGGCCCCCCGAGGCTCCTCCGATGCCCCCCTTTGGCATATATTTAAAGCGTCTCGAGAAACCCTCAAAACAGGAACTCTTTTTCGCGATCTCATCTCTGTTCCGCCGCCGCCGCCGCTTCCTAGATCGGGAGCACCAGGAGAACCCTTCCCGGCACCCTGCCGGAGGGGAGGATCACCACCGGGAGCCTCTCCACCACCATGGACGCCTCCCGGATGAGTTGTGAGTAGTCTCCCTTGGACCATGAGTCCATGACCAGTAGCTATGTGATGTTCTCCTCCCGTTCTTGTGCTTCACTAATTAGTCCTCGTGAGCTGCCCTACATGATCGAGGCACATATGTAATCCTTATGCTGTTGCTATGATGAGTTTGCTGGGATCCGATGGATTATGAGATTATGTTCAGATTGTGCTTGAGTAATATATTTGATCTACCTCTTTTATATTTATGATCATAAGTAATTCTTGCATGTTCTCCGTTGTTATTTATTGCTTTGGCCAAGTAATAGGTAGTGACTCCAAGAGGGAACGTTATGCTCGATTGTGGGTTCATGCCCCTCGATGACTAGTTTGAGTGACAGAAACATGAGTCTAGGGGATGTGCTCTTGCCACAAGGGGGAAAACAACGGTGCTTGTGCCCGCGGGTGCAAGGATTGTTTACTTTACGCAAAGTTCTTTTAATGCAGTTGTCTGTTGCTTTGAGTTTACACTATGGGTGGGGCTCGCAACTTAATACCAGCGAGATGTTCTGGATAGATATCTCAAGGTGGATGATTAGTAGTAGATATTGATGGATTTCGGTCTACTTACTTTGGCGTACCGCCCATGCTTTGAACCTCAACCTTTCTTGCAATGTAGTCAACATTGGTTTGCGTTCGTGGTCCTGTCAATTGCCCAGCTGTAATTCGTTTACCTCACATAGTTGTTTTATCGTCTTTTGGGAGAGAGACATCACTAGTGAACATCATGAGACTCCGGTCCATATTACCATCATTGATCACATCCGCTATTTACTTTTCGCTTTTATTTACTATTGCAAACATTATCTATCACTACTATCATTTGCGTTTAATCCTTTGTAAACTACAAGGCCGGAGGGATTAACAACCTCTTTGTATTCATTGGGAGCAAAGTTATTTGTATCTGTGTGCAGGTCCACGTTGATTGCTAATATCTGGCGCCGTTAGCAGTTGACACCTTCTTGTTGAACCTAGGAGTCTCTGGGGATTTGATCCTTGGTATCTTTGCCAAGGGAAAAACTTCCGCAACACTACATCTCACACCTTCCACTTGGGGTAACCAACGAGGGGCGAGAAGCCTAGCAAGAGTTTTTCTGGCGCCGTTGCCGGGGACTCCACTCTTCAGGATAGGGGAGTTGCATGCTATCTTTTACCTTTGCTTTTAGTCTTGTTAGTTTACCTTTCAGTTTTTGCTTTAGTATCCTTTATCAAAAATTTACAAAAAAAAAATTATTTGCTTTTCTGTTAGTAGTCCTTTCTGTTTAGCCAAACATGTTAGGATTTGGTGCTTTGAGGGAATCAGAAGTTCTAGATTTCCATCAAAGGGATGGAGAAAACATGAAGAAGGCATGGGACATAATTTCTGATGCACATAGGAGAATTATGCCTTGGATACCTATAAAAATTGTGCTTAGAATTTTTTACCATGGTCTTTTTAAATGTGGAAACACTCTCTTGATATTATAGCCGAGGGAGATTTCCTGGAGTGTGATGAAGCTAGAGCTCTTGAAATTATACATGGTCTATCTAGTTACTTTGTTTATGATCATAACTTTGATACTGTCACAGATAGACTTGCTACTATTGAAAAGAGAATGGATGCTCTAGACTTGATGAAGGTAGAGAAACCTAAACCCAATAAGAAAGACATTTTGGAAATAGGCAATGATTGGGAGCCTTTTGTTAGGATTAGCATCTCTAATCAAGACTTCCTTGCTTATTGTGATATTGGATCTATGGTTTCTATTATGCCAAAAATTGTTCATGATTCTTTAAAATTTAACATGGATAGATTACCATCTTATCATGAACACGCTAATGGAGATATTTCTGAAATCAAGGGAAGAATAAAAGACGTGCCAGTTAAATTCCTTAAAGGGATTGCAATGATTGATTTCTTCATCATGGAGCCAAACCAAGGAAATATAGTGCTTGGAAGGGACTTCCTCCGAGCAGTAAAGGCTTCATTGATATAGGTAAGGGACAAATCCGCTTGCGTGGAAAGGCAAAAGGTGTGTACCCCTTTCCTAGAAGGA
>LR738715.1:221771474-221789348 GCA_902687465.1 Secale cereale | reverse complement strand
TGGAAATAGGCAATGATTGGGAGCCTTTTGTTAGGATTAGCATCTCTAATCAAGACTTCCTTGCTTATTGTGATATTGGATCTATGGTTTCTATTATGCCAAAAATTGTTCATGATTCTTTAAAATTTAACATGGATAGATTACCATCTTATCATGAACACGCTAATGGAGATATTTCTGAAATCAAGGGATGAATAAAAGACGTGCCAGTTAAATTCCTTAAAGGGATTGCAATGATTGATTTCTTCATCATGGAGCCAAACCAAGGAAATATAGTGCTTGGAAGGGACTTCCTCCGAGCAGTAAAGGCTTCATTGATATAGGTAAGGGACAAATCCGCTTGCGTGGAAAGGCAAAAGGTGTGTACCCCTTTCCTAGAAGGAACAAGAATGAACTTGTTGAGGAACCATTTGAAGCAATTTATAGCTCCGATTATTACGATGGTTATTGATCTCTATGCATTATGCCTAGCTTAAAGGCATAAAAGAAAGCGCTTTTGGGAGGCAGCCCACATGAATAAAAATTTTACTTTGCTTTTGTTGTGTCTTGATGTTGTTTACTACAGTAGCATCATCATTGTATCTTTGCTTTTCAATTTTGTGCCAAGTATAGCCTCTGATTGCTAGAAAGTTCAAAAGTTGTGAGGTGCTGTCCAGGAAACAGATTCTGTCCTTGGATAGAAAAATTCGTATAAAATCACCAGATCATCTTTTTGGTCTGAATTTTTTCGAAAGCATTCTATATATAATTGTATTTCGTGCATCTGTTCTGAGTTTTTTTATTTGAGTTGCAGAAGTGCCCCGAACAAATCAATTACTACCTGCTGTTCTGTTTTTCACAGATTCTGTCCAGTTTTGCCTTTCTTTCATTTTGCAAACCAAGAGCTTGCTTTTTCTTTGCAAAAACCTTTTGGTAATCTTGAGAAACAATAGACCTTCAAGAATATCTTTATTTCCAGCAAGGTAAAATTATTTTATTATGGGTACTAACCTCGCTAATCAGATTATGATGAGTTATGTATGAAGGGAGTTTTCAAGTGTGCGAGGGAAGATGATAAAAAGATTCAGGAGTGTCAAGCGCTCAAGCTTGGGGATGCCCCCGTGCACCCCCAAGAAATATTCAAGGAGACTCAAGTGTCTAAGCTTGGGGATGCCCCCGTGCATCCCCTTCTCCATCAACATTATCAGTTCGTCTTTTGTTCCACTATATTTTAATCACTTCATGTGTTATGTGCTATGCTTGGAGCGTCTAGCTTTTAGTTTCATTTTTAGTTTTTCATAACGAGTCGGAACTCAGCGTTCTTTATGTGGGAGAGAAACACGCTCCACTTCTACCTAGAACATAACATAGAATTTTCATGACTATCTTTGCTGTGTGTGTTCTTTGTCTTTTAATAGCTACTATCATGCTCTGCTCTTAGTATTCATGCTTATCTTTTTAAAAGAGCTTGTGTTTAGTTGGTTGCTTGAACTCTCTTTAATTATCATGCTTATCTTATTAAGAGAGTTTGCTTCCGTTGCATTGGTTGATATGTCTATGATAAAGATGCTACGTGCATAATGGCGCTTAGTAGTTCAGGTTTTCTTATGGTTAGTCTCAAATAGCTGGGGGATTCCCAATGTGTTATTGGAGTACCAACATGATTTGTTTGCCAATGATGTGGTATGGTTTAGTAATATCTTCCCTCAAGAATTTATTTTGATTGACTTGGCGTATGCTCACGCATACTTAAGACTGTAAAGAAAGTCTGTCAAGCCTTGATGATCTTTTATTTCTGAGTAGCGATATAACTTCCATGCCTGATTCAATGTTGCTTTGTCGCTCTGCATGATTATGACCGTCATTGCTCTCTTAGTTGGTCGCTCTCAGTCTTTTGCTAACCTCCACCTGTACTAAGCGGACTGACTGCTTGTGCATCCACATCCTTTTAAACCAGTTATGCCATATGAGTCCACCATACCTACCTATATGTGATATTTCACCGCCACTCCAAGTAAATTTACATGTGCTACCTTTAAAACCTTCAGTTTTTGCAATACATAGCTCATGGGAAAGTAGCTTAAAAACTATTGTGGTAAAGAATATGTTGCTTATGTATCTTATTTCTTATAAGTTGCTTGCTGAGCGGTAACCATGTTTCTGGGGACGCCATCAACTGTTACACTTTTGTTGAATATCATGTGAGTTGCTATGCATGTTCGTCTTGTCTGAAGTAAGGGTGATTTGCCATGGGTTGAATGTTTGAGTATGCATATTGTTAGAGAAGAACATTGGGCCGCCAACCAAAGCCATGTATCATGGTGGAAGTTTTATCTTGGACATTAATCCTCAATCTCTTATGAGAATATGCTTAAGCATTAAAGAGGAGTCCATTATCTATTTTCTATGTTGTCCCGGTATGGATGTCCTCAAGTTGAGATCTATCAAAAATGAGAAATCAAATGCGATCTATCTCCTTGGACCTTTGTACAGGTGACATAGAGGTACCCCTTTGTGACACTTGGTTGAAACATATGTAATGCAATGACAATCCATGGAAATCCGAGCTAATTAGGACAAGGTGCGAGCACTATTGGTATTCGATGCATGAGGCTTGCAACTTATAGGATGCCTTATGCATAATACATATGAAGTACTACTACCGTTGACAAAATTGCTTCTATGTTTTCAAAATAAAAAAGCTCTAGCACATGACCATTCTTTTAATTTTCTGTTGAGTCTCCACCTTCTTTTAAAAGCACCAACTACTGAGAGCATGATTGTCATTCTGAGTGTAATGTCCATTGTCCCAAAGTAGCATTGTCTTTTGCATGATTGTGATATCGCTTATTTTGAAATCATTGTATCTAGTCATCACTTAAACCTTGGAGGTGCCCCTGCATTTATGTTTTGCATCACTAAAGGGGGCAAGCTAGATATCACTTTATCATATTTGCACACCATGTTCATTGCAAATCTATTTGATGTTTCAAAATCATATTGTAAAACTTTCAGTCTTTTGTGATTTTCTCATGAGGCAACTTAATTACAACAGATTCATTATCTCAGTAAGCTTTTGTCATATGACTATGAAAAGTCCTATATGGTTAATAGCATGTCACCACAGAAATTATTCTTGTTATCATTTACCTACTCGAGGACGAGCAGGAATTAAGCTTGGGGATGTTGATACGTCCAAAACGTATCTATAATTTCTCCTTGCTCCATGCCTCTTTTGGGTGATATTGCTATGATATTTATATACTTCCATACATTTTTGATCATATTTGGACTAACCTATTAACTCAGTGCACCCCAGTGCCAGTTTCTGTTTTCGGCTGTTTTTGTACTTCAGGTTTTCACATTACGAGAACTGCCAGGAAAAATCTAGAAAAATTATATAAAAAATCAGCGTTCCAGAAACTACCGTGCGCCCGAAGGACAGCCGGGGGGGGCACCAGGGCTCCAGGCGCCCTGGCGGCGCGCCCCCCCTGGGCCGCGCCGGGGGGGGGCGCCTGGGCCCCCCGAGGCTCCTCTGATGCCCCCCTTTGGCATATATTTAAAGCGTCTCAAGAAACCCTCGAAACAGGAACTCTTTTTCGCGATCTCATCTCTGTTCCGCCGCCGCCGCCGCTTCCAAGATCGGGAGCCCCAGGAGAACCCTTCCCGGCACCCTGCCGAAGGGGAGGATCACCACCGGGAGCCTCTCCACCACCATGGACACCTCCCGGATGAGTTGTGAGTAGTCTCCCTTGGACCATGAGTCCATGACCAGTAGCTATGTGATGTTCTCCTCCCGTTCTTGTGCTTCACTAATTAGTCCTTGTGAGCTGCCATACATGATCGAGGCACATATGTAATCCTTATGCTGTTGCTATGATGAGTTTGCTGGGATCCGATGGATTATGAGATTATGTTCAGATTGTGCTTGAGTAATATATTTGATCTACCTCTTTTATATTTATGTTCATAAGTAATTCTTGCATGTTCTCCGTTGTTATTTATTGCTTTGGCCAAGTAATAGGTAGTGACTCCAAGAGGGAACGTTATGCTCGATTGTGGGTTCATGCCCCTCGATGACTAGTTTGAGTGACAGAAACATGAGTTTAGGGGATGTGCTGTTGCCACAAGGGGGAAAACAACGGTGCTTGTGCCCACGGGTGCAAGGATTGTTTACTTTACGCAAAGTTCTTTTAATGCAGTTGTCTGTTGCTTTGAGTTTACACTATGGGTGGGGCTCGCAACTTAATACCAGCGAGATGTTCTGGATAGATATCTCAAGGTGGATGATTAGTAGTAGATATTGATGGATTTCGGTCTACTTACTTTGGCGTACCGCCCATGCTTTGAACCTCAACCTTTCTTGCAATGTAGTCAGCATTGGTTTGCGTTCGTGGTCCTGTCAATTGCCCAGCTGTAATTCGTTTACCTCACATAGCTGTTTTATCGTCTTTTGGGAGAGAGACATCACTAGTGAACATCATGAGACTCCGGTCCATATTACCATCATTGATCACATCCGCTATTTAATTTTCGCTTTTATTTACTATTGCAAACATTATCTATCACTACTATCATTTGCGTTTAATCCTTTGTAAACTACAAGGCCGGAGGGATTGACAACCTCTCTGTACTCGTTGGGAGCAAAGTTATTTGTATCTGTGTGCAGGTCCATGTTGATTGCTAATATCTGGCGTCGTTAGCAGTTGACACCTTCTTGTTGAACCTAGGAGTCTCTGGGGATTCGATCCTTGGTATCTTTGCCAAGGGAAAAACTTCCGCAACACTACATCTCACACCTTCCACTTGGGGTAACCGACGAGGGGCGAGAAGCCTAGCATTCCCCTCCAGAAACTATGGAGGACTTGGCGGACTTATTCCAAGGGGCTCGACGTCGCTTCGAACTATGGAAAGCGTCAGCATGTAGCATGGGTGCTCGAGAAGCCTGGGCCATGGTGAAGACAAATTACACCCATCTTGATCCGAATCATATGGCCCGCGTGGGACCTCGAGGATCGGATGGACAAGAAATCCCCGTGAGCTTGTTATATGACCAAGTGGAGACGGCTGCCAAGTTTTCCCAACAGGACTGTAGACTAGACAGCCTTATAGAGGGAATAGAGAAAGAGTAGTCGTTTGATTCTATGTATCAATGTACTTTTAACATCAAACTTATCTTCGGCCAAAATTATAAAAGGTTGTCATGGCTGACCTTCCGCTTTAACCTCCATAAACCCAAAGGCTGGAGTGTTTCTGAATACTATACCTGTGGTAAACACATGGTATGTTCGGAAACCAGGCAATCCGGTCATAATTGCTTGAACAAACAAACTGTTTTTGAGGAGTTATGTTATATTACTGCTTAACGTAAGAAACATCTTCCAGAGAGAATAGTTTCGTTAAGGGTTCCTTTCCCTGGGTCAGCATACATACAAATGCAGGCCTAGGCTTTTGATCCTGTAAAAAAGGATTGTAGGATACCATATCCCATGATAGTTTAAAATATGTGCTTTAAAAGCGATATGTCGTGTATCCGCCGACCGATTATTCCCTTAAGAGCGCTAGCTTTCGGCTTCACCCTGTCTGAGGTACATGTCCGGATTACCCGGCTGTAACAATCGCAGAGGTGCTCCCTTTACACCCTAGCCGAACAATCGGGAACATAGGGGTAAGCAGAGGAGCTAGGCAACCCATCTTGGCCAGAACTTAAGTCATATTGGTGCATATAATGGCAAGGAAGGACTGTAAAAACAGACGATATTTTAAGCAAGAAGCTTTTTTGGTAATGGGCTTCGTCAAAGAAGCCCCCGAGTATATTTGAGGTAGATACATTCAAATATGTATTTATCATGTGGCAGTTCAGGTGAGCCGAATGCTTACCAATGAGAGAAAAAAGTACAAAAAAAGAAAGGGGAGGGAGAATAATAAAATATAAGATACAAGACCTAACTTAAAAGGAGGAGAAAAAATTGCTGTTGAACTATCCATAAAATTGTCGGAGCCTCGCAGCGTTCCACGGGTTCGGCTCAAGGCGGTTGTCTTGCGCATTACGAAGGCAATAGGCTCCAGCGGTGAGTACTTCGCCGATAATGAAGGGGCCCTCCCATTTTGTTTGAGCTTGTCCTTCTTCTTCTCCGGGAGGCGTAAAACGAGTTCGCCAATGTTGTATGTCTTGGCTCGCACTTCTCTGCTCTGGTATCGCCTGGCCTGTTGTTGATAAAATGCGGAATGGGCATGCGTTGTATCGCGCTCCTCTTCAAGTCCATCTACGTCGTCCTGCCGATCTAGCTCGGCTTCCCTCTCCTCGTACATGCGCACTCGAGGTGAGTCATGAATAATGTCACAGGGCAGAACAACCTCTGCTCCATACACCGTGAAGAAAGGTGTGTATCCAGTCGTCCGATTAGGTGTGGTCTGCAGCCCCCAGAGTACGGAGTCAAGCTCTTCGACCCAGTGTTTATCAGACTCCCGTAGGGAGCGCACTAGTCGGGGTTTAATGCCGCTCATTATCAGACCGTTGGCTCTTTCGACTTGACCGTTTGTTTGAGGATGGTACACTGAAGCATAATCAAGTTTAATACCTAACTTTGCGCACCAATTTTTTACCTCGTCAAGTGTAAAGTTGGTGCCATTATCTGTGATAATACTGTGTGGGACACCATTACGGTGTACTACACTGGATATAAAATCGATCACCGGCCCTGCCTCAAATATTTTTACTGGCTTGGCTTCTATCCATTTAGTGAATTTATCTACCATCACCAGCAAGTATTTCATTTTATGGCTTCCCCCTTTAAGAAGTCCGACCATATCGAGCCCCTAGACCGCAAAAGGCCAAGTAATGGGGATTGTTCTCAAAGTGGTGGGAGGCATGTGACTTTGATTTGCAAAGAGCTGGCAGCCAACGCAATGTTGGACTAGGGTCTGGGCATCTCCTTGGGTAGTGGGCCAGAAAAAGCCACCTCAAAAAGCTTTGCCTATGAGCGCTCGAGCTGCGGCATGGTGGCCGCCCATTCCAGCGTGTATTTCAGTAAGAATTGCTTTCCCTCCTCTTCGGAGATGCACCTTTGGAGAACACCAGTAGTGCTTTTCTTATATAGTTCACCTTCATGAACTTTGTAGGCTTTAGAACACCGGACTATGCGGCGGGCCTCATTTTGGTCATCGGGGAGCTCCTGCCTATTAAGGTAGGCTAAAAAGGGCTTTGTCCAGGGGTCTATGATAGCCATGATCTCATGAGCCGAAGGAGTTATCTCCATGTCTGATTCTCCGATGACAGTTGGGTTATGTTTGGCCGGGGGCGTGTTCGGATCCGAATCAGTATCGTCGCTTGCGTCATGCCATGTTACTGATGGCTTAAACAGCCTTTCCACAAAGGTGTTAGGCGGGACTGGGTCACATTTAGCGCCCATGCGAAAGAGTACATCCGCGGCCTGGTTATTATCCCGGGCCACATGATGGAAATCCAACCCCTCAAATCAAGCCGATTTTTTCAATATGGCGTTGCGATATGCTGCCATTTTTGAATCCTTCGCATCAAAATCTCAGTTTATTTGGGAGATAGCGAGGTTTGAGTCTCCGTGGCGGCCTCGAGGCATTGTATGCCCATGGATATAGCTAGGCAGAGACCATGCAATAGGGCCTCATATTCGGCCGCATTATTCGAGTCCGTGTACATAATTTGTAGTACGTATCGGACTGTATCCCCGGTTGGAGATATCAATATTACATCGGCCCCCAATCCGGCTAGCATTTTGGAACCGTCGAAGTACATTGTCCAGTGGGAATATGAGCCGTACTCTTTAGGGAGTTCGGCTTCGGTCCATTCTACGACAAAGTCAGCCAATACCTGGGATTTAATAGTGTGGCGTGGCTTATAAGATATTTCGAACGGTAAGAGCTCGATGGCCCATTTGGCTATGCGTCCAGTGGTGTCTTTGTTGTTAATGATACTGTTAAGTGGTACTTTAGATGCCACTGTGATTGAACACTCTTGAAAGTAGTGTCGAAGTTTCCGAGATGACATGAAGACCGCATAGGCAATTTTCTGATAGTGGGTGTACCGTGATTTGCACGGTGTTAGGACCTCAGATACGTAGTATACAGGTTTTTGAACAGGGAACTTATGTCCCTCTTCGGCTCGTTCGACGACGAGCACGGCACTCACTACCTGGTGAGTGGCTGATATATACAGCAACATTGGTTCGCCAGGGGCGGCTAGGATTGGGTTGCTCGCTAGCAGAGTTTTTATTTATTCCCATCCAGCTGTGGCCGCATTCGTCCATTCAAAGTTGTCAGTGCGTCGCAACAATCTATAAAGTGGCAATGCTTTTTCTCCTAACCTGGAGATGAAGCGGCTCAAGGCCGCTACGCAGCCTGCGAGTTTTTGCAATTGTTTGAGATCGATTGGCGTTTTGAGCTCTGACAAGGCCCGGATTTTTGCTGGGTTAGTTTTGATTCCTCTATGGGATACAATGAACCCTAGTAGCTTTCCGGCCGGAACGCCGAAGACACATTTTTCCGGATTGAGCCTTATGTCATATGCTCGAAGGTTATCAAACGTAAGACGGAGATCATCCACCAATGTCTCGACGTGTTTGGTCTTAACGACTACGGCATCCACATATGCCTCCATTGTCTTGCCAATTTGTTTTTCTAAGCATGTTTGAATCATGCGTTGATATGTGGCGCCAGTGTTTTTGAGTCCAAAGGGCATAGTGTTGAAACAGAAGGGACCATACGGGGTGATAAATGTTGTTGCGGCCTGATCGGATTCCTTCATCTTTATCTGATGGTATCCGGAGTAAGCATCAAGGAAGCAGAACGAGTCGTGTCCGGCCGTTGCATCAATAATTTGATCAATGTGGGGCAAAGAAAAGGGATCCTTAGGGCACGCCTTATTTAGGTCTGTGAAGTCGACGCAGACGCGCCAGGATTTATCCTTCTTCGGGGCCATGACTAAGTTGGCTAGCCAGTCTGGATGTTTAATTTCTCTGATGAATCCGGCTTCTAATTGCTTGGCTAGCTCTTCTCCCATTGCTTGTCTTTTGGGTTCGGAAAATCGCCACAGTGACTGCTTGACTGGTTTGAACCCTTTGATAATATTGAGGATGTGTTCGGCCAGCCTACGCGGGATGCCCGACATATCTGAAGGGTGCCAGGCGAATATATACCAATTTTCCCGAAGGAAGGCGCGTAACGCGCTGTCCACCGCCGGATCCAGCTGTGCTCCGGTAGACGCTGTCTTATTAGGGTCTATTGGGTGCACTTGGAATTTTATGATTTCATCTGCTAGCTTGAAGGAGGTAGATTCGATCTTTTGGGGAGGATTACATCATCCTTGTCCACCATGATCGTAAGGTAGTCAATTCTTTGACCGCGAGGGCCTCGGATAATGCCTCTAAGGCTAGAGATGCCGTTTTGTTCTCGGCGCGGAGTGCTCTAACCGGACCACTTGTTAATGTGATTACTCCATTAGGCCCTGGCATTTTAAGCTTCATGTACCTATAATGAGGTATGGCTTGAAAGCATGAAAAGGCGTCCCATCCTAAAAGGGCGTGGTATCCGCTATTGAAGGGAACAATGTGGAAGAGCATTTCCTCCCACCTGTAGTTATCGGATGCGCTGAATACTACGTCGAACTTGATGATTCCCGAACACCGGGCTTCTCGATTAGGAATTATTCCTCTGAAGGTTGTGTTAGTGTGCTCAATGCGGTATTTGTCAACCTGCATTTTTGCAAGCGTTTCCTCGTATATGAGGTTCAGTCCGCTTCCTTCGTCCATAAGTACTTTAGTGAGGCGAAAGCCATCTACTATTGGATCTAGTACAAGAGCTGTTGTTGCTCAGATCGGCCGGACTCGAGGTGCGTCTTCGACTGAAAAACTAATTGACGTGTCGCTCCATGGGCTTGTAGAGCTAAATTGGTAGACCTCGGCAAGTTTGCGATTCATCTCATGCAGCGGTTATTTGAGGAGAACGTCTCGAAGACAGTGAAGACACCGACATCTTTCTCCCCTGATACTGCGGTGGCAAGGATTGCCGCACCGCTATTTGCTACATGCCGGAGTACCCAACAGGCCTGAAGGCAGTGGTTTGGGATATTGTCCGGGGCTGCATGTATTTGGCAAGGTTTATTGAGCAGTTCGTCCAGTACGGACCTACACCCTGTAAAAGGTTTGCTCTTCTTGCCAATAGGCGTATTATCGGATGACCTGCTAGGTATGTCCGTTTAGCCTTAACAATGTGTTGTCCGAATACGGACTGTTCGAGAGGTGTATTCTGGGCTTTCCTAGTGTTTTCCATTGCGTAGTACTTTCGTAATAAATGTGATAGTTGTGTGAAACTTAGAACATGATGTCGGTTGAGGGCGTTCAAGACCGCCTCGTTCGCACAGTTGTGGTAAAATAAGGAGACCGCGTCGTTGTCGCAGTAGTCCTTAATCTTGTTCTTGACAAGCAGGAAGCTGGCCCAGGAGTGGTTGATTGTCTCCTTTGGTTGCTGATGTATGTTCGCAAGATTATTTATGTCCGGGAATCCGGATTTACTTGGAGAGCTTTTCCTAGGGTGGTGGGTGTTGGTAATTTTAAGTCCCAACCCAACGTGGTATTCGGGGTTTTGACAACCTTCGGTGTGGACGATCTGGGCTCAGGAGGATTTGATCATTCTGTAGGACCGGCGTCAATCCCAGAGCTCGAAAGACACAAAGTGCCACCCGATAGGGGCGTGTTCGGCTTGATGGGTTCGGAGATCCGAACTGTGACGGACTCTGTCTTAAGAGGGGGAGTATCTTCGGCTCCGTCCTCGACTGTCCCCACTAGAAGAGTGACCGAGACGGGATCAATCTTATCCTGCCCGGATTTAGGTCTGGTCTGATCTCCTGGCGATGAAAGCCCCAGGGCGGCGATGCGATCCAGCAGCTCGTTTAAGGGCGAGAGATCTGCCGAGGTCATGTCATCAGAGTGGCCGGAGTCAACATAAGGGAGATGCTCGATGACCGCAGGGAGTGCGGCCGGCCTGGAGGCCGTGCGGGCACATACAGCGAATCCGCCGAGCTGGAGAACCTGGCCAATGGCCAAGTTGTTTCCGAGGGTGATCTCATCGTTAATGACGAGATGAGCCATCGATAGCTCATCGCGAGGGCACAGCGGAGCTCTCAGTGAAAGCACCATTGTCGGTGTCAAAACCGGCAGATCTCGGGTAGGGGGGCCCAAGCTATGCATTTGAGGATCGATGGTAGCAGGAGACTGGGGACACGATGTTTACACAGGTCCAGGCCCTCTCGATCGAGGTAAAACCCTACTTCCTGCTATATTAATCTTGATGAATATGATTACAAGAGTTGATCTACCTCGAGATCGTAGTAGCTAAACCCCAAAGCCTAGCCTATGAGGATGTTATGATTCTGATGTTAGCCTCTACGAGATAAACCCTCCGGCTTATATACACGCTAGAGGGGGCCTAGTGTTACAAAGGTGACTTAGGGAGGAAGTAATAGATACATCCGGACACTACGCTTGCCTTTCTACGTACATAGGAGTCCTGACCGAATATGGGGGAGAGTCTTCTGCTTCTACTTCTGTGGCCCATCAACACGGCCTAGCTTCATCGACCCGGACGCCTGAGGACCCCTGAATACGAGACTCCCTCGGGAGCCAAGCCTGAAATTGAGTGCTTCTACTGCAAAGGGACTGGTCACTAGAAGCGGAACTGCCCCAAGTATTTGGCGGATAAGAAGGATGGCAAAGTGAACAAAGGTATATTTGATATACACGTTATTGATGTGTACCTTACTAATGCTCATAGTAGCTCCTGGGTATTTGCTACTGGTTTGGTTGCTCATATTTGTAACTCAAAACAGGGGCTACAGATAAAATGAAGATTGGCTAAGGACGAGGTGACGATGCGCGTGGGAAATGGTTCCAAAGTCGATGTGATCACCGTCGGCATGCTAACTCTACATCTACCTTCGGGATTAGTTTTAGACCTAAATATTTGTTATTTGGTGCCAGCGTTGAACATGAACATTATATCTGGATCTTGTTTGTTGCGAGACAGTTATTCATTTAAGTCAGAGAATAATGGTTGTTCTATTTATATGAGTAATATCTTTTATGGTCATGCACCCTTGATGAGTGGTCTATTTTTGTTGAATCTCGATCGTAGTGATACACATATTCATAATATTGAAGCCAAAAGATACAAAGTTGATAATGATAGTGCAACTTATTTGTGGCACTACCGTTTAGGTCATATTCGTGTAAAGCGCATGAAGAAACTCCATGTTGATGGGATTTTGGAATCACTTGATTATGAATCACTTGGTGCTTGCGAACCATGCCTCATGGGCAAGATGACTAAAACTCCTTTCTCCGGAACAATGGAGCGAGCAATTGACTTATTGGAAATAATACATACTGATATATGCGGTCCGATGAGTGTTGAGGCTCGCGGCGGGTATCGTTATTTTCTGAACTTCACAAATGATTTAAGCAGATATGCGTATATCTACTTGATGAAACATAAGTCCGAAACATTTTAAAAGTTCAAAGAATTTCAGAGTGAAGTGGAGAATCATTGTAACAAGAAAATAAAGTTTCTACAATCTGATCATGGAGGAGAATATTTGAGTTACGAGTTTGGTCTTCATTTGAAACAATGTGGACTACTTTCGCAACTCACGCCACCTGGAAAACACCACAGCGTAATGGTGTGTTCGAACGTCGTAACCATACTTTATTATATATGGTCCGATCTATGATGTCTCTTACCGATTTACCACTATCATTTTGGGGTTATGCTTAAGAGACAGTTGCATTCACGTTAAATAGGGAACCATCTAAATCCTTTGAGGCGACACCTTATAAACTGTGGTTTGGCAAGAAACCTAAGTTGTCATTTCTTAAAGTTTGGGGTTGCGATGCTTATGTGAAAAAGCTTCAACCTGATAAGCTCGAACCCAAATCGGAGAAATGTGCCTTCATAGGATACCCAAAGGAAACTGTTGGGTACACCTTCTATCACATATCCGAAGGCAACATATTCGTTGCTAAGAATAGATCCTTTCTAGAAAAGGAGATTCTCTCGAAAGAAGTGACTCGGGGGAAAGTAGAACTTGATGAGGTAATTGTACCTTCTCTCGAATTGGAAAGTAGTTCATCACAGAAATCTGTTCTAGTGATTCCTACACCAATTAGTGAGGAAGATCATGAAACTTCAGATCAAGTTACTACTGAACCTCGTAGGTCAACCAGAGTACATTCCGCACCAGAGTGGTACGGTAACCCAGTTCTGGAAGTCATGTTACTAGACCATGATGAACCTACGAACTATGAGAAAGCGATGATGAGCCCAGATTCCGCAAAATGGCTTGAGGCCATGAAATCTGAGATGGGATCCATGTATGAGAACAAAGTGTGGACATTGGTTGACTTGCCCGATGATCGGCAAGCCATTGAAAATAAATGGATCTACAAGAGGAATATAGACGCCGATGGTAATGTTACTGTCTACAAAGCTCAACTTGTTGCGAAAGGTTTTTGACAAGTTGAAGGAGTTGACTACGATGACACTTTCTCACCCATAGCGATGCTTAAGTCTGTCCGTATCATGTTAGCAATTGGCGCATTTTATGATTATGAAATCTGGCAAATGGATGTCAAAACTGCATTCCTTAATGGATATCTCAAAGAAGAGTTGTATATGATGCAACCAGAAGATTTTGTCGATCCTAAAGGTGCTAACAAAGTGTGCAAGCTCCAGTGATCCATCTATGGACTGGTGCAAGCATCTCGGATTTGGAATATACGCTTTGATGAGGTGATCAAAGCATATGGTTTTATACAGACTTTTGGAGAAGCCTATATTTACAAGAAAGTGAGTGGGAGCTCTGTAGAATTTCTAATATTATATGTGGATGACATATTGGTGATTGGAAATGATGTAGAATTTTTGGATAGCATAAAAGGATACTTGAATAAGAATTTTTCAATGAAAGACCTCGGTGAAGCTGCTTATATATTGGGCATCAAGATCTATAGAGATAGATCAAGACGCTTAATTGGACTTTCACAAAGCACATACCTTGATAAAGTTTTGAAGAAGTTCAAATGGATCAGTCAAAGAAAGGGTTCTTGCCTATGTTACAAGGTCTGAAGTTGAGTCGAACTCAATGCCCAACCACTGCACAAGATAGAGAGAAAATGAAAGTCATTGCCTATGCTTCAACCATAGTTTCTATCATGTATGCAATGCTGTGTACTAGACCTTATGTGTGCCTTGCTATAAGTCTAGCAGGGAGGTACCAAAGTAATCCAGGAGTGGATCACTGGATAGCGGTCAAGAACATCCTGAAATACCTGAAAGGGACGAAGGATATGTTTCTCGTTTATGGAGGTGACAAAGAGCTTGTCGTAAACGGTTACGTTGTAACACTCCAAATTTTTGGATTTGGTTTTCTTCCCACTTTTTGGTCTTTTGGAAGGGGGATATTTGATCTTCTCTTAAAACCCTTTCCTAAAAACTTTTCTGGCAAAAGTTTGTATGTCTTTCTCAATCTTGTTTCTGGTCTTGAAGGTTTTCTACTTGTGTTAGCCCAACACAAGTTCTTTTTCAAAAGGGTTTTGCTTGATTCTTTTTGAAGATCCATCTTATATGAAGACCATGGACTTGTCATCCCCATTCAAACTTTTCTCTTACCATGTCACCCAATGAAAGTAATTCTCTCCAAGACCCCCTCTTCACCTTGAAACAAGTCTCTCAACAATTCCAGTAGGTTTCAACCTTATTGGGATTTTCCTTCCAATTATTTTATACCTAAATCAATTTCTGTCTTTTAAAATGAACATTGGTGATTTATAAAGGAACCACCATGTTCATTTTGATATTTGATTCCAAACCAACTCCCCTGGATAGTCCTTAGTACCCACAACCTAGATCCATCTTGTTTCACTGGTCCACAATTCAAAATTTTCAAATTTCACTTGCTGCAAGTTTGGACCATATTTGCAAATTTTGGTGAAATTCATATTTTCCTTCTTCCTAAAAATCTGTGAAAATTCAGGCAGCCTCTAGATGCATCAAGAGACCACTCCACCAAATATCAGCTCCAGAAAGATTTTCCACATGCCAAAATCATTTCATCAAACACCTGGCGTGCAATGTTTCTGTCAGGTTCAGAAAAGTTAAATGAAGTTAACAGGCAACAGTGCAGTTTCGTCAGTTTCATCAGACAGCGTTCGTCAATCTCACCAGTGCCTCTTTGGATTGTTGCTGCACAGCACCTTGCACTTATCCAGAGCGCCGCACACGCGCTTGACTGGTTCCTGGCGTCGGTGGCACCCTAGGCCACCTGCGCCGGCGTCTTCCACGGCAGTTGAGCCACCCGTGGCGGCCGACAGGAGGCACCCTACGGCACAACGCCGTTCGGCACCGCCGAAGCCACCTAGTAGCTTCGTGTGGACGTCTCCTCGCCAGCGCACGCCTGCAGCACCGTCGTCGTGGCC
Source organism: Secale cereale (assembly GCA_902687465.1). Classification (NCBI taxonomy): domain Eukaryota; kingdom Viridiplantae; phylum Streptophyta; class Magnoliopsida; order Poales; family Poaceae; genus Secale; species Secale cereale. The sequence goes on along the minus strand of LR738715.1, from coordinate 221,773,866 downwards.
TGGCACGCACAGGGCGCGCTCTCTGCCGCCGACGTGCCGCACGGCCGTTCCGTTGAGGACAGGCCGTAACCGCCCCTACCCTGCTGACTTAGACACCGAAATGGAATCAGTGCACCTCCTATTCGATGCTCAAGCACCTAAACCACTTGTCCAGCCACAACGCCGTCGTAATCGCTCGCCGGACTTATCCCGTTCACGGCAACCGCCTCGGGCCGGCTATAAATAGAACCCCGGAGCTCGCTCTCGACCCCGCACATCTCCACCACCTCACTAGACCCCGCCCAGCCACTGGAAGAGCCTCGAGGGGCCCTTCTTCCTCAACTCCGGCCACCTCCGTCCGCTTCGGGCTCCGGCAACGTTCTTCTTGGTGAGAGCTCCTCCACCGCCCTAGACTCGTCCGTAGCCTCCTGACACCTCTAGGAGACTAACCCCCACTCCAATTTGACCCCAGCAACTCTCTCCGACGAGACCCACGACCACCCGAGCCGCTGATGGCTTCTCGCCCCTCGTTGGTTACCCCAAGTGGAAGGTTTGAGATGCAGTGTAGCGGTAGTTTTCCCTTGGCAAAGATACCAAGGATCAAATTCCCCTGAGACTCCAAGGTTCAACTAGAAGGTGTCAACTGCTAGCGGCGCAACTAGCGATCGACCGGACCTACACACAGATACAAATAACTTTGCTCCCAACGAGTACAGAGAGGTTGTCAATCCCTCCAGCCTTGTCATTTACAAAGGATCAAACGCAGGAGATAATAGTGATAGGTATTACTGCAACTAGTAAGTAAAAACAGAAAGTAAATAGCGGATGTGATCAGTGATGGTAATATGGACCGGGGTCCCACGATGTTCACTAGTGATGTCTCTCTCCCAAAAGACGATGAAACAGCTAAGCGAGGTAAACAAATTACAGCTGGGCAATTGACAGGATTATGTGCGCAAACCAATGCTAACTATGCTGCAAGAAAGGTAGAGGCTCAAAAGCATGGGCGGTATGCCAAGGCAAGTAGACCGAAATCCATCTGCATCTACTACTAATCATCCACCTTGAGATATCTATCCAGAACATCTCGCTGGTATTAAGTTGCGAGTCCCACCCATAGTGTAAACTCAAAGCAACAAACAACTGCATTAAAAGAACTTTGCGTAAAGTAAACAATCCTTGCACCCGCGAGTACAAGCACCGTTGTTTTCCCCCTTGTGGCAATAGCACATCCCCTAGACTCATGTTTCTGTCACTCAAGCTAGTCATCGAGGGGCATGAACCCACAATCAAGCATAACGTTCCCTCTTGGAGTTACTACCTACTACTTGGCCAAAGCAATAAACAGCAACGGAGAACATGCAAGAATTACTCAAGAACATAAATATAAAAGAGGTGAATCAAATATATTACTCACACACAATCTAAACATAATCTCATAATCCATCGGATCCCAGCAAACTCATCATAGCAACAGCATAAGGATTACATATGTGCCTCGATCATGTAGGGCAGCTCACGAGGTCAAATTGGTGAAGAACAAAAAGGGGAGGAGAACATCACATAGCTACTGGTCATGGACCCATGGTCCAAGGGAGACTACTCACAACTCATCCGGGAGGCGTCCATGGTGGTGGAGAGGCTCCCGGTGGTGATCCTCCCCTCCGGCAGGGTGCCTGGAAGAGTTCTCCTGGTGCTCCCGATCTTGGAAGCGCGGCGGCAGCGGAACAGAGATGAGATCGCGAAAAAGGGTTCCGTCCTCGAGGGTTTCGGGACGCGGTGTAAATATATGCCAAAGGGGGGCGTCAGAGGAGGCCTGGGGGGCCCAGGCGCCCTGGCGGCGTGGCCAAGAGGGGGGCCGCGCCCTCTGGCCGCCTGGAGCCCTGGTGGCCCCCCTCCGCCCCTACTTTGGCCGCAAGGAAGCTTTCGGAACGCTAATTTTTTATATATTTTTCCCGGGATTTTTCTGGCAATTTAAGTAATGGGAAAACCTGAAATACAGAAACAGCAGAAAACAGAAATTGGCACTGAGGTGCACTGAGTTAATAGGTTAGTCCAAATATGATCAAAAGTGTATGGAAGTGCATAAATATCATAGCAATATCACACAAAAGAGGCATGGAGCAAGCAGAAATTATAGATACGTTTTGGACGTATCAACATCCCCAAGCTTAATTCCTGCTCGTCCTCGAGTAGGTAAATGATAACAAGCATAATTTCTGTGGTGACATGCTATTAACCATATAAGAACTTTTCACAGTCACATGACAAGTGCTTATTGAGACAATGAATCTATAGTAGTTAAGTTGCCTCATGAGAGAATCGCAAAGAACTGAAAGTTTTACAATATGTTATTGAAACACTCAATAGATTTGTAGTGAGGATGGTGTGCAAATATGACAAAGTGGTACCT
>LR738715.1:221720111-221745863 GCA_902687465.1 Secale cereale | reverse complement strand
TACACCTGCTAAAATAGAAGACATTGATGTTACTATCAAACTTGCAAACAGAGACACTATCACACCACTTGGGATTGTTGGAGATGTTGATGTCTTGTGTGGGGAAATAAAATATCCTCCTAATTTCCTAGTTCTTGGTTCCCCACAAGATGACTTTTGTCCCATAATATTTGGTAGACCTTTCTTGAACATTGTCAATGATATAATAGATTGTGAGAAAGAAACTGTCACTGTTAGTTTTGGTGATGTGTCTCATGAGTTTAATTTCTCTAAGTTTCGTAGGCAACCTCTCGATGAGGAATTGTATAACAAAGATGAAATAATTGGTCTTGCTTATATTGCTATTCCAGCTACTGATCCGTTAGAACAATACATGCTAGACCACGAAAATGATATGCACATGCATGAAAGAAATGAAATAGATAAGATGTTTTTTGAACAACAGCCAATTCTCAAGCACACCTTGCATGTGAACACTATAGGAGGTCCTCGTCCACATAAATGTGATCCTATGTTTGAACGAAAGAAATTGCCCAACACTATGAAATATGATTATCTTTATGAAAAGAAGATATATCATGTTATTATCAGTGCTAACCTTATAGAGCATGAAGAAAAGAGATTGTTGAAAACTCCGGGGAAGCACCGTGCTGCTATTGGATATACTCTTGATGATCTTAAGGGCATTAGTCCCACTCTCTGTCAGCACAAGATTAATATGGAACCAGATGCTAAACCTATTGTTGATCAACAGCAACGACTAAATCCCAAAATGAAAGAAGTGGTAAGAAATGAAATATTAAAACTTCTAGAAGCAGGTATAATTTATCCTATAGCTGATAGTAGATGGGTATGTCTAGTTCAGTTCGCTCCAAAGAAAGGAGGTATTACTATTGTTCCTAATGATAAATACGAACTTACTCCACAAAGAATTGTGACTGGCTATAGGGTGGTAATTGATTTTAGAAAAATAAATAAATCAACTAGGAAAGATTTTCAAAGCGCACACACTTTTGTTTTCTTGATGGATATTCTAGGTTCTCTCAAATACCTGTTTCACAACCTGATAAATAGAAAACCACATTTACTTGTCGTTTAGAACTTATTCTTATAGACATATGCCTTTTGGTTTATGCAACGCACGTGCTACTTTTAAAGATGTATGACTGCTATATTCTCTGAGTTTTGTGAAAAGAGTGTTGAGGTTTTCATGGATGATTTTTTGTTTATGGAACTTCTTTTGATGATTGCTTAAGCAAACTTGATCGAGTTTTGCAGAGATGTGAGCAAACTAACCTTGTCTTGAATTGGGAGAAGTGACCCTTTATGGTTAACGAAGGTATTTCTTGGAGCATAAAATTACTGAACGAGGTATTGAGGTGGATAAAGCTAAAGTTGATGCAATTGAGAAAATGCCATGTCCTACAGATATTAAAGGTATTCGTAGTTTCCTTGGTCATGTTGGTTTCTATAGGAGGTTTGTTAAAGACTGCTCTAAAATTTATAGGCCCCTTACCAATTTATTACAGAAGGATGTTCCTTTTGTTTTTGATGATGATTGTGTAGAAGCCTTTGAAACAATTAAGAAAGCCCTAACCACCTCACCTCTTGTTCAACTACCTGATTGGAAGTTGCCTTTTGAAACTATGTGTTATGCTAGTGACTATGTTATTGGGGCTGTTCTATGACAAAGAGTTGATAAGAAACTAAATGTTATCCATTATGCTAGCAAAACTCTAAAGAACGCCCAAAGAAATTATGCTACTACTGAGAAAGAACTTTTAGCAATTATGTTTGGTTGTTTTAAATTCGGAGCATACATTGTTGATTCTAAAGTAATTGTTCACACCGGTCATGCTGCTATAAAATATCTTATGGAAAATAAAGATGATAAACCTAGACTTATTAGGTGGGTTCTCTTGCTGCAAGAGTTTGATTTACATATTACTGATACAAAAGGAGCTGAGAATCCCGTAGCTGACAACTTATCTAGGTTAGAAATTATTCTTGATTACCCAATACCTCTTGATGATAGCTTACCTGAAGAACAACTTGTTGTCATTAATGGTACTCATAACACTCCATGGTTTGCTGACTATGCTAATTACATTGTAGCTAAATATTTACCACCTAGTTTCACCTACTAACAAAAGGAAAAAAAACTTTGATTTAAGATGTTACTTTTGGGATGACCCACATCTTTATAAAGAGGGAGTAGATGGTATTATTAGACGTTCTATACCTCAGCATGAATAGGAATAAATCCTGCGGAAGTGCCACTCCGAGGCATATGTAGGACATCATGCGGGAGATAGAACTGCACACAAGGTACTAGAGTCTGGATTTTATTGGCCTACTCTTTTCAAAGATGCTCGTGAGTTTGTTCTTTCTTGTGATGAATGTCAAAGAATTGGTAATATTGGTAGACGTCAGGAAATGCCTATGAATTATGCACTTCTTATTGAACCATTTGATGTCTGGGGCTTTGATTATATGGGACCTTTTCCTTCCTCTAATGAGTACACACATATCTTGGTTGTTGTTGATTATGTTACTAAGTGGGTAGAAGATATTCCGACCAATAGTGTTGATCATAACACCTCCATTAAAATGCTTAAATAAGTTATCTTTCTGAGGTTCGGAGTCCCTATATATTCAGTGACTGATGGTGGTTCACACGTTATTCATGGCGCTTTCCGTAAATTGCTTGCTAAGTATGATGTTAACCATAGAATAGCATCTCCTTTTCACCCCCAATCTAGTGGTCAAGTTGAATTAAGCAATGGTGAAATAAAAGTAATTTTGCAAAATATGTTAACAAGTCCCGAAAGAATTGGTCTAAGAAATTAGATGGTGCACTTTTGACCTACCGAATAGCTTATAAAAATCCTATGGGTATGTCTCCATACAAAATGGTTTATGGAAAAACACAACATTTACCTCTTGAGTTAGAACTTAAGGCATATTGGGCAATTAACGAACTCAACTATGATTTCAAACTTGCCGGTGCAAAGGGCTTAATTGATGTTAGCTCACTAGATGAATGGAGAACCCAAGCCTATGAAAATGCCAAATTATTTAAATAAAAAGTTAAAAGATGGCATGGCAAAAGAATCCAAAATGGGAATTCAAAGTGGGTGAGCATGAATCTTATTTTAGTTTTTTTGCAGAAAACTTCCCTCAACATGGGAAGGACCATATATTATCGAAGAGGTTTATCGGTTTGGATCTATTAAGATTAATAATCTGGGAGGCACAAATCCGAAGGCGGTCAATGGACAAAGAATTAAGCGCTATATTTTAGGTACGCCTATTAATGTTGAAACTAAAATTATTCAAACCATGACACCGGAGGAATACATAAGAGAGACCTTCCAGAACACTCGAGAACCCTGAAAAGGAAGAGGTATGTGATATGGTAAGTAAACCGACTCAAAAAAATCCGCAAAATTATTTTATGTCGGTTTTGGAATATTTAGAAAATGGGCCCCGCAGGCATCTTCCCGACTTCATTTTCTTGTGATATAGGTATTTCCTTAGGTAAAAATTCTCTATATATACTCCCGGACAATTTGGCCACCGCATCACCGAAATTTCTTCTGTTCTTGTCTCGTGTTATTTTTTTGTCAGATTTACCAAGCCAAACATCATGTCTTCCTCTTCCTCTAACGATGTGGGAGAAGATGCTTGGTTGATGACGATAGAACTCAAGAGAGAGGAAATCAAGAAAGATGAAGTCGAGGAGGAGAAGGCAGACAAGGCAGTAGGAGGAAAAACCAACCCACCAGAGGAGGCTGCAAGTGAGGGATATCCTTAAACCTTACCTTAAACATCTCTCCCCCTCTGAAATTGAAGCCTTACGGACCTTCAAGATGGCCTGTGTTCGGAATACTTACCTCAGTCATGAAGTTATTCTTTTGAAGGAACAAAATGCCGCTCTTCAGAACATCAATCGCCGGTTGATGCATCTACTCACATTAAAGGACGAACTGAGCAAGGTCTCATCACCACCATCATCAAAGAAGGAGACTTGAGTACACGAGTATGGGCAGTTCCCGTGGCTTCTGCCAAGCTTGGGGGAGGTGCCTAGGTATCGTATCACCATCACTTTTTTCTTCCTTCACAAGTTTTAGTTCAATCCTTAGTATTTTGTGATCTAGTTAAATAAAAGTTTATTGAAGATCTATTTTCCGTGTGTTAGTTCGTGGTCTATCTATCTATGTAATCAAGTGAGAGTGATATAATCAAGATTTGTTTGAGTTTTTGCTTCTTTACCATTTATGTCTAAATCAAATAAAGGAAATAATGAAAAATATCATATGCTAATCTTATGGAAAGTAATGACGTTACGTAAGAATGAGTATAAGTGGTAAAATTTATTGAAGATTGACAAACATAGCATTGGTCAATGGTGCAATTCATGAAAGAAATAACAAGGGAAGAGAAGATTCACATGCAAATATACTATCTTGGACATCTTTTATGATTGTGAGCCCCCATTGAATTTTTTATGCCAGATTGTTGACGTTGGGCAACGAAGACAACGTAATGATTTATGGTTGTTCATATTAAGATAGAATTTATATTTTCATAGATCCTCTAACATGTGGTGCTTGCTCAAATAGCTTTGCTAGCCAAAAATCCGCACTAAGTAGAGATACTACTTGTGTATGTAAAACCCTTAAACCAATTTCATGTCATGAAAGTCCACCATACCTACCTATGGATTGAATAAGATTCTTCAAGTAAGTTGTCATCGGTGCATAAGTCAATAAAAATTGCTTCTAAATATGTTTGACATTTTAGCGTAAGGGAAAATAAGCATTGTACAAACATATGATGGTGAAGTATAAAAGCGACGGACTGCATAATAAAGGTTGCTATCATAGGGGGAAATATAACGTGACGTTCTTTTGCATTAAGGGATTGTGCATCCAAAAATATAAGCGTGATAACCCACAAGTATAGGGGGTCGCAATAGTTTTTGAGGGTAGAGTATTCAACCCAAATTTATAGATTCAACACAAGGGGAGCCAAAGAATATTTGCAAGTATTAGCAACTGAGTTGTCAATCCAGCCACACCTAGAGATTAATTATCTACATCAAAGTGTTTAGTAGCACAGTAATATGGTAAGTTTGATAGTAGTGGTAATAGCAATAGTAACGGTAACAGTGATAGCAATGATTTTGTAGAAGTTGTAACGGTAACAACAGCAGTAGTAACTTAGCAAGATCAATATGTACGAAATTTGTAGGCATTGGATCGGCAATTTGTTCTATGATATTCATCATGTAACAGTCATAACCTAGGGCGATAAAAAACTAGCTCCAGTTCATAAATATAAGGTAGGCATGTATTCCATAAATAGCCATACGTGCTTATGGAAAAAACTTGTATGACATCTTTTGTCCTACCCTCCCGTGGCAGCGGGGTCCATAAGGAAACTAAGGGATATTAGGGCCTCATTTTAATGGAGTACCGGAACAAAGCATTAGCACATAGTGAATACATGAACTTCTCAAACTAAGGTCATCGTCGGAAAGTATCCCGAATACTGTCACTCCGGGGTTTGTGGATCATAACACATAGTAGGTCAATATGACTTGCAAGATCGGATCTACATCATAGATATAATGGTGTAAACATAAACGGTTCAGATATGAATTCATGGCAACTGGGCCCAAAGTGTCAAGCATTAAGCATAGCAAAGTCAGAACAACATCAATCTCCGAACATAATGGATACTAGGGAGCAAGCCCTAACAAAACTAACTCGATTACATGATGAATCTCATCCATTTCCTCACCGACCAGCGAGCCTACGAAGGAATTACTCACCCCCAATGGAGAGCATCATGAGATTGGCGATGGAGGAGGGTTGGTGATGATGAAGACCGAAGATTCCCAAACGGACTCAAGATCTGGCCTCTCGATGAAGAACAGGAGGTGGCGGTGGCTCTATATCGCGAAACGAGATAATTCTTCATCTCCTATTTTTTCTAGAACTATGGGAATTTATAGCATCGAAGATAGGGTCACTGGGGCTACCAGGTGGGCACAACCCACCTGGGCGCTCCTGGAGGGGGGCGCGCCCTGGTGGGTTGTGCTCACCCAGGGCCCCCCTCCGGTGGTTCATGGCTCCAGTATTTTTTGTTTATTATGGAATAATTCTCCAGAAAGTTGCGCTCCATTCCAAGAACTTTTATTTCCGCACAAAAACAACACCATGGTAGTTCTGCTGAAATCAGCGTCAGTCCGGGTTAGTTTTATTCAAATCATGCATATTAGAGTCCAAAACAAGAGGAAAAGCGTTAGGAAAAGTACATACGACGGAGACGTATCAACCCCCCCCCCCAAGCTTAAACATTTGCTTGTCCTCAAGCAATTCAGTTGTTAAACTAAAAGTGAAAAAGAAAAACTTTTATGAAATCTTTTGCTCTTGTTTACATAAATAAGCTCAAGTAGCACCCAGGTTTTCAGCAAAGATAATGACTAACCATGTCAACAATAACTCTTAGAAATAATATTGACTCATATCAATAGCATAAACAACTAGAGAGCAATAATATGATATCTCGAATGACAACACTTTATCGAAACAACCATGATACAATATGACAACAATGGTATCTCACTAGCCCTTTCCGAGACCGCAAAACATAAATGCAGAGCACCTCCAAAGTTGAAGCAGCGACTAAACATTGTAATCCATGGTAGAAAAGATCCAGTCATGCTAACACCCAACATTAACCATACACAATGCATGAGGTTGAAAATAGTGCTCTCAGATCTGGTGCTTATTTGAGAAGGTGATGACTCAACATAAAAGTAAATAGATAGTCCCTTCGTAGAGGGAAGCAATGATTTGCAGAGGTGCCAGAGCTCGGAATTTTTCAAACAGACATAAATGTAATTTTGATAGATGCACCCTTCATATTTACTTTGTGACCATTAGTTATCAATATCTTCCATTCTAAACACATTAGTTGCGGTTCCCAAGCGGTAAAGTAAAGGTTTTGACTCCGTAGGAGTTTTTGTTTGATTATTTGTAAGTCTCTTCTTTTTTAATTCGGGACTGGGAATCCCTATTACTGCCCCTCTCGTGCAAGGACAAGTGAATAAACACTCGTCATGAGAATAACCCGCTTAGCATGGAAGATATCGACTACCTCCTCACTCTATGAACAATTCAGGCACACAAAAAGGATGTTTATTTTAAGTTTTTAGAGGTGGCACATGCAAATTTACTTAGGATGGGAGGGTAATACCGCATATAGGTAGGTATGGTGGACTCATCTGGAATAACTTGGGTTTCAAGATGTTGATGGAGAAGCAGTATTTCCGCTTAGTACAGGCGAAGGCTAGCAAATAGGTTGAGAACCGGCCAGCTAGAGAGCGAAGACGGTCATGAACCTGCATTATGCATAATAAACATTGAACACTCGCATGAGTAGGATATGGACACCATGAACATAAATATCATTGAGGCTATGTTGGTTTTGGTTCAACTACATGCGTGAACATGTGCCAAGTCAAGCCACTTTAAACATTCGGAGGAGGATGCCATATCATCATTCTACATCACAATCATTTTAATGCAATGTTGACCTCCAAGATAAGTCATTATCCACTCCTAGCTACTTAAACATGGCACGAGAAACTATAATCTCTAATTGTCATTGCAACATGTTTGATCATAATAGGCTGAATCATGGATACTAGGTTAAACATATTTACAAAAACAGAACAAGTTGAGTTCATACCCGTTTCTCTCTGCCACAACCAGTTCATCAAATATCATCATTATTGCCTTTCACTTGCACGACCGAATGATATGATAATAATAATAATAATAATGCAAGAGTTCCATGGACTAAGATGGAATCTGCAAACATTTTATTCAAAGAGGAGAAGACAAGGCAATTTGAGCTCTTTGTTAGATAAATGATAATGCATATGAGAGCCACTCGACATTTTCATCGTTGTCTTCTTCTTGGTATGACTCAAAAACTAGAAAAGAAATTCAGAGAAACATGCTGAAATATTTTTGGAGTTTTTGGTTTTTCTCAAAGAAGGCAAAATAAAGAAAGAAAACAAAAACGAGAAAAACTATTTACACAGGAGAGCTCCCAACAAACAAAAAGAAGAATAGAGAAATCTTTTTGGTTTTTCTTTTGAGTACCGCAACTAGCTAAGCTAAAAGGAAAAAACGAAAAGAAATATGAAATGTATTTTTTGGGGGGTTTCTCAAGGTTTATCAAACACACAAGAAGAAAGAAAATCTATCATGGATAATACAATGTAAACGTGTGAACACCGACAACTGGAATGAAATGTGCGAACATGAATATAATGTCGATGAAAACACATACTCCCGTAAGCTTAGGCTTTTGGCCTAGCTTGGCAATCACCATGAGCGACATGCATAGTAGTCAGCGTGCTAGCTCACGGAGGCTCTTGGTGCAACCTCCTCAGCCCGCCGAGCAGCCACAACCTCCGCGTTGTGTGCATGATCCTCGCTCTCAGAATCATAGTATCTTCCTCTGTTGTGGAAATCAAAGAGAGCATGCGCAGGCAAGAAGGTATGCACAATATGAACTTTATTGAACCTCAAGTTATAAGTATAATTAATAATTTTTCCCTCAACAAACTTATGGCGCTTCATGGCCTCAAAGTCTAAGTACTGAGAGGGTAAAATAAGATCATTAGGCCAAAGCAAAACACACAGCTCCCTTGCTAAACGCGAGGCATAAATCCCACCGTAAAAATATCTGCTACCAGTGTTATGCTGCAATCTACGTGCAATAATCGCTCCAAGGTTATAACATTGGATACCAGTGAGGGCAGTGTGTATGAGGCTCAAGTCAGGAGCACACAGTATGCTAGAGTCTTGTTTGCCTACGATACATTTGCCATTAAACAGTGCAAACTAATGAATTGATGGAAAGTGAATGCTCTTTATTCTACCTTGTGTCACTCCTCTATCCTCTCCATAACAAAGACTAGTCAGGAATGTTTCATACTCCGACCTTGGCGGTTCGTCTAGCGAGCCCCAAAATGGAATTTTGCAGATATTAGAAAATATCTCTAGAGGCAAGGTGAATGGACTATCATACAGTTTAAATGAAACACTAGACTCACGGGCATGAAATCTAAACTCTTTGGTAAATGTTTTTGTGAGGGTGAGGTGTTGGTGCACTTATCTTCAATGTAGGGATCGAGCTCAGCATTGTGAACGTATTACTCAAATTATTCCTTAATATCGGCGCTCACCATGAACTAATTACACGGCCATAAGCAGGATTTAATAGCGGCCTCTCGAATTGAGCTCGGGCTTGGTTCAACATAAGACCGGCGTATCGAGCCGCTACTGGATGATGCTTCCAAGGACCTCCTCCTCAAAGAACTCTTTCCAAATAGGTACATTATTTGCGTACAATTTCTGAAATTTTTTGTCCGTAATATTTAGTCAACAAAACTTCACAAGAATGATAGCAACTACTCATAATCATGCCTAGAGGCCATTTTGAGTATTCAAACTAATTAGAACTCGAAGAATTCAACATGCAAGCTCATCTACAGCAGCACAGATAGTAGCTAATTATTCAAAATATAAACCACTAAAGCAAAAACTAATTGGAGCAATGGAGTAGTCGCATACCAAGTAGTAATCCCCCAAAACAGTTTCGGGAATGGATCTTCGAGCAAAGAGATCAAAACATGCGGGTTTGAGAGCAAGAACACGAGGGAGAGAGCAAAGGAGGTTTTTTCTGGAGGTAGGGGACGAAGTGGACTAAAGAGATAAGTGAGGGGGCCAACGTGGGGACTGAGGAAGTCCTGGATTTGGGGGTCCTTGATACGTCTCCAACGTATCTATAATTTTTTATTGTTCCATGCTATTATTTATGATGTTTTGGATGTTTAATGGGCTTTGTTATACACTTGTATATAATTTCTAGGACTAACCTACTAACCCAAAGGCCCAGTCCAGATTGCTGTTTTTTTGCCTGTTTTAGGGTTTTACAGAAAAGGAATATCAAACAGAGTCCAAACGGAATGAAACCTTCGGGAGAGATATTTTTGGAGCAAAATATGCACGGGAGAATTGAGAACCACGGAGTAGGGATGACGTGGCCTCCACGAGGGTGGGCGGCGCCCCCCCCCCCCTATAGGGCGCGCCCCCTGCCTCATGGGCCCCACGTTTGGCCCCCGGTGCCCTCCTTCCTCCTATATATACCTACGTACCCCGAAACTATCAGAACAACAGAGAAAACTCTAGTTCCACCGCCGCAACCTTATGTTCCTGTGGGATCCCATCTTAGGGCCTGTTCTGGAGCTCCGCCGGAGGGGGGATCTACCACGGAGTGCTTCTACATCATCATCATCGCCTCACCATGAGTTGTGAGTAGTTTACCACAGACCTTCGGGTCCATAGCTAGTATCTAGATGGCTTCTTCTCTCTCTCTGGATCTCAATACCAAGTTCTCCTTGGTCTTCGAGGAGATCTATTCGATGTAATCTCTTTTTGGGGTGTGTTTGTCGAGATCCGATGAATTGTGGATTTATGATCAAGATTATCTATGAGAAATATTTGGTTCTTTTCAGAACTCTTTATGTGTTATTATAATATCCTTGCAAGTCTCTTCCAATTATTGGTTTGGTTTGGCCTACTAGATCTATAGTTCTTGCAATGGGAGAAGTGCTTGGCTTTGGGTTCAATCTTGCGGTGTCCTTTCCCAGTGACAGTAGGGGCAGCAAGGCACGTATTGTATTGTAGCCATCGAGGATAAAAAGATGGTGTTTATATCACTATGTTTGAGTTTATCCCTCTACATCATGTCATCTTGCTTAAGGCGTTACTCCGTTCTTATGAACTTAATACTCTAGATGCATGCTTGATAGCGGTCGATGTGTGCAGTAATAGTAGTAGATGCAGAATCGTTTCGCTCTACTTGTCTCGGACGTGATGCCTATATATAATGATCATGCCTAGATCGTCTCATAATTATTCGCTTTTCTATCAATTTCTCGATAGTAATTTGTTTACCCGACGTAGAATATCGCTATCATGAGAGAAGCCACTAGACAAAACTATGGCCCCCGGGTCTATTCTCAACATATCAATCTACAATCTACTTTACTTTTCCGCCTTTACTTTCTGTTCTTATAACCAAAAATACCAAAAATATCAAACTATCATCTCTATCAGATCTCACTCTCATAAGTGACCGTAAAGGGATTGACAACCCCTTATCGCGTTGGCTGTGAAGTTCTTATTTGTTTGTGCAGGTGCGAGGGACTCGTGCGTTGTCTCCTACTGGATTGATACCTTGGTTGTCAAAAACTGAGGGAAATACTTACGCTACTGTGCTGCATCTCCCTTTCCTCTTCGAGGTAATACAACGCAAGCTCAAGAGGTAGCAAGAAGAATTTCTGGCGCCGTTGCCGGGTAGGCTTATGCAAAAGTCATATACCAAGTACCTATCACAAACCCTTATCCTTCGCATTACATTTATTTGCCTCTTGTTTTCCTCTCCCCCACTTCACCCTTGCCATTTTATTCGCCCTTCTTCCGTCGTGTGTTTTTCGTTCGCTTGCTTCTTGTTTGCTTGTGTGTGTTGGATTGCTTGCTTGTCACTATGGCTGGGAACAATACCAAATTGTGTGACTTCTCCAATACCAACAACAATGATTTTATTAGCACTCTGATTGCTCCTATTACCGATGCTGAATCTTGTGAGATCAATGCTACTTTGTTGAATCTTGTCATAAAAGATCAATTCTCCGGCCTTCCTTGTAAAGATGCCGCTACCCATATAAACAACTTTGTAGATTTGTGTGATATGCAAAATAAAAGGGTTACGGATAACGATATTGTTAAATTGAAGTTATTTCCGTTTTCACTTAGAGATCGTGCTAAAACTTGGTTTTCATCTTTGCCTAGAAATAGTATTGATTCGTGGAATAAGTGCAAAGATGCTTTTATCTCTAAGTATTTCCCTCCTGCTAAGTTCATCTCTCTTAGAGACGATATTATGAATTTTAAGCAACTAGATCATGAGCATGTTGCACAAGCTTGGGAGAGAATGAAATTGATGATACGTAATTGCCCTACACATGGTTTGAATCTATGGATGATTATTCAGAACTTTTATGCTGGCTTGAATTTTGCTTCTAGAAATCTTTTAGACTCGGCCGCCGGAGGCACTTTCATGGAAACTACCTTAGGAGAAGCTACCAAACTCCTAGATAATATTATGGTTAATTATTCTCAATGGCACACCGAAAGATCTACTAGTAAAAAAGTGCATGCTATCGAAGAAATTAGTGTTTTGAGTGGAAATATGGATGAACTTATGAAATTGTTTGCTGCTAAGAGTGCTTCCTCTGATCCTAATGATATGCATTTGTCCACTTTGATTGAGAATAACAATGAATCTTTGGATGTGAATATTGTTGGTAGGAATAATTTTGGTAACAATGCTTATAGAGGTAATTTTAATCCTAGGCCTTTTCCTAGTAATTCCTCTAATAATTATGGTAATTCCTACAACAACTCTTAAGGAAAGATGCCTTCTGAATTTGAAACTAGTGTTAAGGAGTTTATGATCTCACAAAAGAATTTCAATGCTTTGCTTGAAGAGAAATTGCTTAAGGTTGATGAATTGGCTAGAAGTGTGGATAGTATTACTCTTGATGTTGATTCTTTGAAACTTAGATCTATCCCACCTAAGCATGATATCAATGAGTCTCTCAAAGCCATGAGAATTTCCATTGATGAATGCAAAGAAAGAACCGCTAGAATGCGTGCTAAAAGATAAGATTATATTAAATCATGTTCTTCTAGTTATCATGAAAATAAAAATGAAGATCTGAAAGTTATTGATGTGTCTCCTATTAGATCCTTGTTTTCTAGTATTAATCTTGATGAAGATAGGATTGGAGATGATTCTGCTTTAAGGTGTCCCAGTGATTCGGAGTTTTTAGATCTTGATGCTAAAATTGCTAAAAATGGGAGTGAAGAGATTAAAACTTTGCATAATGATGAACCCACTACTTTGGATTTCAAGGGATTCAATTATGATAACTGCTCTTTGATTGATTGTATTTCCTTGTTGCAATCCGTGCTAAATTCTCCGCATGCTTATAGTCAAAATAAAGCATTCACTAAACATATAGTTGATGCTTTGATGCAATCTTATGAAGAAAAACTTGAATTGGAAGTTTCTATACCTAGAAAGCTTTATGATGAGTGTGAACCTACTATAAAAATAAAAATAAAAGATCATGAATGCTATGCTTTGTGTGATTTGGGTGCTAGTGTCTCCACTATCCCAAAAACTTTGTGTGATTTGCTAGGGTTCCATGAGCTTGATGATTGTTCTTTAAATTTGCATCTTGCGGATTCCACTATTAAGAAACCTATGGGAAGAATTAATGATGTTCTTATTGTTGCCAATAGGAATTATGTGCCCGTAGATTTCGTTGTTCTTGATATAGATTGCAATCCTTCATGTCCTATTATTCTTGGTAGACCTTTCCTTAGAATGATTGGTGCAATTATTGATATGAAGAAAGGAAATATTAGATTCCAATTTCCATTAAGTAAAGGCATGGAACACTTTCCTATAAAGAAAATCAAATTACCATATGAATCTATCATGAGAGCCACTTATGGATTGCCTTCCAAGGATGGCAATACCTAGATCTATCTTGTATCGTGCCTAGCTAGGGGCGTAAAACGATAGCGTTTGTTGGGAGGAAACCCAATTTTATGTTTTTTGTTTTTGTTGATGTTAGGGAATAAATATTGCATCTAGCCTCTGATTAGATGTTGTTTCATGTTTTGTTTAGTGTTTGTGCCAAGTAGAACCTTTGGTAAGACTTGTGTGAAGTTTTTATGATCTTGCTGTGAAAAACATAATCGTTAGCGCTCGCTAAAGTAGACGTGGGATTTTACTGGAGCGTGATTTTTAGTTGATTCTTTTTATGATGATTGGTATACAAATTGCGCAAATTTACCAATTTAGTTTGAATTTTTTGGAGTTCCATAAGTAGGCGAACCCTGCAGATTACTACAGACTGTTCTGTCTTTGACAGTTTGTTTAGTGTTGTTTGCTTATTCCGATGCATCTATGAGTAATATTGGAGGATATGAACCATAGAGAAGTTGGAGTACAGTAGGTTTAACACCAATATAAACAAAGAATGAATTCATTGTTGTACCTTTGATTACTGGTTTGCTTTCTCATACTAACGGAGCTCACGAGAATTTTTGTCTAAGTTTTGTGTTGTGAAGTTTTCAAGTTTTGAGTATTGCTTTGATGGACTATGGAACAAGGAGTAGCAAAGGCCTAAGCTTGGGGATGCCCATGGAACCCCAAGTAAATTCAAGATAATCAAAAGCCTAAGCTTGGGGATGCCCCGGGAAGGCATCCCCTCTTTCGTCTTCATCCATCGGTAACTATACTTGGAGCTATATTTTTATTCGCAACATGATATGTGTTTTGCTTGGAGCGTTGTGTAAAATTTGAGTCTTTGCTTGTTAGTTTGCCACAATCATCCTTGCTGGACACACCTATTTGGGATAGTTAAATATGGCCTAGAAATTATTAGAACACTCTATGTGCTTCACTTATATCTTTTGAGTTGAATAGTTTTTGCTCTAGTACTTCACTTATATCTTTTAGAGCATGGTGATGGTAATATTTTGTAGAAACTGTTGAACTCTCATGCTTCACTTATATATATTTGAGAGTCTATTAAAACAGCATGGTAATGTGTTTAGGCTAAAGAAACTAGTCTTCACATGATAAACATCCAATGTCAATGTAGTAAAAAAATTCACACCAAGTGCATTGAATAGAAAGAGATGTTGGATGCTTGATAATTGTTTTGAGACATGAGGATAGTGATATTAGAGTCATGCTAGTGGAGTTATTATGAAATTGAGAAATACTTGTGTTAAGGTTAGTGATTCCTGTATCATGCACGTATGGTGAACCGCTATGTGACGAAGTTAGAGCATAAGGTATTTGTAGAGTGCCAACCTTTGTGTGGAGGTCGGGGGGCGCGATGGTTAACTCCTACCAACCTCTCCCCTAGGAGCATGCGTTGATTGCTTTGTTTTGATGACTCGTAGATTTTTGCAATAAGTATATGAGTTCTTATGACTAATGTTGAGTCCATGGATTATACGCACTCTCACCCTTCCACCCTTGCTAGCCTCTCTTGTACCGCGCAACTTTCGCCGGTGCCATAAACCCACTATATATCCTTCCTCAAAACAGCCACCATATTGTTCCTCAAAACAGCCACCATACCTACCTATCATGGCATTTCCGTAGCCATTCCGAGATATATTGACATGCAACTTCCCACCGTTCCGTTTATATGACACGCATCATATTGTCATATTGCCATTGCATGATCATGTAGTTGACATCGTATTTGTGGCAAAGCCACCATGCATAACTTTTCATACATGTCACTCTTGATTCATTGCACATACCGGTACACCGTCGGAGGCATTCATGTAGAGTCATACTTTGTTGTAGTATCGAGTTGTAATTTCGTGTTGTAATGAAAGTGTGATGAGCATCATTATTAGAGCATTGTCCCATGGGAGGAAAGGCTGAGTCTATAAAGCCCCTCCGCAAAAAAAGGCCAAACAAAAAAAGAAAGGCCCAAAAAAAGGGGACAATTGCTACTATCTTTTTCCACACATGTGCTTCAAAGTAGCACCATGTTCTTCATTGTAGAGAGTCTCATGTTTAGTCACTTTCATATACTAGTGGGAATTTTTCATTATAGAACTTGGCTTGTATATTCCAACGATGGGCTTCCTCAAATGCCCTAGGTCTTCGTGAGCAAGCAAGTTGGATGCACACCCACTAGTTTCTTTTGTTGAGATTTCATTCATATTTCGCTCTAGTGCATCCGTTGCATGGAAATCCCTACTCACTCACATTGATATCTATTGATGGGCATCTCCATAGCCCGTTGATACGCCTAGTCGATGTGAAACTATCTCCCTCCTTTTTGTCTTCTCCACAACCACCTCTATTCCACCCATAGTGCTATATCCATGGCTCACACTCATGTATTGCGTGAAAGTTGAAAGGTTTGAAAAGATAGAGTATGAAAACAAATGCTTGGCTGAAATCGGGGTTGTGCATGATATGGATATTTTGTGTGATGAAGAGGGAGCATAGCCAGACTATATGATTTTGTAGGGATAACTTTCTTTAGCCATAGTATTTTGAGAAGACATGATTGCATTGTTAGTATTGCTTGAAATATTGTTATTTCTTATGTCAATATAGACTTTTATCTTGAATCTTTCAGATCTGAACATTCATGCCACAATTAAGAGAATTACATTGAAAAACTATATTGGTTAGCATTCCACATCAAAAATTCTTTCTTTATCATTTACCTACTCGAGGACGAGCAGGAATTAAGCTTGGGGATGCTTGATACGTCTCCAACGTATCTATAATTTTTTATTGTTCCATGCTATTATTTATGAAGTCTTGGATGTTTAATGGGCTTTATCATTCACTTTTATATCATTTTTGGAACTAACCTACTGACCCAAAGGACCAGTCCAGATTGCTGTTTTTTGCCTATTTCAGGGTTTTGCAGAAGAAAAAAATCAAACGGAGTGCTAACGGAATGAAATCTTTGCGAGAGATATTTTTGGAGAAAATCACGCACGGGAAACTTCAGGACCAAGTCAGGGGACAGAGGGGCTGCCCTCGAGGGTGGGGGCGCGCCCCCGTTCCCAGGGCGCGCCCCCTGCCTCAAGGCTTCCTCGTGTGGCCCCCGGTGCCCTCCTTCTTCCTATATATATCCACGTACCCCAGAAACTCCATACGCAGAGAGAAAACCTTAATTCCACTGTCGTAGCTTCTGTTCCCGTGCAGATCCCATCTTGGAGCCTGTTCCGAAGCTCCACCGAAGGGGGATCCATCACGGAGGCCTTCACCATCATCATCATCGCCCTCACCATGAGTTGTGAGTAGTCTACCACAGACCTTCGGGTCCATAGCTAGTATCTAGATGGCTTCTTCTCTCTCTCTAGATCTCAATACAAAGTTCTCCTTGGTCTTCGAGGAGATCTATTCGATGTAATCTCTTTTTGATGTGTGTTTGTCGAGATCCGATGAATTGTGAGTTTATGATCAAGGTTATCTATGAAAGATATTTGTTTCTTCTCTGAAATTTTTATGTGTGCTCATAATATCCTTGCAAGTCTCTTCGAATTATTGGTTTGGTTTAGCCTACTAGATCTATAGTTCTTGCAATGGGAGAAGTGCTTGGCTTTGGGTTCAATCTTGCGGTGTCCTTTCCCAGTGACGGTAGGGGCAGCAAGGCACGTATTGTATTGTTTCCATCGAGGATAAAAAGATGGGGTTTACATCATATTGCTTGAGATTATCCCTCTACATCATGTCATCTTGCTTAAGGCGTTACTATGTTCGTATGAACTCAATACACTAGATGCATGCTGGATAGCGGTCGATGTGTGGAGTAATAATAGTGGATGCAGCCAGGAGTCGGTCTACTTGTCTCAGACGTGATGCCTATATACAATGATCATGCCTAGATAGTCTCATAATTATTCACTTTTCTATCAATTGCTCGACAGTAATTTTTTTACCCGCCGTAGAATATCGCTATCATGAGAGAAGTCACTAGAGAAAACTATGGCCCCCGGGTATATTCTCAACATATCAATCTACATCTACTTTACTTTTATCGCTTTTATTTGCTGTTTTATTAAACCAAAAATACCAAAAATATAAACTATCATCTCTATTAGATCTCACTCTCGTAAGTGACCATGAAGGGACTGACAACCCCTTATCGCGTTGGCTGCGAAGTTCTTATTTGTTTGTGCAGGTGCGAGGGACTCGCGCGTGGTCTCCTACTGGATTGATACCTTGGTTCTCAAAAACTGAGGGAAATACTTACGCTACTGTGCTGCATCTCCCTTTCCTCTTCGAATGAATACAAAGCAAGCTCAAGAGGTAGCAGCGCCCAACAGAGAAAACCCTAGTTCCACCACCGCAACCTTCTGTTCCCGTGAGATCCCATCTTGGGGCCTGTTTCGGAGCTCCGCCGGAGGGGGGGTCTACCACGGAGTGCTTCTACATCATCATCATCGCCTCACCATGAGTTTGTAATGCCCAGGATGGGACTATACCTCCTACGTGTCGAGGCACGACCTAAAGGTATAAGCCCATTCTGGAATGATCTCAAGTTTGGTATCTTTGCACGACTCATGTAAAAATAGGGATGAAATTGTAAAGGAGATAGTTGGCTTACACTCGCCACTTCACACAATACATTACATAAGCAAATCATCATTCAAAACATCACAACCTGGCTACGGGCGAAGATCCAAAAGAAAGATACCAAAACATAAAGCCACAGGTCAGAATCGCCCCTAGTAGAAACCACTACTGATCCTCGAAACACGTCACAAGCATACGGCCAAACTCTTCATCGAGCTCCCAGTGAAGTACTGAACCAGCTCCTACATCATACTTGGCTGAACCTGCATCTGGTGTTGTAGTATCTGTGAGCCACGAGGACTCAGCAATCCCATAACCATGGGTATCAAGACTAGCAAAGCTTTAGGGAAGGAAGAGGTAAAGTGGTGAGGTTGCAGCAGCGGCTAAGCATAATATGGTGGCTAACTTACGAGTACAAGAATAAGATGAGCATCTACGCAAACGGTCGCAACTAGTAGTGATCGCTAAAGATCCTGAACTACATACGAGTCAAACGTAACCCCACCGTGTTCTCTTCTCAAGGTGAAAAGAGACAGTCACGGTTACTCACACAGTTGTGTGTTTTACTTCGGATCCTCTGTCAAGTTTTCTACAACCGGACATTAACAAATTCCAATCCGCCACATAACCGCGGGCACGGCTTTCGAAAGATCATAACCCTGCAGGGGTGTCCCAACTTAGCCCTTCACAAGCTCTCACGATTAGCTGAAGTGATAAATATAATATCATCACCCCTTATCTTAGGGAAAATCCGATCAGGCTCGGCAACCCGGTGCACAAGACATTTCGACAATGGTAAAACAAGTCCAGTAAGACCTCCCGTTGTGTCGACACCCTGATAGTAGCCGCGCGTATCTCGTCTCAGGCCACAACCGGATGGGCGATTATACGAGTAAAACCAATCCTCGAGTATCCCCGTGGTGGCCCCGCATACTCCCCATTTGGGACCAACACCATCAGCACTGGCCCCCCTGCTATGTAGAAAGAATCCTCGGGTAGCGCTAACTCCCTGTGCAATTTAATTATTTAATTAAGTTGTAATTATGATCAAATTAAAACCAATGTTGGGCCTTGCTGGAGGAGTTTTATTCAAAGTCGAACTGTCAAGGGGTCCGCATCCACCCATCGTGTAAGGAACGCAAAATCAAGGAACATAATGCCGGTTTATCGGCGCCTAAGGTGGCATGAGTGGAACAAAACACCGAGCAAAAGGCCAAGCCTTCCACCCATGCCCAGTATATAGGTGTGTTATTAATAATAATAGATATTGTGATATTCCAATAACAAGTTCCCTCCTGGAACGATTCTTCATCTTCACCTGCAACTAACAACGCTATAAGAGGGGCTGAGCAAGCGGGTAACATAGCCAAACAATGGTTTTGCTAGGAAGGTTTCAAAGGTTAGAGGTTTCATGGCAACAAGGAGAGGCTGACATAAAAGATGGGTAGCGCGACATGTAACGATAGCATCGAGACACTAAGCATGGCAATGGTAGTAAAGGTATCCAAGGGTATGATCATCTTGCCTGGGATTCCGCAAGGAAGAAGAACGGGTCCACACAACTCCGGAACGGAACCGAAGCTAACAAGAGAAGCAACCGGAAAGAAGCAAACAACACGGTAAACACACAAGCATAAACATGGCATACGATGCACATCCAAGTATGATGCATGTCCGGTTTAATTATGCATGTCAAAGGCAAAAGTGCACAAACAAGTACTACAAGTTAAGTGGAGCTCAATATGCAACGAGTTGCATATTGACGAAACACCACATTTTAATTATTTAATTGACTCCCGTTTATTTACAAAACAAGATTAAATGTTTTTAACATGGCAAGAGGTGAAGCATAAACAAACTACCTATTTAGACATTTTAAATGAGACCGGAAATAACAACAAAAATTCCGGAAATCCCCATGAGCATGTTTAGCAATTTTAAGCAAACAACAATTAAACATACTAATGTTGTTAACATGATGCGGATGACATGATCAAGTTTATGCAATTTTAGTAAAAGTTGACATGAAGAAGATATGAAGTATTATCACCGTGGTGAAAGGAAAAGGGTGCCACGGCAACGATCCGAAAATGATGCAACGACAACATCTCGGTTCCGGTAACTCATTGAGAGACTGGTGCAAAAGATGACGGAGAGCGTGGTATGCAAGAAGAAAAGTGGGGTGATCCCGTCACCGCGTTCCCACGAGTCGGCGACGAGGCAACCGAGGAGCATGAAAAAAGATGATACGGGCACGGAGCACACAAGGGAAACATCTCATACAACACATGCATTCCACGGGTCATCGTCACGGGGTTATACCTTCGGAACATTCATTTCGGGGCGTCTCGAGAGCGTAGAGGAAGAAGTGGTACTCGCGGGTCGTGGTACACGTTCGTAGAAGGAAGTAGTCTTTCACGTTTCCGAAGAGGTACTCGCCGGCGGGGTGCTTGTCGAGTCGTCGTTGACGTAGGGGTACACGTTCGTAGAGGTACTTGCGGTCTCGGCGACGGTAGTGGTACTCGGCGACGGTAGTGTACATGGGTCTTCGGTGATGGTAGTTGTACACATTTTTCTAGAGGAACTTGGTGTATTGTCATGTAGTTGTACACGTTCCGTAGATGTACATGTCGTCGATGTCGTGGTACTTGCCGTAGGGGTACTTGGCGAATCCACGTAGTTGAACTTGAAGATCCGAAGACGTTCGCGGTTGTAGTGGTACTTGGCCAAAAACCTCGGCGGTCTTGCGATTCCAACAGCATCACAACACAAGGAGTCCTGAATACGTGAGGATGAACTCCTCCGCTCGACGCAGAGTCAACAGAGACCAACTCCAACAACAGAGACCAACGATGAAACTTGGCACGGGGGCTGCTCGAGGCTCGGTCGGCTGCTTCTGGTCCTGGCGGGCGCCGGCCAGCCGACTGCGGCTGGAGGCGAGGCGCAGCTCGCGGGGAGGGACGGCGCAGCCGGGGGAAGGAAGATGGCGAGGCGGCAGGGGCGGACCTGCCACTAGAGGCGCAGCTCCTGGCCAGCTCTGGAGGGGCGCGGCGGCTTACGCCTGGCGATGCGGGGCGGCTCGCGGGGTGCTGCTCGGGCCAGGCGAGGAGGAGAACGGAGGGAGCGCTCGAGGGGAGATGGCGGCTGCCGGCGCGGGCTCCGCGCGGGGAGGGAGGCGCTCGCGCGAGGCGGCTGGAGGGGAAGGGCCTGAGGGCCGGTGGCGATGCGGAGGGAGGCGCGGAGGTCCAGCGGGGAAAGGAGGACGGGGAGCTCGAGGGGCCTCGACGAGGAGGCGGCCTAGGCGCGCGAGGCTGACGACGGCTTGAGGACGGGGCGCCGAGAAGGGAGCTGCTCGAGGGGGGCTCTGGCGCGGTCCCGTCGCAGAAGAGGAGGGGGCGCGGGGCAGCGGCCTTCGCGGAGACGGCGGTGGCTCCTGGCCGAAGGGAGGATGCGGCGGGCCGCGGCCCTGGCGACGTCGGGTGCGGGGAGGGAGGCCACGGTCGAGGGAAGATGGGATCGGGGTGCGCAGGGTGGCTGGTGGCGCTGGAGGGAAAGGAACGAGGGAGTAGGGATGAGGGTCGAGCGAGGGGTCGACGCTAGGGTTAGGGGAGCGGGAACGGGCCGGATGGGCCAGGAGGCTTCGGGCGGAAAGGGCCGCGGGAGGCCTGGGCCGCGGCTTGGCCAGAAGGAGGTCTAGTGGACGGCTACCGGCTGCTCTTCTTCTTTAACTGATTTTTATAGCAGAAACCACAAGAGAAGAAAAGAATGAGGAGGGTGGTTAGGGCAATAGTTAGCACGTGGGATTATTTTTCTCGGGCTCATAAAAATGAGCGTAGTCCGAGAAAAATAGAAAAGGCATGATCGAGATATAATTCAAACTTATTTGAATTTAAATCGAATGGGTTTGAACTAAGACTTGATTTATGAAGTGTCCAAAAATGTTGAGGTTTTTTGGAGGAACCCCGATAAACAAGAAAAGAAATATAGGGAAGGTTTTTGACGGTGAAACTTGAATTAAGAGGCATGGGGAATATATGCAAGTGTGTTGCGGTTAATTCCAACGAATGGAATATTTATAATATAGCTCCCTAATAATATTGAGAGGCTTTTATATGTTATAAAGAGAAGTCATTCTTCCCTCGATTTAAATGGACCGAAGGTCCACACGATTTATTTAGTTGAAAAGAAAAGATTAATGACATGATGGCATGATGACATGATGCAAAGCAAAATAAATAACACAAGCACAAAATAAACACACGGGAGAACCCGGAACATCTGGAATCTTCTGGAATCTTCTGGGGCGTCGGTCTTCAGGCATCACAACTCTCCCACACTAACAGAGGATCTCGACCCGAGATCCTAGAGATAGCACCGGGTAGAAATGAAAAGAAGAGGTAAACAAAGTTGCTTCTTTGACAGACGAGTGAAACCACAAACCTGAGAGGTTGAACAATCTTAAAAGAAGGAATAGAACGGAGATGAACGAAGATGAAAGCACTCCGTTAAAAAAGAGGAACAAGGAACATAATGAGAACCTTGTAGGCCGAAAGACAAGAAACAAGAGCTTACGAACCAAAAGAATATGAAACCACAACGGTATAGCCAAGTAATAAGAATGAAATAATTCGGACAGCACTCTGACTGAAAATGTAAGGAATTGAACATGAACTTGCCAAGTTGGGATGATACTTGATGAAAACAACAACACACTGCGTCCGGGACATTGAAAGGATGGCACAAGGGGTAAGGAAGGCTTCAGATAGCACTCCGGTTGAAAAGAGAGGCAAAACTTGATAAGATGACGGAACTTGAATGGAGGACACAACACTACGGTTAAATGACAAGCAAGGGAGAATATGATCTTGATAAAAATGAGATGATGGTCAAAGAGAGCAATATCAGAAAGCCTCCGGAACGAAAGAATAGATGCAAGATCGTTGGGAAGAAAGAACGGAGAAGAAAATGACAACTTCTCTCAAAATTGAATTTGAAAGAGCATCCTTACAAAGAAGGGTTGAACGGAGTTGATTTTAAGAAATCAACAACGAAAACGAATAAGCTTGATGTGGGCTTATGGAAAACATCTCAAAAATTATGAGGTGACAACCAGCCACTAACGGAAACATTCATTGGATTGAGATCAACAAGGAGATGAAAAACTTATTTCACCGGAATGATAAATGAAGAACTTGGGTCATTTATAAGCACCATAATAGCAACAATCCTTAGGGAAAGCTTTTAGGTGAGATACAGCCCAAGATTACTCCAACAAATAATTGAAGGGTTTAAAAGATCTCCTGAACAAGGAAAATGATGGTTTTAAATATCTCATTCTTGATAACTCGTGAATCATAATTCATGAAGGAATTATCAAGAATGACATAACACCATCTTAAAAGATAAGGTAGAAAGGATTGCAATTGGAAGCATGATGAAGAATGCTTGAGCTCCAACAAGAATCTTGATGAAGACTTCAAGGATGAATTAAATGATGATGAACCACCATGAGAACTCTGATGAAAAGAATAAGATTCAAGGCCTGCGATGAATTAGATGGAGCTTTGAAATGATAATTGAAATAACTTGGAGCTCCGGAAAACCAGATGAACAACTAAGAACCGAGAATATGATATGATGAACATGCTCCGGAAAACAGAGATTAGCCAGTTCGAGGAAATAAGAATAAGATTTACTGTATGCTTATCCTTCATCAAATTAAATTGATGACAAGCAACGGATTTGGCATACTACTTATTCTCGTTGCAAAGAATTCAAGAGAGATCGCGCACAAACTTGGGTAAATCTTCAACGAACCACCGGTAGGATTATGAAAAGAACGAGTGAATTAATACGATAACAAAGAAGAGTAATCTTGAAAGAACCACCGTAAGAATATGGAGACGAACGAAGAGGCATCAATGAAGAATATTTGGAGGACAAAGTTGAAAACTGAGAGCGAAGAAATCTTCTGAAATTATGGCCTTCGGAGGATCACAAAGAAAAGAATTCATGAAATGCTTCGGATGGTTATAAAAGAATTCCTCACAAACGGAACACTAATGAGGATGGCATGAAGCTAGAACCACGAATCTTGAAGAGAACGGGTCAAAATTCAAGAGAAACACTTCTCCGGTCTCCAAATGTTGAGAATGAAGACGAGAAATGCCATGAAGAATTGTTGAGCACTCCGTAATGAAGAATTAAAAAGGTTGAAACAACGATGAAAACAATTTGAAAGCGATCTTGGAGAAGTCATATGACTGATGGAATCCATACTTACGTCACAATTTGAAAGAATTTCAGAATAACTCCAGAAAATAATTAGAAGAGTCAGGTAAGATCCTGGAAAAAAACATGTTGGTTAGAGCCCACTCAAAATAATCACCATTGAAAAAGATTGCTTAAGAGATATTGCACCGGTTGAATTTCATGGCTTGAAGCTCAGAATAGTTTGAACGGATTAAGAATGGAATTATGAATCTTCAGCACTCCGGATATGAATAGCAAGAGGAGAATGATTAATTGGTGCACCGGAATAAGAAAGCATTGTGAAATGAGGAAAAGGATAAGATCAACACCGAAATCTTGAATTACATCCACCGGCAGAATTTGAGAAAAAAGAATGATGAACTTGAAGCTCTTGAGCATCTTCACGATAAAGCACCGGATAAGAACATTAAAGGAAAAGAATGAAGAAATATCACATGAATAAAATGGATATTTCATTTAGAATTTTTTGGCTCCAAGAAGAAGAAGGGTGGGAGGGCGGGTAAAACAAAGACAACTTGGAATGAATGAAACGGACAAATCGTCAGATTTCTCAACGGCGTTCGTATGGAAAAACTTGAAGAGAAGGCACACCGGTTGAAAAAGAATTTAACATGACCATCTTGATGATCAAGAAGGATTAGCACTCCCATAGAAATATGAGAACACCGATTAGGAAAGGTATGGAATCAACATTTGACATCGAAGCAACTCGAATACCAGAATCAAAACGAAAACAAAGGATAGATATGTTGCAACATAATCTTCACAATATCATTCGAACAGAGAATTGAACGAATGAATTCCGCAGGTACATCAACTTGTCGAGAAGCCACTTGGGAGAACAAAAGGTAAATAAAAGGAACAAGGAGCAGATAGAAGAAATACAAGATAGAAGCTTCATTCGACATATTCGTGCTGAAAGCTCATGGAACGTGTTACAAAAGGGTTTTGCAATCCCCGGATCAGCATAGCCAAGGACCCTTTGAGATGCAACTCCCGATCGGAACAAGCCCATAAAACCACTTCACTCAATGTAGAACCCCGAACTTCATCTCATGCATTCGTTGGAAGAATGCCTAGAACTACTAGATGAACCCACCTATTAATTTCCGAAAGTTTCCAGTTATGCAATCAGGTGTTGGAGATACAGGGGAAGCACCGCGCACTCAACTCTAA
>LR738715.1:221699645-221720101 GCA_902687465.1 Secale cereale | reverse complement strand
ATGATCAAGAAGGATTAGCACTCCCATAGAAATATGAGAACACCGATTAGGAAAGGTATGGAATCAACATTTGACATCGAAGCAACTCGAATACCAGAATCAAAACGAAAACAAAGGATAGATATGTTGCAACATAATCTTCACAATATCATTCGAACAGAGAATTGAACGAATGAATTCCGCAGGTACATCAACTTGTCGAGAAGCCACTTGGGAGAACAAAAGGTAAATAAAAGGAACAAGGAGCAGATAGAAGAAATACAAGATAGAAGCTTCATTCGACATATTCGTGCTGAAAGCTCATGGAACGTGTTACAAAAGGGTTTTGCAATCCCCGGATCAGCATAGCCAAGGACCCTTTAAGATGCAACTCCCGATCGGAACAAGCCCATAAAACCACTTCACTCAATGTAGAACCCCGAACTTCATCTCATGCATTCGTTGGAAGAATGCCTAGAACTACTAGATGAACCCACCTATTAATTTCCGAAAGTTTCCAGTTATGCAATCAGGTGTTGGAGATACAGGGGAAGCACCGCGCACTCAACTCTAAACCTACATCCAGCCGTATCCATCCTTCAACACATAACCAGTTATTTCCGGAAACCGTTTACCTCGGACCTTCGAAATGCATCTACTATACAAGCCATGGCAATACTCCCGAACTACCTCCCCAGTACTGGGTGATGTCGGGGTTATCTTGCCACTAACCGCATAGGAGAGTTTTCGATGTCGGTCGTCTTAAGTATTTCAGAACTGATGCGATATATTTGTGACGACAACACCTCGGAGCTCAACTCCCCGGGACACTGCCACAACACCTAATGACAGGAGGCATCGAGAACAATGTTCTTGTCACAAACACATCGGAACAATCCAAACAATACTCGCGAGATCCTAAAAAAATTTGGTGCAATTTTTGAAAGTAGAAGAGGCAAGAGTAATCGTCAGGAGTCCTCACCAGAGTGAAAAGAGATGAGGAGCAAACAGAAATCCTACTCTCCGATATATATATAGGACTCAAAACATTTTCAAGTGTGTGCCTAGACTCAACCGTCAACGATTCGATCAATCAGTGGGGGCTTCTAGGTCGGAGAAGCCTCTGATACCAACTTGTAATGCCCAGGATGGGACTATACCTCCTACGTGTCGAGGCACGACTTAAAGGTATAAGCCCATTCTGGAATGATCTCAAGTTTGGTATCTTTGCACGACTCATGTAAAAATAGGGATGAAATTGCAAATGAGATAGTTGGCTTACACTCGCCACTTCACACAATACATTACATAAGCAAATCATCATTCAAAACATCACAACCCGACTACGGGCGAAGATCCAAAAGAAAGATACCAAAACATAAAGCCACAGGTCAGAATCGCCCCTAGTAGAAACCACTACTGATCGTCGAAACATGTCACAAGCATACGGCCAAACTCTTCATCGAGCTCCTAGTGAAGTACTGAACCAGCTCCTGCATCATACTCGGCTGAACCTGCATCTGGTGTTGTAGTATCTGTGAGCCACGAGGACTCAGCAATCCCATAACCATGGGTATCAAGACTAGCAAAGCTTTAGGGTAGGAAGAGGTAAAGTGGTGAGGTTGCAGCAGCGGCTAAGCATAATATGGTGGCTAACTTACGAGTACAAGAATAAGATGAGCATCTACGCAAACGGACGCAACTAGTAGTGATCGCAAAAGATCCTGAACTACATACGAATCAAACATAAACCCACCGTGTTCTCTTCTCAAGGTGAAAAGAGACAGTCACGGTTACTCACACAGTTGTGTGTTTTACTTCGGATCCTCTGTCAAGTTTTCTACAACCGGACATTAACAAATTTCAGTCTGCCACATAACCACGGGCACGGCTTTCGAAAGATTATAACCCTGCAGGGGTGTCCCAACTTAGCCCATCACAAGCTCTCACGATTAGCTGAAGTGATAAATATAATATCATCACCCCTTATCTTAGGGAAAATCCGATCAGGCTCGGCATCCCGGTGCACAAGACATTTCGACAACGGTAAAGCAAGTCCAGCAAGACCTCCCGGTGTGTCGACACCCTGATAGTAGCCGCGCGTATCTCGTCTCAGGCCACAACCGGATGGGCGATTATACGAGTAAAACCAATCCTCGAGTTTCCCCGTGGTGGCCCTGCATACTCCCCGTTTGGGACCAACACCATCAGCACTGGCCCCCCTGCTATGTAGAAAGAATCCTCGGGTAGCGCTAGCTCCCTATGCAATTTAATTATTTAATTAAGTTGTTATTATGAGCAAATTAAAACCAATGTTGGGTCTTGCTGGAGGAGTTTTATTCAAAGTCAAACTGTCAAGGGGTCCCCATCCACCCATCGTGTAAGGAACGCAAAATCAAGGAACATAATGCCGGTTAATCGGCGCCTAAGGTGGCATGAGTGGAACAAAACACCGAGCAAAAGGCCAAGCCTTCCACCCATGCCCAGTATATAGGTGTGTTATTAATGATAATAGATATTGTGATATTCCAATAACAAGTTCCCTCCTGGAACGATTCTTAATCTTCACCTGCAACTAACAACGCTATAAGAGGGGCTGAGCAAGCGGGTAACATAGCCAAACAATGGTTTTGCTAGGAAGGTTTCAAAGGTTAGAGGTTTCATGGCAACAAGGAGAGGCTGAAATAAAAGATGGGTAGCGCGACATGTAACGATAGCATCGAGACACTAAGCATGGCAATGGTAGTAAAGGTAACCAAGGGTATGATCATCTTGCATGGGATTCCGCAAGGAAGAAGAACGGGTCCACACAACTTTGGAACGGAACCGAAGCTAACAAGAGAAGCAACCGGAAAGAAGCAAACAACACGGTAAACACACAAGCATAAACATGGCATACGATGCACATCCAAGTATGATGCATGTCCGGTTTAATTATGCATGTCAAAGGCAAAAGTGCACAAACAAGTACTACAAGTTAAGTGGAGCTCAATATGCAACGAGTTGCATATTGACGAAACACCACATTTTATTTATTTAATTGACTCCCGTTTATTTACAAGACAAGATTAAATGTTTTTAACATGGCAAGAGGTGAAGCATAAACAAACTAACTATTTAGACATTTTAAATGAGGCTGGAAATAACAACAACAATTCCGGAAATCCCCATGAGCATGTTTAGCAATTTTAAGCAAACAACAATTAAACATATTAATGTTGTTAACATGATGCGGATGACATGATCAAGTTTATGCAATTTTATTAAAAGTTGACATGAAGAAGATATGAAGTATTATCACCGTGGTGAAAGTAAAAGGGTGCCACGGCAACGATCCGAAAATGATACAACGACAACATCTCGGTTCCGGTAACTCGTTGAGAGACCGGTGCAAAAGATGACGGAGAGCGTGGTATGCAAGAAGAAAAGTGGCGTGATCCCGTCACCGCGTTCCCACGAGTCGGCGACGAGGCAACCGAGGAGCATGACAAAAGATGATACGGGCACGGAGCACACAAGGGAAACATCTCATACAACACATGCATTCCACGGGTCATCGTCACGGGGTTATACCTTCGGAACATTCGTTTCGGGGCGGCTCGAGAGCGTAGAGGAAGAAGTGGTACTCGCAGGTCGTGGTACACGTTCGTAGAAGGAAGTAGTCGTTCACGTTTCCGAAGAGGTACTCGCCGGTGGGGTGCTTGTCGAGTCGTCGTTGACGTAGGGGTACACGTTCGTAGAGGTACTTGCGGTCTCGGCGACGGTAGTGTACATGGGTCTTCGGTGATGGTAGTTGTACACGTTTTCGTAGAGGAACTTGGCGTATCGTCATGTAGTCATACACGTTCCGTAGATGTACATGTCGTCGATGTCGTGGTACTTGCCGTAGGGGTACTTGGCGAATCCACGTAGTTGAACTTGAAGATCCGAAGACGTTCGCGGTTGTAGTGGTACTTGGCCAAAAACCTCGGTGGTCTTGCGATTCCAACAGCATCACAACACAAGGAGGCCTGAATACGTGAGGATGATCTCCTCCGCTCCACGCAGAGTCAACAGAGACCAACTCCAACAACAGAGACCAACGAGGAAACTTGGCACGGGGGCTGCTCGAGGCTCGGTCGGCTGCTTCTGGTCCTGGCGGGCTCCGGCCGGCCGGCTGCGGCTGGAGGCGAGGCGCAGCCCGCGGGGAGGGACGGCGCAGCCGGGGGAAGGAAGATGGCGAGGCGGCAGGGGCGGACCGGCCGCTGGAGGCGCAGATCCTGGCCGGCTCTGGAGGGGCGCGGCGGCTCACGCCTGGCGATGCGGGGCGGCTCGCGGGGTGCTGCTCGGGCCAGGCGAGGAGGAGAACGGAGGGAGCGCTCGAGGGGAGATGGCGGCTGCCGGCGCGGGCTCCGCGCGGGGAGGGAGGCGCTCGCGCGAGGCGGCTGGAGGGGAAGGGCCTGAGGGCCGGTGGCGATGCGTAGGGAGGAGCGGAGGTCCAGCGGGGAAAGGAGGACGGGGCGCTCGAGGGGCCTCGACGAGGAGGCGGCCTGGGCGCGCGAGGCTGACGACGGCTTGAGGACGGGGCGCCGAGAAGGGAGCTGCTCGAGGGGGGCTCTGGCGCGGTCCCGTCGCAGAAGAGGAGGGGGCGCGGGGGAGCGGCCTTCGCGGAGACGGCGGTGGCTCCTGGCCGAAGGGAGGATGCGGCGGGCCGCGGCCCTGGCGACGTCGGTGCGGGGAGGGAGGCCACGGTCGAGGGAAGATGGGATCGGGGTGCGCAGGGTGGCTGGCGGCGCTGGAGGGAAAGGAACGAGGGAGTAGGGATGAGGGTCGAGCGAGGGGTCGACGCTAGGGTTAGGGGAGCGAGAACGGGCCGGATGGGCCAGGAGGCTTCGGGCGGAAAGGGCCGCGGGAGGCCTGGGTCGTGGCTTGGCCAGAAGGAGGTCTAGTGGACGGCTGCCGGCTGCTCTTCTTCTTTAACTGATTTTTATAGCAGAAACCACAAGAGAAGAAAAGAATGAGGAGGGGGGTTAGGGCAATAGTTAGCACATGGGATTATTTTTCTCGGGCTCATAAAAATGAGCGTAGTCCGAGAAAAATAGAAAAGGCATGATCGAGATATAATTCAAACTTATTTGAATTTAAATCGAATGGGTTTGAACTAAGACTTGATTTATGAAGTGTCCAAAAATGTTGAGGTTTTTTGGAGGAACCCCGATAAACGAGAAAAGAAATATAGGGAAGGTTTTTGATGGTGAAACTTGAATTAAGAGGCATGGGGAATATATGCAAGTGTGTTGCGGTTAATTCCAACGAATGGAATATTTATAATATAGCTCCCTAATAATATTGAGAGGCTTTTATATGTTATAAAGAGAAGTCATTCTTCCCTCGATTTAAATGGACCGAAGGTCCACACGATTTATTTAGTTGAAAAGAAAAGATTAATGACATGATGGCATGATGACATGATGCAAAGCAAAATAAATAACACAAGCACAAAAGAAACACACGGGAGAACCCGGAACATCTGGAATCTTCTGGAATCTTCTGGGACGTCGGTCTTCGGGCGTCACAAAGTTGTGAGTAGTTTACCACAAACCTTCGAGTCCATAGCTAGTATCTAGATGGCTTCTTCTCTCTCTTTGGATCTCAATACCAAGTTCTCCTCGGTCTTCGAGGAGATCTATTCGATGTAATATCTTTTTGCGGTGTGTTTGTCGAGATCCGATGAATTGTGGGTTTATGATCAAGATTATCTATGAGAAATATTTGGTTCTTTTCTCAACTATTTATGTGTGATTATAATATCCTTGCAAGTCTCTTCGAATTATTGGTTTGGTTTGGCCTACTAGATCTATAGTTCTTGCAATGGGAGAAGTGCTTGGCTTTGGGTTCAATCTTGCGGTGTCCTTTCCCAGTGACAGTAGGGGCAGCAAGGCACGTATTGTATTGTTGCCATCGAGGATAAAAAACTGGGTTTTATATCACTATGTTTGAGTTTATCCCTCTACATCATGTCATCTTGCTTAAGGTGTTACTCCGTTCTTATGAACTTAATACTCTAGGTGCATGTTGGATAGCGGTTGATGTGTGGAGTAATAGTAGTAGATGCAGAATCGTTTCGATCTACTTGTCTCGGACGTGATGCCTATATATAATGAGCATGCCTAGATAGTCTCATAATTATGGGAAATCCACATCTGAGCACGGGCTCAGCTGCACCCGCTCAGAAAAAAATTCAAAAAAATACTAAAAAGATTCAAAAAATTCCAACAAAAAATTATGTGGTAGATCATTTGATGCGTGAGGTCCACTCCAAATTTCAACTCATTTGGACATCTGAGAAATTCTAGGCAAAAAAGACAAATCGGGTCAAAAACAGTTCCTGAACGGTATACTGTTTTAGAGACCCCGATTTTGTCTTTTTTGCCCAGAGCTCACCAAATGTCCAAATGAGTTGAAATTTGGAGCGAACCTCACGCATCAAATCATCTATCACATAATTGTTTTTTGAATTTTTTTGAATCTTTTTAGTATTTTTTTGACTTTTTTCATGAACGAGGGTGCAGCTGAGCCCGGGTGCAGATTCGCCGCACTCCGTAATTATTTGCTTTTCTATCAATTGCTCGATAGTAGTTTGTTTACCCGCCATAGAATATCGCTATCATGAGAGAAGCCACTAGTGAAAACTATGGCCCTCGGGTCTATTCTCAACATATCAATCTAGAATCTACTTTACTTTTCCGCTTTTACTTTCTGTTCTTATAACCAAAAATACCAAAAATATCAAACTATCATCTCTATCGGATCTCACTTTTGTAAGTGACCGTAAAGGGATTGACAACCCCTTATCGCGTTGGCTGTGAAGTTCTTATTTGTTTGTGCAGGTGCGAGGGACTCGCGCGTGGTCTCCTACTGGATTGATACCTTGGTTCTCAAAAACTGAGGGAAATACTTACACTACTATGCTGCATCACCCTTTCCTCTTCGAGGGAATACAACGCAAGCTCGAGAAGTAGCAGTCCTCAGGTGTCGGGACTACTCGTTATGGGCTAGACTGATGGGCCGTGAAGATAAAGTAGAAGACCGCCCCCCTTGTTCGGGTAGGACTCCTATGTATGTAGAAAAGCAAGTTTAATGTCTGGGTGTAATGTTTCCTTCCTCTGCAAGTCAGCTCTGTACGGAAAAATCATAGGCTAACAGAAAAATCATAGGCTAGACAGCTAGGGTTTAGCCATTACAAGCTCAAGGTAGATCAACTCTTGTAACCCCTATATTCATCAAGAACAATCAAGCAGGAAGTAGGGTTTTACCTCCTTTAAGAGGGCTCGAACCTGGGTAAACATTGTGTCCACTTTGTCCGTTGTTACCATGGATCCTCAGGCTCACAACTTGGCCCCCTACCCAAGATTTGCCGGTTTCGACACCAACAATGGTGCTTTCATTGAGAGCTCCGATGTGTGGTCACGAAAAGGAATCTGTGGCTCACCTTGTCATCAACGACGATATCACTTCTGGAAAGAGCCTGACTTTTGGTCAGGTCCTCCAGCTCGACGAATTCACCATATGCGCCTGCATGGTCATTAAGCCGACTCCATCCCCTGCGATCGCCAAGCATCACCCCTACATCGGTCTCGAATAGTCCGAAAAGACAGATCCGGTGGACACCTCATCCTTAAACGAGCTGCTAGATCGCATCGCCAGCCTGGGGCTCTCAACGGCCAATGATCGGATCGGGCTTAAACCAGCTATGTTCGGATCTCCGAACCCTTTGAGCCGCATACCATTCCCTTGGGCAGGACTCCCCATCTTCCGAGCTCAGGGTCGGACATGGAGCCCAGGGAACGCTTGGATCCTCCTAGGCCCGGACTGACAACCACGGAGACTTTGCGAACTCCAGATACTATCTTGGGTCGGGATTCAAGTTTTACCACACCCACCCACCACAATCAATAATCTCCGAGAAATTCTGGCCCTCTAGACATATATGACTTCATGTATGTACAGTATCAACCTTAGGAGATGGTTCGTCACTTCTGGGCTAGGTTCCTACTTGTTAAAAACAAGATTAAAGATTGTTGTGATGACAATGCGGTTCCGGTCTTTCTTCGCAATTGTACTAATGAGGTAATTTTGAACGCCCTCGACCGCCGTCGCATAAAGAGTTTCATGGAGTTGTCGCACTTAGTAAGGAAGTACTATGCGATGGAAAGCACATGGAAGGCCCAGAACACCCATTTAGAATTGGTTGTCTTCGGATAATGTACTGCCAGAGCAAAACGGACACACCCTAACGGGGCATCCGATCATAAGTCCGTTGGCAAGAAAAATAAACCCTTTGCGGGATATAGGTCCATTCTCGATGAACTCCTAGACAAGCTCTGCACAGTACATGCGATCTCTGGCACGGTCCCAACTCACAGCCTTCGAGCGTGTTGGGTACTCCGGCAGGTAGCTAAAAGTGGCGAAGCCATCCTTGCCACCGCAACTCCATAGAAACACCCTCCGGAAGATGATGATTTTAATGTCCTCATGGTCTTCGAGACCTTCTCTTCAAATAATCGGCATAAGAGGGCACTTCGTGAACTCGCCGAGGTCCACCAAGTAACCGCCGTGAGTCCATGGAACGACGCGGCAATTACCTTCACCGCTGACGACGAACCAAGGGTCCGATCAGTCCAAGCATTCACCACTCTACTAATAGACCCAATCATGGACGGCTTTCGTCTTACCAAAGTGCTCATGGACGGCGGTAGTGGACTTAACCTCATATATGAGGACACGCTCGACAAAATGCAGGTCGACAGAGCCTGCATTGAGCAAAGTAATACCACCTTTTGAGGCATTATCCCCAGCCGAGAAGCCCGATGTTCGGGAAGAAACAAACTCGATGTAGTATTCGGCACGCCTGAAAATTACAGGTCAGAAGAGCTGCTCTTTCACATTGTTCCCTTCAACAGCAGATACCACGCCCTCCTAGGGTGGGATGCTTTCTCATGCTTCCAAGCCATACCCCATTATGGGTACATGAAGCTTAAAATGCCAGGGCCCAATGGAATAATCACAGTCATGAGTAATCCGGACAGAGCACTACGCGCCGAAAATAAAACCACATCACTGGCTCTTGAGGAACTATCCAAAGCCTTTGCGGCCGAAGAATTAACCACCCTGCGATCCACGGTGGACAAGGATGATGTGGTCCTCGACAAGCGGTCTAAATCCACCTCTTTTAAGCCACCAGATGAAATTGTTAAATTTCTGGTGCACCCGAAGGATCCTAATAAAACAGCATCCATCGGAGCACAGCTGGACCCGATGGTAGACACCGCCTTACGCACATTCCTGCATGAAAACTTGGATATCTTCGCCTGGCACCCTTCAAACATGTTTGGGATCCCACGCAGACTGGCCGAACATAACCTCAACATTATCAAAGGGTTCAAACTGGGCAAGCAATCACTTCGACGATTCTCCGAACCCAAAAGACAAACCATGGGGGAGGAGCTAGCCAAATTACTCGAAGCCGGGTTCATCAGGGAAATTATACACCCGAATTGGCTAGCCAACTTTGTCATGGTGCTGAAGAAGGATAAATCATGGCGCCTCTGTGTCGATTTCAAAGACCTCAACAAGGCTTTCCCTAAGGATCCTTTTCCGTTGCCCCGCATTGACCAGATCATTGATGCGACTGCGGGGCATGACTCACTATGTTTCCTCGACGCTTACTCCGCATACCATCAGATTAAAATGAAGGAATCCGATCAGGCCCCAACGGCGTTTATCACCCCATACGAACCTTTTTGTCTCAACACTATGCCTTTTGGGCTTAAAAACACGGGCGCCACTTATCAACGCATGATTCAAACATGCTTGGAGAAACAAATTGGCAAGACAGTAGAGGCATATCTGGACGACGTAGTCACTAAGACTAAACACGTCGAATCATTGGTGGACGATCTCCGCCTCACATTTGATAACCTCCGAAAATACGACATACGGCTCAATCCGGAAAAAATGCGTCTTCGGTGTTCTAGCCGGAAAGCTACTAGGGTTCATTGTCTCCCATAGAGGAATTGAAGCAAACCCAGCTGAAATACGAGCCTTGTCACAATTGGCTACACCAACCGACCTAAAGCAGGTTCAAAATCTAGCAGGGTGCGTTGCGGCCTTAAGCCGCTTCATCTCCAGACTAGGAGAAAAAGTATTACCACTTTACAGACTGCTCAAGCGCACCGACAACTTTGAATGGACGGAAGCGGCCACAGCCGGATTGGAAGAAATAAAAGCCTTATGAGCAGGCAACCCAATCCTAGCCGCTCCAAGTGTCGGCAAGCCGATGTTCCTTTACATCTCAGCAACTCACCAGGTTGTGAGTGTTGTGTTGTTTATCGAACGAGAGGAAGAGGGACATAAATTCCTCATCCAAAACTAGTCTATTATGCATCGGTGGTCCTCACACCGTGCAAATCGCGATACCCTCATTATCAAAAAATAGCATACGCGGTCTTTATGGCATCCCGGAAGCTCCGACACTACTTTCAAGAGTGTTCAATCACAGTGACATCCAAAGTACCACTTAATGATATTATAAACAACAAGGACGCCACCGGCCGCACAGCCAAATGGGTCATTGAGCTCTTACTGTTCGAAATAACATACAAGCCATGCCGAGCTATTAAATCTCAGGTGCTGGCCGACTTCGTTGCAGAGTGGATGGAAGCCGGGCTCCCTAAAGAGTACAGCTCATAGTCCAACTGGGCCATGTACTTCAACGGCTCTAAAATGCTAGCCGGACTAGGGGCTGACATCCCCTACAGGGTATACAGTCTGTTACGTGTTGCAAATCATGTATACGGACTCGAACAACGCTGCTGAATATGAGGCACTACTACATAGTCTATGCTTGGCTGTGTCCATGGCATACAACGCCTAGAGGTGCGTGGAGACTCAAACCTCGCAATATCTCAGGTAAACAGAGAGTTTGATGCAAAAGATCCAAAAATGGCGGCTTATCGAAACGCCATATTCAAACTATCGGCTCTATTTGAGGGGCTTGAATTTCATCACATCGCTCGAGATAGTAATTAGGCAGCGGACATACTCGCTCGCATGGGTGCCAAGCGTGACCCAGTCCCGCCTAACACCTTTGTGGAAAGGCTCTTCAAGCCATTCGTAGTATGGTAGGACGAGAGCAAAGACGCTAGTTCTGACCTGATCACACCCCCAGCAGCCGAACACAATACAGACATCATCGGGGATCCGGATACGGAAATAACACGTCCGGCTCATGAGATCATGGTCGTCATTGCTCCTTGGACTGAACCCTTCCTGGCCTACCTTAATAGGCAATAGCTTCCGGATGATCAAAATGAGGCCCCTCGCATAGTTCGGCGTTCTAAAGCCTACAAAGTTCACAAAGGTGAACTGTACAAGAAAAGCACTACTGGTGTTCTCCAAAGGTGCATCTCCGAAGAGGAGGGACGGCACCTTTCGGGTGAAATACATGCTGGTCTGGGCGGCCTTCATGCCGCAGCTCGGCCTCTCGTAAGCAAAGCTTTCCGAACATTCTGGACAACGTCCCGAGTAGACGCACAAGCCATCGGCCAACGTTCTGTTGGGTGTCAGCTTTTTGCGAATCAAAGTCATATGCCTCCCACTACCCTAAGAACAATCCCCATCACTTGGCCTTTAGTGGTCTGGGGGCTGGATATGGTCGGACCCCTCAAAGGGGGAAGCCACAAAAAGAAATATTTGCTGGTTATGGTGGATAAATTCACTAAGTGGATAGAGGCCAAACCAGTAAAAATGGCTGAAGCAGGACCAATGATTGATTTTATATCCGGCGTGGTACACCGCTATGGTGTCCCACACAGCATCATCACAGATAATGGCTCCAACTTTACGGCCAGTGAGGTGAAAAACTGGTGTGCTAAGTTGGGCATAAAACTTGACTATGCATCCGTCTACCACCCTCCAACAAATGGCCAGGTCGAATGGGCCAATGACCTAATAATGAGAGGCATTAAACCCCGACTAATTCCCTCCCTACAGGAGTCAGATAAACACTGGGTTGAGGAGCTCGATTCCGTGCTCTGGGGGCTATGGACCACACCTAACCGAACAACCGGATACACACCTTTCTTTATGGTGTACAGCATAGAAGTTGTTTTACCATGCGACATTATTCATGACTCACCTAGAGTGCACATGTATGAAGAGCGAGAAGCCGAGCTCGATCAGTAGGATGACCTAGACGGCCTTGAAGAGGAGTGCGATATCGCACAAGCTCATTCCGCATTTTATCAACAACAAGTCAGGTTGTACCAAAGTACAGAAGTGCGGGATAAAACATACAATGTTGGCGATCTCGTCTTACGTCTTCGAGAGAAGAAAAAGGATAAGCTCAAACCACGATGGGAGGGTCCCTTCATCATAGATGAAGTTCTCACAGGAGGAGCCTATCGCCTTTGAAATGCATCAGATACTCGCTTTGAGCCGAATCCATGGGATGCTGCTCGGCTCCGATGATTCTACGGATAGTTCGGTAGCACTTTTTCTTTCATTTCGACTAGGTCCCTTTTTTCCTCTCTTCTTTTTTTATTTTTCCTTTAATATCCCAGGATGTATTCGGATCTACCAAACTATGAGGGGTACACATCTTTAAATGTACATACCCCATGATACCTGGGGGATTCTTTGATGAAGCTTACTAATAAAGCTTATTGTTTACATTCGTTCATGTCATTTGTTCCTCTTTTCACCATTATATGCACCTCTATGACTTAAGTTTTTGCCAAGTTTGGTTGCCTCGCTCCAGTGTTTATACCCCCACGTTCCCGATTGTTCAGCTACGGTGTAAAGGGAGCACCTGTGCAACTGTTACAACCGGGTAATCTGGATCTGTACCTTAGACGGGTGAAGACGAAAGCTAGCATTCTTAAGGGAGTGATTGGTCGGCAACGAATGATAAGATATCTACGTTTACATGATTCTAAGGGATAGGCTGCCCGTAATTCCATCTTTTGGATCAAAAGCCTACGCATGCATAATCAAGCACGCTGACCCAGGGAAAGGAACCCTTAACGGAACTATTTTCCCTGAACACATCGCTTTATCGCAATGGCCATGACTTCGATTATCAATAGTTTATAATGGGCAAGTACCCTAACCTTGTTGACTAGCCTCTTGACTTCCTTGTTGTCCCCTTGCTTGGGGCTCCGGGGGCGCCAATTGAAGCATTTCTTTAAAGGAGCACCGGAGAATTCAGGAAGTCCGCGCCAAACTGGGTCCGAAAGGGGAACGTCTTCAATATAGAACCATTCCGAAGTCCACTCTTCGGGTTCCTTCTTGGGAGTGCCAGACAGGTAACCTGTCCCGGCTATGCGCCATACTTTGGTGCCACCCACTTCAAATATGGAACCCTTTTGGGAACGAGGGACGAGGCAAAAGAACTTTCTCCACAGTTCGAAATGAGCCTCGCAGCCTAAGAATAGCTCGCACAGAGCAACAAAACCCGCGATATGCAGGATAGAACCTGGCGTGAGGTTGTGCAATTGGAGCCCGTAAAATTCCAATAGGCCTCTGAGTAAGGGGTGGATTGGAAAGCCTGGAGTCCATAGAAGAAACAAAACGAAGCACACTCGCTCCTCCTTATTGGGGTTGGGGAATTTTTTTGCTAGCGCCTCGTTGCCGATTGAAGCTAATCCAGCCCGCACAGAGACTAGATCCGCGGGAGGAAGATATCCCTCCGTCTGAAGTCTATTCAACTAGAGGTGAGATACCGAGCAGCTTCCCCAATCACCCGCTCGAGGGCCATGGGGCACGAGGAGGAGCTGGGGGTGTTTGCCATGCTTTGAGGTTTTTCATGGATTGCTCTGATGATCTTTGCGCGATGTGGAAGGGCATTTGAGATCTGATCCCCTTAAATAGATGTCGTCCTTGCATAGCAAGGGGTTTATTTTTAAAAAGTACATGGACTGTTCGCATTCGCCTGACGCGTGGAAATAGGGGTGACGACGGGAAGGAATCATCAAGGCATGTGATAAAGGTCAAGACCGGAATCATCAAGGAAGGAATCATCAAGGCAGTATAACAAAGAACCCACCTTGCAAAGCCGAAGACATAAAGACGGATACTACATCGTCATTGAAGGCAAGTTCGGGGGCTATTGAGGGAGTCCTAGATTTGGGGGTCCTCGGGTGTCCGGACTACTCGTTATGGGCCAGACTGATGGGCCATGAAGATAAAGCAGAAGACCGTCCCTCGTGTTCGGGTAGGACTCCTATGTATGTAGAAAAGCAAGTTTAATGTCTGGGTGTAATGTTTCCTTCCTCTACAAGTCAGCTCTGTACAACCCTAGGCCCCCTCCGGTGTGTATATAAACCCGAGGGGTTAGTCCGTGTAGGCTAACAGAAAAATCATAGGCTAGACAGCTAGGGTTTAGCCATTACGAGCTCGAGGTAGATCAACTCTTGTAACCCCTATATTCATCAAGAACAATCAAGTAGGAATTAGGGTTTTACCTCCTTTAAGAGGGCCCGAACTTGGGTAAACATTTTGTCCCCTTTGTCCCTTGTTACCATGGATCCTCACGCTCACAGCTTGGCCCCCTACCCGAGATTTGCCAGTTTCGACACCGACAATGGTGCTTTCATTGAGAGCTCCGCTGTGTGGTCACGAAAAGCGATCTGTGGCTCACCATGTCATCAACGACGATATCACTTCTGGAAAGAGCCTGACTTTTGGTCAGGTCCTCCACCTCGGCGAATTCACCGTATGCGCCTGTATGGCCATTAAGCCGACTGCATCCCCTGTGATCGCCAAGCATCACCCCTACATCGGTCTCGAACACTCCGAAAGGACGGATCCTACGGACACCTCGTCCTTAAACGAGCTGCTAGATTGCTGTAATGCCCATTATGCGACTATGTCTCCTACGTGTCGAAGCATGACTTAGAGACATAAGCGCATACTAGAATGATCTCAAGTATGGTATCTTTGCACATCTCATGTAAAAGTTTAGGGATGAAATAGCAAAAGATAGTTGGCTTACACTCGCCACGTCACACAATGAATACAATAACATACATCATCCAAAAACACAGGGTCTGACTACGGATGGAAAACCAAACAAGAAAGATACCATAAACACAAGGTCCGATCGCCCCTAGTAGGAACCACTACTGATTGTCGAAAAACGTCACATACATACGGTCACTCTCTTCATCGAGCTCCCAGTGAAGTTCTTGAACCATCTCCTGCATTTTTCTCAGCGGTACCTGCATCTGGTGTTGTAGTATCTATGAGCCACGAGGACTCAGCAATCCCATAACCATGGGTATCAAGAGTAGCAAAGCTTTACGGGTATGGAGAAGGGTAGTGGTGAGGTTGCAGCAGCGGCTAAGCATATGTATGGTGGCTAACTTACGAGTACAAGAATAAGATGAGCATCTACGCAACCAGTCGCAAACTAGTAATGATCGCTAAAGATCCTGAACTACCTACAAGTCAAACATAACCCCACCGTGTTCTCTTCTCAAAGTGAAAAGAGACAGTCACGGTTACTCACGTGGTTCGTGTATATTATTTTGGATCCTCTATCAAGTTTTCTACAACCAGACATTAACAAATTCCAATCTACCACATAACCGCGGGCACGACTTTCGAAAGATCATAACCCTGCAGGGGTGTCCCAACTTAACCCATCACAAGCTCTCACGATCAGCAGAGATAATAATAATATTACCCCTTTTCTTAGGGAAGGCCCAATCAGACTCGGAATTCCCGGTGCACAAGACATTTCGACAATGGTAAAACAAGTCCATCAAGACCTCTCGGCGTGCCGACACGCTGATAGTAGCCGCGCGTATCTCGTCTTAGGCCACGTCCAGATGGGTGATCCTACAGGTAAAACCAGCCCTCGAGTTTCCCCGAGGTGGCCCCGCAGGCTCCCCGTTTGGGACCAACACCATCAGCACTGGCCCCCCTGATATGTAGAAAGAATCCTCGAGGGCGCGACCCCCTATGCAATTTAATTATTTAATTAAGTTGTTATTATGAGGAAAATTAAAACCAATGTTGGG
The DNA here is from genome assembly GCA_902687465.1 of Secale cereale. Taxonomy (NCBI): domain Eukaryota; kingdom Viridiplantae; phylum Streptophyta; class Magnoliopsida; order Poales; family Poaceae; genus Secale; species Secale cereale. The sequence continues at coordinate 221,704,058 of LR738715.1, read as the reverse complement.
CCTTGCTGGAGGAGTTTTATTCAAAGACGAACTGTCAAGGGGTCCCCATATACCCAACCGTGTAAGGAACGCAAAATCAAGGAACATGATGCCGGTTTATCGGCTCCTAAGGTGGCATGAGTGGAACAAAACACCGAGCAAAAGGCCAAGCCTTCCACCCATGCCCAGTATATAGGTGTGTTAATAATAATAATAGATATTGTGATATTCCCACAACAAGATCCGACATGGATCAAATCTTCATCTTCACCTGCAACTAACAATGCTATAAGAGGGGCTGAGCAAGCGGGTAACATAGCCAAACAACGGTTTGCTAGGAAGGTGTCAAAGGTTAGGGGTTTCATGGCAACAAGAAGAGGCTGACAACAAAAGATATGTAGCGCGACATATAGCGATAGCATCGAGACATCTAGCATAGCAATGATAGTAAAGGTATCCAAGGTGATGGTCATCTTGCCTGGTATTCCGCAAGGAAGCAGAACAAGTCCATGAAGTAGTCGAACAAATCCTCACAACTCCGGAACGAACCCGAAGCTAACGAAAGAAGCAAACCGGAAATAAGCAAACAACGCGGTAAACACACAAGCATAAACATGACATGTGATGCACAACCAAGTATGATGCATGTTCGGTTTAAATATGCATAGCATGGCAAAGTGCACAAACAATACTAAGTGGAACTCAATATGCAACGAGTTGCATATTGACAAAACACCACATTTTATTTATTTAGTTGACTCTCGTTATGAACCCAACAAATTTAAATGTTTTTATTAAACATGGCAAGAGGTGAAGCATGAGCAAAACTACACTATCTAGTCATTTTAAATGAGGCTGGAAATAACAACAACAATTCCGGAAACTCCCCATGACCAATTTTAGCAATTATTAAAGCAACAACAATTTAACATTCAAAGGTTGTTATCATGATGCGGATGACATGATCAAGTTTTATGCAATTTTTTAGTAAAAGTTAACCTGAAGAGATATGGAGTATTTTTCATCGTAATGGAAAGAAAGGGGTGCCACGGCGGCGATACCGAAAACGGTGCCACAGCAACGTTCCGGTGATTCGACACCTCTTTGAGATATCGGTGCAAATGAAGGACGACAGAAGCGTGTCATGCAAGAAGATGGGGTGATCCCATTGCCGGATTCCCACGGTTCGGCGACAAGGTAACGAGGGGTACTTCGAACATGGTGCAACAAAGGGTGCATCTCATACAACACAACATGCAACACTCGTCCACGGGCGTCGTCTCGAGGTTATACCTTCGAAGCGTGGGTTTCGAAGTGGTTCGGGTTCGATGCGGTGTAGAAGGAAGTAGACGTTCTCGCGACGGTAGTGGAAGTGGTGGTACACGGCGATGGTGGTGGTACATGTTTTGTAGCCGATCATGTTTCCGTAGAAGTTCGGGTCACGGCGACGGTAGTCGTTCGGCATCGGTTGTCGATGTACTTGACGTCCGCGGGGTCTTCGAGGGTCGATGGTAGTGGCACACGGTCGTAGTGGTACTTGGCGTTTCGGTCCGAAGGGGTACTTGGCGCATCCACGGGTCTTCGGGGTAGTTGTACATTTCCGAAGAGGAACTTGGGGTCAACGTTTGTAGTCGTTTGGTCGTGGTACTTGGGTTTTCGGACTTGCCGGTCTCGGTTCTTGGCGACGGTAGTTGAACTTGGCAAGAGATGGTCGTCGTGGTACTTGGCAGACTTGGGCCCCTCATTTTTGAACTTGGAAACGACAAAGGGGCAGCAAGGTTTTCGGTTCATCTTACAACATGGCAGGGCGACGTTGAAGGAAGCAGAGGCGGGGCGTCGAAGCCATCGGAGTTAGGGCCCCTGGTGGGTAGCAGCAAGGAGATGAGCGAAGCCGAGGGAGGCGGTCGAGGTCGCCGGCGGCGGCTCACGGCGCCCGGCGCGGAGGAGGAAGAGGTGACGACGAGAATGGGGAAACAGGCGCGGCCGCGCGCGTGTCGGGCTCCCGCACAGGGCGGCGGAGGTCGCGGGCCTCCTGGTGGTCTGCGACAGCGGCGGGGTGCGGAGCTTGGATGGTGACGGGGCTAGCTCCGGCGTGGGGCGCGGGGCGGAGACAAGGCGTGGGCGCGATGCGGCGCTCCTGCCCTGCCTGGCGGCGAGGGAGATGGCGGCTCTGGCATCGTCCATGGCGGCTCGGGAGGCGACCTGGCGGCGGGGATGCAGAGCTGCGACGAGGCGGAGGAGTAGAGGAGCAAGGGCTCGGCGCTGGGGCGACGGCGCGGTGAGGCTCTAGGTGGCCATGGCGAATGAATGGGCGGCGCACTGGAGACCGATGAAGGAGAGAGACGAGGGAGACGAGAGGGGGATTGAGGGAGCGGGCGTGGGTTTCGCGCGAGGGTTGGCGGCGCAGGAGGAGAAAGAGGGGTCGAGCAGGGAGTCGGGCTAGGGTTAGCGCTGGAGTTGGGCCTCGTGGCTTAGGTGGGCCGCCGGCTAGGAGGTTGGGCCGCTGGGCTGAAGGGAGCGGTGCGGCCTGGCTGCAGCTAGGCTATTACTCGCTCCCTCTATTACCGTATTTTCTTCAGACAGAAAATACAAATGGAAAAAGGTCAGGGATATAGAAGAGGAGTTTAGAAAAAATGAAAATATCTCCATGATCCTGGAATATTGTAGTATTTGAAATAATTGCCTTGGACATTTTAAAGGTAGAAAAATAAAACAAATTTGAATTATATTCAAACTTGAGGCATTTTGAACCTAACCAAAACCACTCCAAATAGAATGAAATTTGGCAGAGAGGTCCAGGACATGGTCTAATATTTGTAGGGAAAAGATGAACATTACTAGAGAAGGGAAAGTGGCACTTGCAAAAAGAAAGGAAGTAGAAGGAAAGGAGAAGGTGATGATGCATGATCATACATGGAGCATTCAACAAACATAAAGTAGGGGCAATGCACATGATGGACTTGGAAACAACATGGATGACACAATGCTATAATATGATGCATGATGACATGATGCATAGCAAAAGCAAATAAAACACACGGCGAAACCCGGAATATAAGGAAGTCTTCTCGAGCGTTGGTCTTGGGGCGTCACAATTGCATCGCCACCCTGGGGCTCTCAACAGCCAATAATCGGATTGGGCTTAAACCCGACCATGGGGAAGAATTCCTCGTTGATCACTCATCTAGTGGTGGCCGTTGAATAACGTGCCAAAAACGCCTCTCCTCCTGAACTGGAAACCAGCTATGTTCAGATCTTTGAACCCTTTGAGCCGGATACCCTTCCCTTGGGCAGGACTCCCCATCTTCCGAGATCAAGGTCGGACATGGAGCCCAGTGAACGCTCGGATCCTCCTAGGCCCGGACTGACAACCACGGAGATTTGCGAACTCCAGATACTATCTTGGGTCGGGTGTAACACCCGGGTAATCACGCTATAGTAATTCCCTGCTAATGATTCCACATCATCGTGTTACTGTTGATAACATCACGCTAATCGAAAAACCCCGTTCGAAATAAGAACCCGAAAAAGAAATAAACAATATAAGTTTTCAAAATGATAAATAAAAATGTTCGGGCGGTGCTAAATATTGCAAGATCAATTATGGTGTAGTTATTACAATTTCTAAAATTTCCTAAGTATTTTAAATAAAATAAAATAGAAAAGGAATAATTAAATGAAAGAAAAGGAAAACCAAACAACAAAAAAATAAAATAAAATCTAACCTACCCTAACTTACTGGGCCTCGCCCACTACCACCTCAACCTATAACACCTCCCACCCCACTGTGGGGAAAATATCTCCCACACATCCCCACCGACACCTCTCACCCCCCTTCCCCCGCTGGTTCTGGATCGGGGCAAGACGCCCCGACCCCGTCGCCGATTCCTGCCTCGCCGGAGCCTTCCCCACCGGACTGCCTCCCCCTGCGCGTGTCGTCTCCGACCTCCTCCCCGCGCCCCACTGCCCTTTCCCTACAGCCCGCAGTGAGCCCCCCCTCCTCTCTGCCTCGGCCACGCACCGCGCCCACTACCCGCCGTGCTCGTTCCTCGGGCACGCACCGCGCCCGCTCGCCGCGCACTACGCGCGCCGCGTGCTCGCACCCCCACCCCTGCCTAGCTGCTGTCGGCCGACGCACGCTGTCGCCCGTTCCCGTGAACCCCGCTGGCCGCCATGCCCGTCGCCCCCTTGCCTCGTGCCGGCGTGCTGAACCGCTGCCGCGAGCCGTCCCCTTCCAAGCCACCCCACCGCCTTGGCCGCAGCGGCTGGTGGCCCGCCAAGGTCGCCGCTGCCGGTGGTGCTCGGGGCACCACCCTGTTCCCCCGTCCACGGCCGCCTCGCCCGCGCACACCGGCCAGCCGGCTGTCCTTCCCCCGCTCCAGCCACAACCACGGACGCCACGCCGCGCGCCCACCTTCGCAAGCCGTCACCGCG
>LR738715.1:221632773-221680727 GCA_902687465.1 Secale cereale | reverse complement strand
GCGACGATCTCCCCTCTCCGGAGGCCAAATCAGCCTCCAGATTAGCCCTCCCGAAGAAGAACAGAGGGTGGCGGCGGCTCCGCGACGAGAAACAGCGAAAGGACTCCCGATCTGGGGTTTCTGCCTCAGAGGAAAAAATACGGGCTAAAGTAGGGCACCAGGGGGTGTGGGCCCCACCCAGGCGCCCCCCCGGCGTGGCCCAGGGGGGGCGCGCCCACAGGGCGCCTGGGCACCCCCTGGCCCCCCTCTGGCCCCACTTCTGGTATGTTGTTTCTTCGGGTGCGTGGATTTTTCGTGATTTTTCGTGGATTTTTCTGAGATGCTTAAAAATCCGTTTTCCTGCAAACAAATAAACCATACAGGCAGCTCTGCTGAAAACAGTGTCAGTCCGGGTTAGTTTAGTCCAAATCATGCAAGAATGAGGTCAAAACAATATCAAAAGTGTTTGGAAAAGTAGATACGTTTGAGACATATCAACTCCCCCAAGCTTAGCATATTGCTTGTCCTCAAGCAATTCAGTTCAACGAACTGGACGCGACAAAGAAAACTTTGACAAACTCTTTTGCTTCATTAGATGTATATAAGCATGTACTACGAAAAGAGTTCAGCAAGTATTAACAGTACTTATGAAAACAATGCAAGGAGCAATCCTTCTTTCAAGTGACCAGTCACAAATAATTAAGAGTAAACAATATATTACTGAAAATCAAGACAAGATCGCATTGCACATAGCTTGAGCATATTAAGGTGGTATCTCGCTAGCCTCCATGAGTGAAGCAAAACATAAATGCAGAGACTCCTCCAGAGTTTTAAAGGAGACTAGAACTAAGAATTTCAGAATAAATCATATCACAAGTATGCAGAAGACAATGTAATACTTTGGGACAATGCACATTACACTCAGAATGACAATTATGCTCTCCTAGTCAGTGCTTTGAAGAAAGAAAGTGAGACTCTCGAACCATGGCTTTTATTGGCGAAGTTGAAAACCCGTGATCGGAAACAAAAACTAAACATGTACCAGAGCTCTTGGTTTTGAAAACAGAAGTAAATATGTTTTGAGAGGTGCATATTTTGTCAACGAATGCTAGCAGATAACTCAATCACTTTTTTAAGCTAGACAAGTCTCGAGGAACGGCTCCCGCATGAGGACGATCACATCCTCTTAATCTCCTTTGTTTATCACTGCCAAAGTTTTCTGATTTCTCATGAACAAAGCGTGAAGGAGGGTTTGTTTGTTATATTATCTTTTCGAGCCGGGCGCACTCAATGCCAGTTCCTTTTCATATTAGTGGTTCGCACATTATGCATGCAATCCAGGGGTGAAACTTGTCCAACTTAAAGAGGTCATGAATTAACTACAACTTCCTCATGAGCTAAAACATAGGCACAAAAGAGAAATGCTTTTGATTAATTTCGAGATGGTACACGAAAGTCTTCGTTAGGAATGGCAGGTAAATACCATATATAGGAAGGTATAGTGGACTCATATGGCATAATAGGTTTTAAAGGTTTTGGATGCACAAGCAGTCATTCCGCTTAGTACGGGTGGAGGTTTAGCAAAAGACTGGGAAGCGACCAACTAGAGAGCAATAATGGTCATAATCATGCAGAGCGACAAAGCAACATTGAATCGGGCATGAAAGTGATATAACTATTCTAAAACTCAAAGATCATCAAGGCAAGGTAGACTTTTTAGTCTTAAACATGTGTAAGCATGTGCCAAGTCAATCCAAAAATTCTCTAAAGGGAAATACCACCATAGTATGCCAGACTAGGAACAGTGCAATGCATGCAGATCATTTCAATAACACATTATGTACTCTAGTTATTGGAGACTAGCCACAAGGAAAGCATGAACCACTGGAAGAGCATTGTAAACATAGCACTATGTCGCTACAAGCTGGTCTCTAGATTATAAGTACAGGCATATGTACAAAAGTAGAAACGATAAGAGTTCATACCGGTCTTCCCTGTTGCTTCCTTTCAGTCGATCTTCATCATTACTGCTTGTCACTTGCACGATCGAACGTAGGAAATATAATCAAATGCCATCACGGACTCGAGCTGATCTCTGAAAACAAAGCAAACTAAAGAGAGAAAGGAAATCTTTTTGGGTTTTTCAAAGGTTGAATAAAAAGCAAAAGAAAGAGAAAATCTTTTTGTTGTTTTTGCAAATAGAGGAATAAAGAAGAACGGGTAAAAACTACGAAAAGATCAAAGTGAATAAAACGGATAATACAATGAAAAGGTGAGAAGGGCACGTACTCCCCAAAGCTTAGGCTTTTGGCCTAAGTTGGTAGCAGCTACTACCCCCAGGAGCCTCCTGCTCCAGGAGTATGGTGGTGAGACCAAGGGTCGTAGAAGGATGATGGCGCGTACACCGAACTCCTCGGAGTTTCCCACGAGGAAGGTTCCGAGCGCCAAACAGAGGAAGACCCTTCACCAAACTCGGTGGCGGTCTCATCCTGAAAATGTGGTATCTCACCGTGCCTCTCCTCGTCGGGCACAACCCCCTCCATGGGGTTATGGAACTGATGCTGGACCATGAACTCATCGAACTGGCCAACATCAAAGGACCATCCGTTCCTGCGAGAATAATCAAACAAAAGAGGTGCAGGTAGACGGATCTCGCGTTCCGCGGTAGTTCCGAAATGACAAGGTTATCAAGTTCAGAACCCATGGTAACAAATTTATGCCTTTTCATAGCAGCAAGATCAAAGTTTAAATAAGTAAAAGGAGTATCATCAGGGTGTGGGGTGCCTCCAAGATGCTCTAAGATAAGCGTGGCATAAATCCCACCATATAAGTCCCCCTTGTTACCGTTCATAGCAAGGCGTCGAGCAATTAAGGTACCAATATTATAATCAGACCTCCCTGAGAGGGCTGCTGCCAGGATAGCAATATCCGGAGCAGAAATGTTGCTCGTGTTGTCACGAGCTAACACCCCTCTAGCAATATAATATGCAAAATACCTGAGGTGAGGAAACAAGATACCGGAGATCTTCGACCGATGAATATCCCTCGTACCCATGCTGCAGAGAGAGTTGATGATGGTTTTCAGCTCGGAGGGCTGCGTGCCCATCCTTGCCGTCCTCCCAACGTTCGGCACACCTATTACTTCACAAAAATTTCCGAGAGTCATGGTGATAAGATCATTATAAATTTTGAACTCAATAGCACCTGAATCAGGATTATATCTAAAACTGTTAATGAAATCAGAGGTGAGTTTCTGATACTGAGTAACACGGCTCGTGACGAGTCGTGTCAAACCTGCATTAGCACAAAGATTATAAAACTCATCCTTGATTCCCGCAGCTTCCATGAATACGTCACATGGATATGTCATCGCACGTGCTGGACTTGTATCTTCCAATAACTCCAGGGGCACATGATCTTCATTATAGCTCACCCTGGCAGTCGATGGTGAAGCTGCGGCTCTAGTGACTCGATCGGAGTGTGCGGGCCTCCTCTTCTCAAGCCATCCTTTTGCCCTTCCTAATAAACTCATTTCTGAATTTTTTTACAATTCACAAAAACAAGGATTAAAACAAAGTGAGCTAAGGCAAACTACTCAACTCACTTGCCCAAGGCACAAACTTGCATCAAAACTTGGAAAACAAATTTCTACACATGCATGCAAGCTCATCTCTACAGCACCAAGAACTACTAAATACTCACAAATGAGGCCACCAATCAAAAATCTAATTGGAGGGGTGGAGGAGTCACATACCAGGGAGTATTTGTTCAAAATCTCAGCTCAAATGATGGGCTGTAGAGAGAGATCAAAGAATCGCCCCCAAGAACAGCAAGAACAAGAAGAACACGGCCAGAACTCGGGTTTCTGGAAAAAGAGAGAGAGAGAGAGAGAGAGAGAGAGAGAGAGAGAGAGAGGAGGAAGAGGTACCTGGAGGGGGGCCTTGTGGGCCCCAGGGGCCCTGTGGGCGCGGCCAGGGGCTGGGCCGCGCCAGCTGGCCGCCTGGGCCACTGGTAGCCCCCCTGGCTGGCCCCAGGACTTTTCGGGTCTCTCCCGTTGTGGAAATTTTTAATATAATTTTTCTAGAATTTTTCTGAAAACTTCACTGTTGAAATTTTTTCGAATTTCAAAAAGCTGCGAAACTCTCTGAAAACTTGTAGTTAGTAGTATTGTAAAGCTTCAAAAACATAGATACTTGGTACAGCAAGTATGACAACACTAAAAACAAAATGAAAACATAGAAAGCTCAACTTTTTATCCGTATATAACACGTTCATTAGTAAGGTTGATCAAGTCTTACCAACAAACAAGCGATATATAGAGCAAAAAATATCACCTCCCACAAAGCAATCACTGAACTTTTACCTTGATGGACATTGTCCCTACCATGATAGTTTTGTATTTGTGAGGCACATGTAGTGGACAGTCCCATTCTCCAATTTTCATGGTCTCGATATTCTCTATAGAGTTGAGGGCATGCCTCATGTCGGTCTTCTTTGGAAAATATACCGTGTGTTCTTTATCATTCACATGAAAGGTAACCTTCCCTTTGTTGCAATCTATAATAGCACCTGCGGTGTTAAGGAAAGGTCTACCAAGAATAATGGACATGCTCCCATCCTCGGGCATGTCAAGCACAACAAAATCAGTAAGAATTAAACAATTAGCAACTTCAACTGGAACATCCTCACAAATACCTATCGGAACAGCGGTTGACTTGTCAGCCATCTGAAGGGAGATATCTGTAGGAATTAGTTTCTCTAAACAAAGCCTCTCGTAAAGAGAGAGAGGCATAACACTCACTCCCGCTCCAAGATCACATAAAGCAGTTTTGACATAATTATTCTTTATGGAGCAAGGGATAGTGGGTATACCTGGATCACCAAGCTTCTCAGGAATCTTTCCACAGAAAGAATAGTTAGCAAGCATAGTAGATATTGCATCATTAGGAACTTTTCTTTTGTTAGTGACAATATCTTTCATATATTTTGAGTAAGGGAGTAACTCAATAGCATCAGTCAAAGGTATTTGAAGAAAAAGAGGTTTAATACATTCACAAAACTTATTATAATGCTCTTCTTCTTTAGATTTGATGGACTTACCTGGAAAGGGCATGGGTTTCTGTACCCATGGTTCTTTCTCCTTCCCATGTTTCCTTGCGATGAAGTCTTCTTTAGTGTACCTCTTACATTTGTCAGGTGCTTCTTCTTCTCGAACTTCAGGTGGATCATTCTTCTCATTATTATTACCTTCAGGTTCAGCACCGTCTTCAGTCTCAGCATCGGAGATAGATACACTGTTGGGATCAATAGCTGGCTCTTCATCTGCAATAGGATCATTAGAATTGTCAGTCTCTTTATGTTTCTTTTTCTTATTTGGAGATTCAACAATTTCTTCTTCCTGCATTTGAGAATCTTGCTCGATTCTCTTCGGATGTCCCTCTGGATAAAGAGGATCTTGAGTACTAGTTCCTCCTCGGGTCTTAATCCCAAAAGCCTGCAATTTATCTTGTCTGGCATTGTTAGCAAGCAAATCTCTTTGCACATTAGAAATTTGATCAAGCTGAGTTTGAACCATATGAAAATGCTTCACAAGACACTGAACATCATTAACTGTTCTATCTAAAACACCAAGCAACTTTTTGATAGCAAGGGAATTATCATGCAACTGACTTTCTATCCTCTCATTAAAATGATTCTGTTTCATAATAAAATTATCAAACTCATCTAAACACTGATCAGGAGGCTTACCATGAGGGATGTCACTTTCGTTGAAATCTAAAAGAGAGTGTACCTCTACCATAGGAGGGTGAGTGGTAGGCTCACACAGCTTCTCAATAGGGAGTAGATTCTTCATGTCTTCAGCTTTAATACCTTTCTCTTTGATAGACTTCTTTGCTTCTCGCATATCTTCGGGGCTTAGGACAAACATGCCCCTCTTCTTTGTTGGTGGAGGTGGTTCAGGGACGGACCAATCTTCATGGTTTTTGGCAATCCTGCCCATTAGTTCTTCCGCGTCGTCCGGTGTTCTTTTCCTGAAAACACAACCAGCACAACTGTCCAGATAGGACCTAGAGTCATCAGTTAAACCAGCATAGAATATATCAATTAATTCATTCTTAGGAACTCCATGTCCTGGTCTAGCCTGAATCAAACTGCAGTACCTTCCCCAAGCTTTAGGGAGGGACTCATCCTGCAACTGTTTAAAATTATAAATTCTTTGTAAAGCAGCATGTTGCATATGAGCAGGAAAGTACTTATCAAGAAAAGAGTGAGCTAGGTCCTGAGGACTCTTAATAGAACCGCATGGGAGTGAATCATACCATGCTTTAGCACCTTCCTTCAACGAGAAAGGAAGAAGCTTGGTCACATAAAAGTAGCGCATCTTCTCATCTGTGGTAAGCAGGCTACCTAGTTCACCAAGTTTAGTTAGGTGTGCAATAGCATCATCATTTTCTCTGCCATAAAAGGGGTCAGCTTCAACCATAGGTATAAGTGAAAGATCAACAGAGAAATCAAAATCAGGATCATCAATGCATATAGGAGATGTAGCAAACTCAGGATTAGGAACGGTTTTGTTTTTCAAAGAGTGTTTTTCAAATATTTTCTTAATAGTTTCAGGGTCAGAGCCGGCAAACTCTGTCAGTTCCCTGCATAAGTCTTCATCAAGTATATAGTAATCATCATCAAGGAGCCTCTCCTGGAGTTTACTCAATTCAGGAAAATCATAAGTTTCACCAATAGGGTAGCGAGTAACAGGAAGTTCAATTCCATATTTTTCAGCACAGCAGTAATTTGTTTCTCAAGAGCATAACCAAGTGAACTAATATCATCATCAAAAGTAGTAGAAGCATCATCAAGTGTATCAGACATAGTAACAGATTCAGTAGGAGCATCATGTGGTGGTGGTGAGGCAAACTTACTCATAACAGAAGGTGAATCAAGCGTAGCACTAGTGCTCAAAGCAGTACCTCTTCTTGTAGTGGATCGTAAGATCAGAACCTTGGGGTCACCTTTCTTACCCACAGTGAATAAAGTGCAGCGGGTAGGATATATCAAGTAGACTTGTAAATATTGCTATGCTCCCCGGCAACGGCGCCAGAAAACGGTACTTGATAACCCTCAACCGTAAGGGATCGAGATAGTCTTCGCGGGTAAGAATAACCCAATTTATTGATTCGACACACGGGGAGCCAAAGAGTATTTATAAGCTTTAACAGTTGAGTTGTCAATTCAACCGCACCTGAAATATACTAACTTGCAGCAAAAGATAAGTGGTAACAGTGATATGATAGTGATGATAGTAATAGTAAAAGTAAATAGCAAAAGTAAATAGCAGTAGTAAATAGCAAAGGTAGCGACTAGTAACAAGCAAGGTTTAAAACACTGTAGGCTAGGGAGATGGATGGTTGGGCGTTGCATGGATGAGATAGTTTCTAACTCGGGAAACGGCACACGGAAAAGTAATGATCATCTAGGCAAATATCAAACATTAGGCATGTATCCCGTAGGTAGTTGTACGTGCTTGCAATAAGAACTTGCACAACATCTTTTGTCCTACCATCCCGCTACGAACGGGGCCAAAAGGAACTAATGGATATTAAGGTGCTCCTGTCAAAGAGCACCGGAACAAAGCAATGAACTCAATGGATACATGTAATCCTCAAACTACGGACCATCCCCTTTGGTGTCCCAAGCTGTCACCTTTGGGATCGCCGGTTCCGAACCGTAACAGGTGCATACAAGTCATAGATAGGATCAAGAACACAAATATATTCATGCAAACACATATGGTTCAGATCTTAAATCATGGCACTCGGGCCCTAAGTGTCAAGCATTAAGAATAACAAGTTGTAGCAAAGATGATAAACACCATACTAGATGATAGGCAACATGCCCCCAACAATCTGACGAACTATTACATGATCTAACTCATCCAATCCCAACCATCCCCTTCGCCTACAGCAAGGGAATTACTCACACATGAAGGGGGAAGTCATGGAAGGATGATGGAGTGGTGATGATGATGATGATGGCGACGATCTCCCCTCTCCGGAGGCCAATTCAGCCTCCAGATTAGCCCTCCCGAAGAAGAACAGAGGGTGGCGGCGGCTCCGCGATGAAAACTGCGAAAAGAACTTCCGATCTGGGGTTTCTCCGTCACGAGCTAAAATACGAGTCAAAGTAGGGCACCAGGGGAGGTGGGGCCCACCCAGGCGACCCCCCGGCGCGGCCAGGGGCTGGGCCGCGCCACCAGGGCGCCTGGGCCTCCCCTGGCCCCCCTCTGGTCCGTCTTCTGGCTCCGGGTTCCTTCGGGTGCCTGGATTTTCTGTGATTTTTCGTGGAATTTTCTGAGATACCTAAAAATTCGTTTTCCTGCACACAATAAAATCATACAGGCAGCTCTGCTGAAAACAGCGTCAGTCCGGGTTAGTTTAGTTCAAATCATGCAAGAATGAGGTCAAAACAATATCAGAAGTGTTTGGAAAAGTAGATACGTTTGAGACGTATCAACTCCCCCAAGCTTAGCATATTGCTTGTCCTCAAGCAATTCAGTTCAACGAACTGGACGCGACAAAGAAAACTTTGACAAACTCTTTTGCTTCATTAGATGTATATAAGCATGTACTACGAAAAGAGTCTAGCAAGTATTGAAACAGTACTATGAGGACAATGCATGGAGCAATCCTTCTTTCAAGTGACCAATCACAAATACCTAAAAGTAAATAATATACTACTGAAAATCAAGACAAGATTACATTGTACATAGCTTGAGCATACTAGGGTGGTATCTCGCTAGCCTCCATGAGTGAAGCAAAACATAAATGCAGAAACTCCTCCAGAGTTTTAAAGGAGACTAGAACTAGGAATTTCAGAATAAATCATATCACAAGCATGCAGAAGACAATGTAATTCTTTGGGACAATGCACATTACACTCAGAATGACAATTATGCTCTCCTAGTTGGTGCTTGAAGAAAGAAGGTGGAGACTCTCGAACCGTGGCTTTTGTTGGCAAGGTTGAAAACCCGTGGTCGGAAACAAAAACTAAACATGTACCAGAGCTCTTGGTTTTAAAAACAGAGGTAAAAATGTTTTTGAGAGGTGCATATTTCGTCAACGAATGCTAGCAGGTAACTCAATCACTTCTTGAGCCGGACAAGTTTCGAGGAACGGCTCCCGCATGAGGACGATCACATCCTCTTAATCTCCTTTGTTTATCACTGCCAAAGTTTTCTGATTTCTCATGAACAAAGCGTGAAGGAGGGTTTGTTTGTTGTATTATCTTTTATGAGCCGGGCGCACTCTATGCCAGTTCCTTCTCGTATTATGGGTTTGCACATTAGACATGCAATCCCGGGGTGAAGCTTGTCCAACTTAAAAAGATCATGAATTAACTACTACTTCCTCATGAGCTAAAACAGAGGCACAAAAAAGAGAAATGATTTTGATTAATTTCGAGATGGTACACGAAAGTCTTCGTTAGGAATGGCAGGTAGATACCATGTATAGGAAGGTATGGTGGACTCATATGGCATAACAGGTTTTAAGGATTTTGGATGCACAAGCAGTCAGTCCGCTTAGTACAGGTGGAGGTTAGCGAAAGACTGGGAAGCGACCAACTAGAGAGCAATAACGGCCATAATCATGCAGAGCGACAAAGCAACATTGAATCGGGCATGAAAGTGATATAACTATTCTGAAACTCAAAGATCATCAAGGCAGAGCAGACTTTTTAGTCTTAAACATGTGTAAACATGTGCCAAGTCAATCCAAAAATTCTCTAAAGGGAAATACCACCTTAGTATACCGAACTATGAACAATGTAATGCATGTAGATCATTTCAATAACACATTATATACTCTAGCTATTCGAGACTAGCTACAAGGAAAGCATCAACCACTGGAAGAGCATTGTAAACATAGCACTATGTCGCTACAAGCTGGTCTCTAGATCATAAGTACAGGCATATGTACAAAAGTAGAAACAAGAAGAGTTCATACCGGTCTTCCTTGTTGCTTCCTTTCAGTCGATCTTCGTCATTACTGCCTCGTCACTTGCACGATCGAACATAGGAAATATAATTAAATGCCATCACGGACTCGAGCTGAACTCTGAAAACAAAGCAAACTAAAGAGAGAAAAAAGAAAATCTTTTTGGATTATTTCAAAGGTTGAACGAAAGCAAAAGAAAGAGAAAATCTTTTTGTTGTTTTTGCAAAGAGAGAAATAAAGAAGAACGGGAAAAAACTTCGAAAAGATCAAAGCGAATAAAACGGATAATACAATGGAAAAGTGAGAGGGGCACGTACTCCCCCAAGCTTAGGCTTTTGGCCTAAGTTGGTAGCAGCTACTGCCCCCAGGAGCCTCCTGCTCCGGGGGAACAGTGGTGAGTCCAAGGGTCGTAGAATGATGCCAGCGCGTATACCGAACTCCTCGGAGTCTCCCACGAGGAAGGGTCCGTACGCCAAGCAAAGGAAGACCCTTCACCAAACTCGGTGGCGGTTTCTTCCTGAAAAGGTGGTAACTCACCGTGCTCCTCCTCGTCGGGCACAACCCCCTCCATGGGGTTATGAAACTAATGCTGGGCCATGAACTCATCGAACTGGACAACATCAAACGACCATCCGTTCCTGCGAGAAAAATCAAACAAAAGAGGTGCAGGTAGACGGATCTCGTGTTCCGCGGTAGTTCCGAAACGCAAGATATAAACAAGATTATCCAGCTCAGAAGCCATGGTAACAAACTTATGCCTTTTCATAGCAGCAAGATCAAAGCTTAAATAAGTAAAAGGATTATCATCAGGGTGTGGGGTGCCTCCAAGATGTTCTAAGATAAGTGTGGCATAAACGCCACCATATAAGTCTCCCTTGTTACCGTTCATAGCAAGGCGTCGAGCAATTAAGGCACCCAGATTATAATCAGACCTCCCTGAGAGGGCTGCTGCCAGGATAGCAATATCCGGAGCAGAAATGTTGCTCGTGTTGTCACGAGCTAATACCCCTCTAGCAACATAATATGCAATACCTGAGGTGAGGAAATAAGATGTTGGAGATCTTCGACCGATGAATATCCCTCGTACCCCTGCTGCAGAGAGAGTTGAAGACGGTTTTCAGCTCGGAGGGCTGAGTGGCCATCCTAGCCGTCCTCCCAACGTTCGGCACACCTATTATTTCACAAAACTTTCCCAAAGTCATGGTGATAAGATCATTGTAAATTTTAAACTCAATAGCACCTGAAT
The DNA here is from genome assembly GCA_902687465.1 of Secale cereale. Lineage (NCBI taxonomy): Eukaryota > Viridiplantae > Streptophyta > Magnoliopsida > Poales > Poaceae > Secale > Secale cereale. The sequence goes on along the minus strand of LR738715.1, from coordinate 221,669,510 downwards.
CAGGATTATATCTAAAATTGTTAATGAAACTGGAGGTGAGTTTTTGATACTGAGCAACACGACACGTGACGAGCCGTGTCAGACCTGCATTAGCACAAAGATTATAAAACTCATCCTTGATTCCCGCAACTTCAAGGAATTCATCACATGGAAACGTCATAGCACGTGCTGGACTTGTGTCTTCCAACAACTCCAGGGGCACATGATCTTCATTATAGCTCACCCTAGCAGTCGAGGGTGAAGCTGCGGCTCTAGTAACTCGATCGGAGTGTGCGGGCCTCCTCTTCTCAAGCCACCCTTTTGCCCTTCCTAACAAACTCATTTCTGAAATTTTTGGCAATTTACAAAAACGAGGATTAAAACAAGGTGAGTTAAGGCAAACTACTCAACTCACTTGCCCAAGGCATAAACTTGCATCAAAACTTGGAAAATAACTTTCTACACATGCATGCAAGCTCATCTATACAGCACCAAGAACTACTAAATACTCACAAATGAAGCCACCAATCAGAAATCTAATTGGAGGGGTGGAGGAGTCACATACCAGGGAGTATTTGTTCAAAATCTCAGCTCAAATGATGGGCTGTAGAGAGAGATCGAAGAATCGCCTCCAAGAACAGCAAGAACACAAGAACAAGTGCAGAACTCGTGTTTTTGGAGAAAAAGAGAGAGGGAGGAAGAATACATACCTGGAGGGGGGCCTTGTGGGCCCCAGGCGCCCTGTGGGCGCGGCCAGGGGGCAGGCCGCGCCAGCTGGCCGCCTGGGCCACTGGTGGGTCCCCCTGGCTGGCCCCAGGTCCCTCTGGGTCACTCCCGACGTGGAAATTTTAATTTTAATTTTTCTGGAATTTTTCTGAAAACTTCATTGTTGAAAATTTTTCGAAGTTCAAAAAGCTACGAAACTCTCTGAAAACTTGAAGCAGTGAGTAGTATTGTGAAGCTTCAAAACATAAATACTTGGTACAGCAAGTAGAACAAAAGCTAAAATAAATGAAAACATAACAAGCTCAACTTTTTATCTATATAAAACATGTTTACTAGTAAGGTTGATCAAGTCTTACCAACAAACAGGCGATATATAGAGCAAAAAGTCTTACCTCTTACGAAGTAATCACTGAACCTTTACTTTGATGGACATTGTCCCCACCATGATAGTTTTGTATTTGTGAGGCACATGTAGTGGACAGCCCCATTCTCCAATCTTCACGGTCTCGATATTTTCTATAGAGTTGAGGCCATGCCTCCTGTCCGTCTTCTTTGGAAAATATACCGTGTGTTCTTTATCATTCACATTGAAGGTAACCTTCCCTTTATTGCAAACAATAATAGCACATGCGGTGTTAAGAAAAGGTCTACCAAGAATAATGGACATGCTCCCATCCTCGGGCATGTCAAGCACAACAAAATAAGTAAGAATCAAACAATTAGCAACTTCTACGGGAACATCCTCACAAATACCTATCGGAACAGCGGTTGACTTGTCAGCCATCTGAAGGGAGATATCTGTAGGAATTAGTTTCTCTAAACAGAGCCTGTCGTAAAGAGAGAGAGGCATAACACTCACTCCTGCTCCAAGATCACATAAAGCAGTTTTGACATAATTATTCTTTATGGAGCAAGGAATGGTGGGTATACCTGGATCACCGAGCTTCTCAGGAATCTTGCCACTGAAAGAGTAGTTAGCAAGCATAGTAGATATTGCTTCATTAGGAACTTTTCTTTTATTAGTGACAATATCTTTCATATATTTTGAATAAGGAGGTAACTTAATAGCATCAGTCAAAGGGATTTGAAGAAAAAGAGGTTTAATCCACTCACAGAACTTATTGTAATGCTCTTCTTCTTTAGATTTGATGGACTTACCTGGAAAGGGCATGGGTTTCTGTACCCATGGTTCTCTTTCCTTCCCATCTTTTCTTGCGATGAAGTCTTCTTTAGTGTACCTCTTACGTTTGTCAGGTGCTTCTTCTTCTCGAACTTCAGGCGGATCATTCTTCTCATTATCCTTACCTTCAGGTTCAGCACCGTCTTCAGTCTCAGCATCGGAGATAGATACGCTGTTGGGATCAACAGCTGGCTCTTCATCTGCAATAGGATCATTAGAATTGTCAACCTCCTTATGTTTCTTCTTCTTCTTTGGAGAGCCAACAATTTCTTCTTCCTGCATTTGAGAATCTTGCTCGATTCTCCTCGGATGCCCCTCTGGATAGAGAGAATCTTGAGTGCTAGTTCCTCCTCGGGTCTTAATCCCGAAAGCCTGCAAATCATCTTGTGTGGCATTGTTAGCAAGCAAATCTTTTTGCACATTAGAAATTTGGTCAAGCTGAGTTTGAACCATATGAAAATGTTTCACAAGACATTGAACATCATTAACCATTCTACCTAGAACATCAAGCAAACTTTTGATAGCAAGGGAATTATCATGCAACTGACTTTGTATCCTCTCACTAAAATGATTTTGTTTCATAATAAAATTATCAAACTCATCTAAACATTGATCAGGAGGCTTATCATGAGGGATGTCACTTGCGTTGAAATCTAAAAGAGAGTGTACCTCTACCATAGGAGGGTGAGTGGTAGGCTCACACATCTTCTCAATAGGGGGTAGATTCTTCACGTCTTCAGCTTTAATACATTTCTCTTTAATAGACTTCTTTGCTTCTCGCATATCTTCGGGGCTTAGAACAAACATGCCCCTCTTCTTTGGTGGTGGAGGTGGTTCAGGGATGGACCAATCTTCATGGTTTTTGGCAATCCTGCCCATCAAATCTTCCGCATCTTCCGGCGTCCTTTTCCTGAAAACACAACCAGCACAACTATCCAAATAGGACCTGGATTCATCAGTTAGACCAGCATAGAATATATCGATTAATTCGTTCTTAGGGACTTCATGTCCTGGTCTAGCCCGAATCAGACCGCAGTTCCTCCCCCAAGCTTTAGGGAGGGACTCATCCTGCAACTGTTAAAAGTTATAAATTCTTTGTAAAGCAGCATGTTGCATGTGAGCAGGAAAGTACTTATCAACAAAAGAGTGAGCTAAGTCTTGAGGACTCTTAATGGAACCGCATGGGAGTGAATCATACCATGCTTTAGCACCTTCCTTCAAGGAGAAAGAAAGAAGCTTGGTCACATAAAAGTATCGTATCTTCTCATCTGTGGTAAAGAGGCCACCCAACTCACCGAGTTTAGTCAGGTGTGCAATAGCATCATCATTTTCTCTGCCATAAAAGGGGTCAGCTTCAACCATAGGTATAAGTGAAAGATCAAGAGAGAAATCATAATCAGGATCATCAATGCATATAGGAGATGTAGCAAATTCAGGATCAGGAACGGTTTTGTTCTTCAAAGAGTGTTTTTCAAACAGTTTCTTAATAACTTCAGGGTCAGAGCCAGAAAACTCTGTCAGTTCCCTGCATAAATCTTCATCAAGCATATAGTAATCATCATCAAGGAGTCTCTCCTTGAGTTTACTCAAATCAGGATAATCATAAGTTTCACCAATAGGGTAGCGAGTAACAGGAATTTCAATTCCAGACTTTTTTTCAGCAGCAGCGATCTGTTTCTCAAGAGCATAACCAAGGGAACTAATATCATCAACAGTAGTAGAAGCACCATCAAGAGTATCGGACATAGTAATAGATTCAGTAGGAGCATCATATGGTGGCGGTGAGGCAAACTTACTCATAACAGAAGGTGAATCAAGTGTAGCACTAGTGCTCAGAACAGTACCTCTTCATGTAGTGGATAGTAAGTTCGGAACCTTGGGGTCTCCTTTCTTACCCATAGTGAATGAAGTGCAGCAGGTAGGATACTTCAAGTAGACTTGTAAATATTGCTATGCTCCCCGGCAACGGCGCCAGAAAACGGTACTTGATAACCCTCAACCGTAAGGGATCGAGATAGTCTTAGCGGGTAAGAATAACCCAATTTATTGATTCGACACACGGGGAGCCAAAGAGTATTTATAAGCTTTGACAGTTGAGTTGTCAATTCAACCGCACCTGAAATATACTTACTTGCAACAAAAGATAAGTGGTAACAGTGATATGATAGTGATGATGGTGATAGTAAAAGTAAACAGCAAAAGTAAATAGCAAGAGTAAATGGCAAAAGTAGTAACTAGTAACCAGCTGGATTTAAAACACTGTAGGCTAGGGAGATGGATGGTTGGACGCTGCATGGATGAGATATATCATGATTCCAACTTGGGGCAAGGCACACGGAAAAGTAATGATCATCTAGGCAAATATCAAACATTAGGCATGTATCCCGTAGGTAGTTGTACGTGCTTGCAATAAGAACTTGCACAACATCTTTTGTCCTACCATCCCGCTACGAACGGGGCCAAAAGGAACTTATGGAGATTAAGGTGCTCCTGTCAAAGAGCACCGGAACAAAGCAATAAACTCAGTGGATACATGTAATCCTCAAACTACGGACCATCCCCTTTGGTGTCCCAAACTGTCACTTTTGGGATCGCCGGTTCCGAACCGTAATAGGTGCAAACAACTCATAGATAGGATCAAGAACACAAATATATTCATGCAAACACATATGGTTCAGATCTGAAATCATGGCACTCGGGCCCTAAGTGACAAGCATTAAGAATAACGAGTTGAAGCAAAGATGATAAACACCATAGTAGATGATAGGCAACATGCCCCCAACGATCTGACAAACTATTACATGATCTAACTCATCCAATCCCTACCACCCCATTCGCCTACAGCAGGGGATTACTCACACATGGAAGGAGAAGTCATGGAGGGATGATGGAGTGGTGATGATGATGACGATGGCGACGATCTCCACTCTCCGGAGTCCAATTCAGCCTCCACATTAGCTCTCCCGAAGAAGAACAGAGGGTGGCGGCGGCTCCGCGACGAAAACTGCGAAAAGAACTTCCGATCTGGGGTTTCTCCATCACGAGCTAAAATACGAGTCAAAGTAGGGCACCAGGGAAGGTGGGGCCCACCCAGGCAACCCCCCGGCGCGGCCAGGGGCTGGGCCGCGCCACCAGGGCGCCTGGGCCCCCCTGGCCCCCCTCTGGCCCCTCTTCTGGCTCCGAGTTCCTTCGGGTGTGTGGATTTTCTGTGATTTTTCGTGCAATTTTCTGAGATACCTAAAAATCTGTTTTCCTGCACACAATAAAACCATACAAGCAGCTCTGCTGAAAACAGCGTCAGTCCGGGTTAGTTTAGTTCAAATCATGCAAGAATGAGGTCAAAACAATATCAAAAGTGTTTGGAAAAGTAGATACGTTTGAGACGTATCACGGTGGTTCAGGAAGTGTCCAATCATCATAATTCTTCAATGTATTATTCAATAATTCCTCAGCTTGTTCAACCGTTCTTTCCCTGAAAACACCACCAACACAACTATCTAGGAAATCCCTAGAAGTATCGGTTAGTCCATTATAGAAGATATCAAGTATTTCATTTTTATTAAGTGGATGATCAGGCAAAGCATTAAGAAATTGGAGAAGCCTCCCCCAAGCTTGTGGCGGACTCTCTTCTTCAATTTGCACAAAATTAAATATTTCCTGCAAGACGGCTTGTGTCTTATGAGCAGGGAAATATTTTCAGAGAAGTAATAAATCATATCCTGGGGACTACGCACACAACCAGGAGTAAGAGTATTGTACCAAGCTTTAGCATCACCCATTAATGAAAACAGAAACAATGAGAGGATGTAATATAAGCAGGTTTTCTCATCATGAGCAAATAGGGTGGCTATATCACTTAGTTTAGTAAGATGTGTCACTATGGTTTCAATTTCATAGCCATGGAAAGGATCATATTCTATGAAAGTAATTAACTTTGGGTCGACAAGGAAATCATAATCCTTGTCAGCAACACAAATAGGTGAAGTAGCAAACTTAGGATCACATTTCATTCTAGCATTCAAAGATTTTTCTTTAAGTTTGCATAATAAATTCTTAAGATCATCTCTATCATTGCAAGCAAGAAAGTCTCTAGTTGTCTCCTCATCCAATAACATAACCTTCTAGTACTTTTGGCAATACATATCTAGGATGGCTAGATCTAATAGGTGTTTCAAGATTGTCAGTTTCAAGTACTTCACCAGTTTCAGCATTCTCAATATCTTTAGCTCTAGCAAGTTGTTCATCAAGAAATTCACCCAATGGCATAGTTTTATCAAGAAAGGTTAGCATCATCATAAGCATCATTCATAACAGAAGTAGCATCATCAATAACTTGTGACATATCAGGATTAATAGCAGATTGTGGTGTTGCAAGCTTACTTATAACTGAAGGAGAATCAAGTGCAGAGCTAGATGAAAATTCCTTACCTCCCCTCATTGTTGAGGGAAAGATCTTAGTGTTTTTGTCCTTCAGATTCCTCATAATGATAGGTAGATAATAATCCCAAGTGACTCAACAAATATAGCTATGCTCCTCGGCAATGGCGCCAGAAAAAGGTCTTGATAACCCACAAGTATAGGGGGTCGCAACAGTTTTTGAGGGTAGAGTATTCAACCCAAATTTATAGATCGACACAAGGGGAGCCAAAGAATATTTGCAGGTATTATCAACTGAGTTATCAATTCAGCCACACCTGGAGATTAATTATCTGCAGCAAAGTGTTTAGTAGCATAGTAATATGATAGTTTTGATAGTAGTGGTAACAGCAATAGTAACGTTAACAGTGATAGCAATGATTTTCTAGCAGTTGTAACAGTAACATCATCAGTAGTAACTTAGCAAGATCAATATGTACGAAATTCGTAGGCATTGGATCAACAATTTGTTGGATGTATTCATCATGTAACAGTCATAACCTAGGGCGATACAAAACTAGCTCCAGTTCGTAAATATAATGTAGGCATGTATTCCGTAAATAGTCATGTGTGCTAATGGAAAGAACTTGTATGACATCTTTTGTCCTAGCCTCCCGTGGCAGCGGGGTCCACAAGGAAACTATGGAATATTAAGGCCTCCTTTTAATAGAGTACCGGAACAAAGCATTAGCACATGGTGAATACAAGAACTACTCAAACTAAGGTCATCACCGGAAAGTATCCCGAATATTGTCACTCAGGGGTTTGCGAATCATAACACATAGTAGGTGAATATGACTTTCAAGATCGGATATAGATCATAGATATAATGGTGTAAACATAAACGGTTCAGATCTAAATTCATGGCACCCGGGCCTAAAGTGTCAAGCATTAAACATAACAAAGTCATAACAACATCAATCTCTGAACATAATGGATACTAGGGATCAAGCCCTAACAAAACTAACTCGATTCCATGATGAGTGTCATCCAACTCCTCACCGACCAGCGAGCCAACGAAGGAATTACTCACACCCAGTGGAGAGCATCATGAAATTGACGATGGAGGAGGGTTGGTGATGACGAAGACCGAAGATTCCCCTCTCTGGAGCCCTAAACGGACTCCAGATCTGGCCTCCCGATGAAGAACAGGAGGTGGCGGTGGCTTCGTTTCGCGAAACAAGATAATTCGTCCACTCCTATTTTTCTGGAAATATGGGATTTTATAGCGTCGGAGATAGGGTTAGCGGGGCCACCAGGTGGGCACAACCCACCTGGGAGCGCCTGGAGGGGGGGCGCCGTGGTGGGTTCTGCTCACCCAGGGGGCCCCCTCTGGTGGCTCTTGGCTCCGGTATTGTTCTTTTATTCTGAAATAATTCTCCAGAAAGTTTTGTTCCATTCCAAGAAGTTTATTTCTGCACAAAAACAACACCATGGTAGTTCTGCTGAAAACAGCGTCAATCTGGGTTAGTTTCATTCAAATCGTGCAAATTAGAGTCCAAAACAAGAGGAAAAACGTTAGGAAAAGTAGATACAACGGAGACGTATCAAAGCGCATGACAACCTCTCCTTCCCTCTATGAAGGGTCTATCTTTTACTTTTATGCATTTATTTTCTTTTATGTTTGGGTCAATAGTATTCTCCACTACTTCTTTTTATTTTTCTCTTTTGCAAGCATCATGTGGTGGGGAAAGATCTAGACACATATATCTACTTGAATGTGAGTGATCATGAGTTACTATTGTTGATATCACCCTTGACGTGAATAAGTTGGGAGGCGAAACTATAAGGCCCTATCTTTCTATGTGTCTGGCTGAAACTTTTTGCTCCATACATATGTTGTGAGTGTTAGCAATCATAGATGACTAAATGATAGTTGAGTATGTGGACTTGCTAAAAAGCTCCGACACGTGACTCTTCTTGAAAATATGATGAATTACAGTTGCATTATTGACTAAGAACATAGTTCGTTAGTTTTCAAGAAAGTTTATGCGTCATACTTTGCTATTGTAATGAATTGTTACTTATTCATGAGAAGTTTTATGATATTATTTATTTATTTTTGTTATAATAATGATCATTATGCTACCATGTCCATATTTTGTTTTTATCGACACCTCTCTCTCTAAACATGTGGACATGATTCTCGATATCTGTTTTCGCTTGAGGACAAGCGAGGTCTAAGCTTGGGGGAGTTGATACGTCCATTTTGCATCATTTTTTCTTGCTATTATTTTTAGTGTTTATATTCATTATAACACTTTGGGGAGTAATTCTAATGCCTTTTCTCTCATAATTTGAAAGGTTTACACAAAGAGGGAGAATACCAACAGTTAGAAATTCTAGACATGAAAAAGCTACGTCAGAGATACCTATTCTGCACATCTCCAAATGGGTTAAAAATTTACAAAGAATTATTTTGGAATATATATAATAATTATTGGAGAGAAGAACCACCGGAGGGGGCAGACAGGCGTCCACGAGACACCTGGGCGCGCCATCCCCACCAGGCGCGCACAAGTGTCTAGTGGGGACCCAGGCCCACTTCTGGTGACCATCTTCTGGTATACAATCATATTTGACCTAGAAAATTTGTTGGAGGACTCTCGGGACGTAACGCCGCTGTCTCGAGGCAGAACATTGGCGGGAGAACTTTTGCTCTCTGGCGGACCAATTTCGCCGGTGATACTTCTTGAGGCCTCTCATCTCAAACCCTAGTTCATCTCTTATATTCAATCATTGTACCCAAACCTCAGATTGGTACTTGTGGGTTGCTAGTAGTGTTGATTACACCTTGTAGTTGATGCTAGTTGGTTTATTTGGTGGAAGATAATATGTTCAGATCCATTATGATATTTATTACTCCTCTGATCTTGAATATGCATATGTTTTGTGAGTATTTACTTTCATTCTTGAGGCCACGGGAGAAGTCATGTTGCAAGTAATCATGTGAATTTGATATTTGTTCGATATTTTGATGATGGTTATGTTGTGATTCCCTTAGTGGTGTTATGTGAACGTCGACTACATGACACTTCACCATATTTGGGCCTAAGGGAATGCATTGTGGAGTAGTTATTAGATGATGGGTTGAGAGAGTGAAAGAAACTTCAAGCCTAGCTTATGCGTTATTCCATAAGGGGCTAATTCGGATCCATATGTTTAATGATATGCTTAGATATTATCTTAATTCTTCTTTCATAGTTGCAGATGCTTAAGAAGGGGGGTATTCATAAGTGGGAGTCTTGTTCAAGTAAGAACAACACCCAAGCACCGGTCCACCCATATATCAAATTATCAAAGTAGCGAACGCGAATCAAACTAACATGATGAAAGTGACTAGACGAAATTCTCGTGACTCCTTAAGAACATTTTACTTATTATAAGAAACTGTTCCGGTCTATCCTTTGCCACAAGGTTTGGGCTACCTTGCTGCACTTATTGTTACTATTGCTACTTGTCACTTGTTACAAATTATCTTGCTATCAAACAACTTGTTACCACAATTTCAGTGCCTGCAGAAATTACCTTGCTGGAAACCGCTTGTCATTTGCTCCTGCTCCTCGTTGGGTTCGACACTCTTACTTATCGAAAGGACTATGATTGATCATCTATACATGTGGGTCATCACTGATGAAGTTGCTAAAATATATAGGACCCAAATATGCGAAACGTCAAACACACAAGATGCCATAATATGAAGGATATACTGGCCAGTTCACTCGATTCATCCGGCAATAACTGAAGCAAGTGTTCTACTCTTCTTCCTTCTCCACATTACTACACATGATAAAAGACATGATAAGTTGATGAATGATAAGGTTAAAAATATCAACAATGCATAAAAACACTTACTTCTTATTTAGTTTGCATTTCTTGCTATGTCTAGTGTGTCCTAGCAACTTGCAAGTGCCACAGCGGATTTTCAACTCATCGTAAGAGAGTGGTATACCATTTTTTGAGATAGGGCGGTTCTCATCTACCTTTGTTGCACCTTTGCTTGACACTTTTATAGGATCTTGAACTGCAATCATGTTGCCTTCACCATCCTCTACATATTAAATTGCACACTTACTGAGATCATGCATTTTCTTGCTCTAATTTTCCTATAGCGGATCATACTCATGGCTCTTAGCTATCATGGCCTTCAAACTGTCTTGTAATCCCACAAAGCTGGGTGTTTGCATGCCGCATGCATACCTTTTGACGCTAACACACTGACATGGCTATATATTCTTTCCCCTGCCCTAGTCCAACCAAATCCCAACAAATCGCGTGTGTGCCTCACGGGCAGTCCCAGCCTTGCTTCTTTCGTGAATCGAACAAGAACTAAACACTTTGGTATTTCAGATATATTCATGTTCTTCAGTACATGGAATATGTGCTTGCAAGGTATACCCTTTCAAATCATTCCCCTGCGGCTGCACCTAATAGTTTCTGCAGAATTTACTCGTGTATAGTCCACCCAAAAATGGCTCTTCCGGTTATTCATCCAGGCCACGATGTACTGATGTGATTCGTCTCTGAGCATTATTTCTGCAATCTCCATGTCGGCAATTTTTTAAAGATCATCTTGCAACATATAGAAGTTTGTTGGACTGAAGATGTGAGAATCAGCTACCTCAAGTTCCGTGGAGCTAGTAATTGCCATCGGTAAAGTCTGTGAGGCCGTGTAGTCATCTCGTGCCTCGTTCTCATGCATACATACAATGGCGTTCTCATAGCGCAAAATCATATCCACCAGGGTCATTTCACCGTCTAGGTGGAGGTGAAGGCATGAGTTCAAACTTTTACTCCTCTAGCTGATTTTCATGCCAAGCCAAAACTTCTCTGTGAGATAAGCTGTGGCCAACATTCCCCTCTTCTTATACATCTGTCTCAACCATGCTATTGTTTTTTTCCGACTGTCATATTTTGGAAAACGCGTACCATCTCTCCTAAAACATGGCCGTGGACATCCTATAGTACAGAAGAGTTCGGAACTGGTTCAAGGGCTTGTGACCGAGGTGAATCTTCATATTTTTCCTATATGCCATGTACATATACGGTGCCACACGTCTGGCAAGACTTTGTGAATTGCCCTGATCATCACAGCGCCGGCGTCCGTGATTACACTCTTCGGCAACTTCTAACACATGGACCTCAAAAAAGTTTGTAGCAGCCACACATATGTCTCTTCGGTCTCGTCCGAAACTATGGCACAACCAAAAACAGTAGTCTCCCGATGATTGTTAAGACCAACAAAAGATATGAATGGCATACCATAGCGGTTCATATTGTACGTGTTGTCAAATACAACCACGTCGCCGAAGTCCTCATAGTCATGACGAGACTGGAAGTCACACCAAAACATTCTATTCATATGCCCTTATTTATCTAGCTTGTACTCGAAAAAGAAGCTAGGACCCCTCTCTTTCCTATTGGCCATGATGTCTTCCATATCTACCACGATATCAGTTAACTCATTGTCCGCCATTTCCTACAACAAATAGTAAGTATCATCACACATGCAAACAATATCAATAATGAAATAGAGAATACATAGCACAGGATCACGAACGTTAAGTAAACTACCCCAACCAAGGGCATTCAGACCGTGCAAACCTACTAAACAAGATGGCCACGACACCCGTCGTGATCACTTTGGATCGCGAGGAGCAACACTACCAAACCTAGATATGTGATTACTTGTGCTGCTGGATACTAAGGTTAGCCGCCGAATCAAATAACGGTAACTGTCGTGCACACAGCCGATGGCAACCAACACTACGTTGAATTCTAGATAGAATAAACCATGATCATGAGCAGCAACACTGCCGGAACAAGATCCGTAATCGCCTGCACCGTTGGGTAGCTAGGTTAGCCACCCCGCTAGGTTAACCACTACCACAAAATGGTGGCAGATCGTTCGAGGCGAGACAAATGAGGGCGCGGGATGATGTACTCCCTCCGGTCCTTTTTACTCTGCATATTAGATTTGTCTGAAGTCAATCTCATCCAACTTTGACCAAATTTATATAAAAAATTATTGGCATTCACATAACAACACCAATATCATTAGATTCATCTCGGAATATATTTTTGTATTATATTTATTAGATATTATATATGCTAATAATTTCTAATATAAATTTGGTTAAACTTAGCAAAGTTTGACTTTCGGCAAATCTAATATGCAGAGTAAAAATGACCGGAGGGAGTACATGCGAGCGGTGGAGGTTCATGACGGTGCTGCGCACGCTGTCCGACGAGATCGCCGGCGACGTGATGGGCGCCGCCGATATTCGTAAAGAACTTTAACTAGGATACTGCGTGAATTATGGAGCTGCATGAATGATGAAGTTGCCTTCGGCAGGTCCTACGTGGTCGTGGGGTCGTGCGATGTTTTTTGGGGGGCGAGGGTGTTGTACATATATGCATGTGTTATACGGGTTATACCGAGCTTGGATATGAGATAAGGATACCCCTGGAAAATTGAGCTAGAAGGGAGCACCGAAGCAACACTCACCGAGCACATAATCGAAAGGAGTTCCTTCCTATGGGAGTATTTAACCAAAAACTACCACAATTTATGAAACCGTGCCCACAAACTACCACTATACAAATTTGTGCCGAAAACTACCACTTTCTTACTAATTTTTCCCTAAAAACTACCATGTCTATAAATCGACTGATTCATCCATTTAAACGCGCTTAGGTTCACTTTACAAATGCAATCAAGTCCCTACAATTTTTTTTAAAAGCAATCGGGTCTCTGTAAAATAAAATAAAAAGCAATCAGATCCCGCCGGCGAGCTCGTCAGCGGGGACGGCAGCGGCGGCGGCAGCAAGCGGGGGCAACGGCAAGCAGAGGCGATGGCAGAAGCAAGCAGCAGCTGCGAACGGCAAGCGGGAGCGACGCCAAGTAGCAGCAGCAGCAAGTGGCGGGCGCGCATAGCTAGCTAGCTCCGGCTAGCCGCAGTGCGTGCATGAGCTAGCCAGCTAGCTAGCTCTGGCTGTGCCCCCATCGTGAACTAGCCGGCTAGCTAGTTCTGGCTGCGCCTCCGTCGTGAACTAGCAGCTTCGGCCGGCCGCGGTAAGTGCGTGACCTAGCTAGCTAGCTCCGGCTGCGTCCGTCATGAGCTAGTTAGCTCCGGTTGGCTGGGCTAATCAGGTTTAATTTTTGGCTAATTAGTCATTAAATTGATGTGGTAGTTTTTAGTTAAAGATTAGAGAAAAAGTGGTAGTTTTTGGCACAAATTTGTAAAGTGGTAGCTTATGAGCACGGCTTCATGAATTGTGGTAGTTTTTTGTTAAATACTCTTCCTATGGCGAACCACTGGCCTATGAGAAGTGCACCAAGGCAACAGCTAATCATTCGGACCCGATGTCCACTCAGCATTACTCCAAGCAGTCAGCACCGTGTGCCAAACCGATCTGGAGAAGACACTGGCTACTACTGTAATAAAGAGGTGGCCAATTGTTTCCTGCAGCCGATCACAAAGAGGGCATGCCTTCTTACGTGACAGCTCATGCCCAGTGGCGATCGCCAAGGCAATGTTAGATACGGAGTAGATGGAAAAAGCTAACAGCGCTATTTCCTCGATCTTGAGAGGCTTAAGTGTATCGTCTTAACTCAGCTTCTTTCTTTTATGGAACTACCAAACCAAATACGTGTACCTTGCTCGGGAATGGCTAGGAATCAGTCAGCTGGATTTTTTGTTTTAGGTCAGTCAATTATTGAACCATTAGATGGAAAATCAATGGCACACAGCCTTTTGTTAACCTCTAGACAGATCTCCTTTCTTGAGCCGCCAGCCACTGCCGGCCTAACCGTCAGCCCCTACCGCCCGTGGCCAGCGGTGCTCCCGCGCCGCTCACCGCCCCGCCCTCCTCAGAACCAATCCCCACTGCCGGTCCTCCGCCGCCCTGGTCATCCCTCTAAGGCCATCGCACTGAGTAGTTTCTCCGGCGAACACTGTTGAATATATTTTGTATAGGCAGTATATCGCATGTATATGTAGGATCATTTCCTACCGATCCCCGCCTCCTAGTTACCATGTATAGTCGAGGCCGTGGGCTCCTCATTGTAAATATATACGTGCATGTATGCACCCAATCAAATTGAGAGTTGCATTGCCAAACAATATGGTATCAGTTTCCCTTCTACGATCCCTTTCCTAAAGCTTCCGCTCCTGCCGCCGCCGCGCCTCTAGGCCGCCGCCGCCGCACCACCGCCGCCGCGCCTCTAGGCTGCCGCCGCCTCTCCACCGATGACGCCGCTCCTAGCCGCGCCGCCGCCGCACTCCTCCCTGCCGCCGCTGCCTCCATCCAGCCGTCGCACCTCCTCCCCGTTGCTGCTGCTTCCTTTCAGCCGCCGCACCACCACCTCCCTCCATCGCCATTGCTTCACCAAGATCATCCGCCTTCGGTTCCAACCCATTCGCCGGCCCCGATCCCGTCCTCATCCGCGACATCGACATCCACCGCCGCGTCCCCGTGTGCCTTGATCACTACACCTCCGCCTACTATGCCTGGAAGACATACTTCAATCTAGTGTTCCGCGAGTATCATCTCCATGATCACGTCGACGGTTCCGTTGATTCCAGCCGCATGCATGACGATGCTGAGTGGATGACCATCGATGCTTGATGACCCACAACCGTACGGGATCTATTGCAGCGTTTTTGATAAGTAAGAGTGTCGAACCCAACAAGGAGCAGAAGGTATTGACAAGTGATTCTGAGCAAGGAATAACTGCAAGCACTGAAAGATAACTTTTTAGGGGTTTTCTTGATATAAGCAATAGGAGAGTAAAAGCGAGCAAAGTAAAAGGCACTAGAGAGTATCAAGTGGCCCAATCCTTTCTGAGCAAAGGAGAGGCCTAGCAACTGAACTTATAAAGGCTAAAGTGTTCTTGAGGACACACGGGAGAGGTAGTCATGTGCTTTCGTCATATTCCGTATCGGTACTATGTGATGTGTTGATAAGTGTTGAGTGGGTAGATCTATGCTAGTACACCCTCTAGACTAAGATGAGTGCACTCTTATGATTAAACACCTTGCAAGCATCCGCAAATACAAGATAGTATTCAAAGCAAAAGCCTAACCATAGCAATACGATCGATGATCCATTGTTCCCTTGTGCAAAAGCGTGCGAACTGGGGTTCAGGTTTCTGTCACTCCGGCAACCCACCGTAAGCATTCTTTATACACAATGTATTCCCCTAGGTCCTTAATAAGGCGAAGTGTTGAGTGTTCGACTCACACAACACCACTAGGAAAATAACAACACAACTTAAGTATCAAACAACACATATTACTTCAACATCATATGACTACTAACAACAAGACTTTTCCCATGTCCTCAAGAACTAGAGTAACTACTCACAAGACATAAAAGAGATCATGATCAGTGGAGATAGATGGGTGATAAACAATCTGGACATAATGATATTTCTCCAACAAAACTCAATAGCATTCACCACAAAGTAGTAATCAACACTGATAGAGTAGAGAGGATAGATAGTACGGATTACAACACAAGTTGCAATGGTGAGATGAGATTGGATGAAGATGGAGATGGTGCTGATGTTGGGCATGGTGTTGATGATGATCTCGATGATGCCCGTGACGATGGTGATGACGATGGCGATGATCTCCCCTTTCGGGAGGTGATCTCCCCGGCGGAATCTGCCCGCCGGAGATGGCTTTTTCTTCTCTGTAGGTTTCCGCCACGGAGCGGCGGCGGAACTCCGTAAACTCTCTCCTTTTTAGGGTTTTTGGATGACGAGGAGTATATAGGCCAAAGGGGGCATCCGGGAGTGGGCCAGGGGCTCCAGGCGCCCTCCCGGCGCGGCCAGGGTGGGGGCCGCGCCAGGTGGCCGCCTGGGCGCCCTATGCCCCCCCTCTGGTTGCTCTTTTGCGTGTCTTCGTGATCCTTCTGGAAAATACCCTCCGTCGATTTTCAGGTAATTTGGAGGTATTCTTCTTCAGCAACTCAGCGTCTGATACGTCCAAAACGTATCTATAATTTCTGCTTGCTCCATGCCTCTTTTGGGTGATATTGCTATGATATTTATACACTTCCATACACTTTTGATCATATTTGGACTAACCTATTAACTCAGTGCATCCCAGTGCCAGTTTCTGTTTTCTGTTGTTTTTGTATTTCAGGTTTTCCCATTACGAAAACTGCCAGAAAAATCCCGGAAAAATTATATAAAAACTCAGCGTTCCAGAAGCTTCCCGGCACCCGAAGTAGAGCCGGAGGGGGGCCACCAGGGCTCCAGGCGCCCTGGTGGCGCGGCCCCCCTCCTGGCTGCGCCGGGGGGGGCGCCTGGGCCCCCCCAGGCCTCCGCTGATGCCCCCCTTTGGCATATATTTATATCGTGTCCCGAAACCCTCGAGACGGGAACCCTTTTTCGCGATCTCATCTCTCTTCCGCCGCCGCCGCGCTTCCAAGATCGGGAGCACCAGGAGAACTCTTCCCGGCACCCTGCCGGAGGGGAGGATCACCACCGGGAGCCTCTCCACCACCATGGACGCCTCCCGGATGAGTTGTGAGTAGTCTTCCTTGGACCATGGGTCCATGACCAGTAGCTATGTGATGTTCTCCTCCCGTTCTTGTGCTTCACTAATTAGTCCTCGTGAGCTGCCCTACATGATCGAGGCACATATGTAATCCTTATGCTGTTGCTATGATGAGTTTGCTGGGATCCGATGGATTGTGAGATTATGTTCATATTGTGTTTGAGTAATATATTTGATTCACCTCTTTTATATTTATGTTCGTAAGTAATTCTTGCATGTTCTCTGTTGCTATTTATTGCTTTGGCCGAGTAGTAGGTAGTGACTCCAAGAGGGAATGTTATGCTTGATTGTGGGTTCATGCCCCTCGATGACTAGCTTGAGTGACAGAAACATGAGTCTAGGGGATGTGCTGTTGCCACAAGGGGGAAAACAACGGTGCTTGTGCCCGCGGGTGCAAGGATTGTTTACTTTACGCAAAGTTCTTTTAATGCAGTTGTCTGTTGCTTTGAGTTTACACCATGGGTGGGACTCGCAACTTAATACCAGCGAGATGTTCTGGATAGATATCTCAAGGTGGATGATTAGTAGTAGATGCAGATGGATTTCGGTCTACTTGCATTGGCGTACCGCCCATGCTTTGAACCTCTACCTTTCTTGCAACATAGTTAGCATTGGTTTGCACACATAATTCTCTCAATTGCCCAGCTGTAATTCGTTCACCTCAAATAGCTGTTTTATCGTCTTTTGGGAGAGAGACATCACTAGTGAACATCATGGGACCCCGGTCCATATTACCATCATTGATCGCATCCGCTATTTACTTTCTGTTTTTACTTACTATTTGCAGCATTACCTATCACTATTATCACTTGCATTTGATCCTTTGTAAACGACAAGGCCGGAGGGATTGACAACCTCTCTGTACTCGTTGGGAGCAAAGTTATTTGTATCTGTGTGCAGGTCCACGTTGATTGCTAATATCTAGCGCTGTTAGCAGTTGACACCTTCTTGTTGAAACTGGGAATCTCAGGGAAATCGATCCTGGTATCTTTGCCAAGGGAAAACTTCCGCTACACTGCATCTCAAACCTTCCACTTGGGGTAACCAACGAGGGGCGAGAAGCCATCAGCGTCCACTTTTTACCGCTGAATCCTGCGTCTGCTGCTTCGGCACCGGAAAGTTGCAAACTATGTAAAATAGGCCAAAACAACATAAGAACATCATCGTAATGTGAAATATATCAATGAATAAGGATGAATTACTATATAAAATAGTGATGCATTTTGGACGTATCAACACCCCCAAGCTTAGACCTCGCTTGTCCCCAAGCGAATACTGAGCTCGGTAAACCTGTCCACAAGTTTAGAGAGTGAAGTGTCGATAAATAGATTACGGACAAGAAGCATCACAGTCTCTTCACCAAACTCAAATATCCTCAACAGCAATCTTCAACTCATAAGGCCCTTATAAAAGAGTGGTAACACTTATAATCGAAAGTAGGGCTAAGGAAACTCATCAAATCATGGCAAACATGTCCTTGGTCAAAGAACAACTAATAGCTTTTACTTTTGCTCTTTCTCTTTATGTTTTGATGAGATTAATTGAAGCTTTTGAAAGAACATGTTATTAGGCAAGAAGTGAAAGTGTTAACACAAAGGAAGATGTTTGCTTTAGCTGGGCTTGACAAACAACTTACTTATCAAATGATAATGTCAACAAGAATATGATATGACAAATCTTAATGCAACTTTATATGAATGAATCCTCGTCAACATCAAATGT
The DNA here is from genome assembly GCA_902687465.1 of Secale cereale. NCBI lineage: Eukaryota > Viridiplantae > Streptophyta > Magnoliopsida > Poales > Poaceae > Secale > Secale cereale. The sequence continues at coordinate 221,650,916 of LR738715.1, read as the reverse complement.
CTGCTCTCTTTAGGAATAGAAGGAAGTAGGAATAACTGACTCAACCTAAAACTAAGAGATAGGCCCTACTCTAGGGAAGTAGGGAAAACTCATGTGCTATCCTTAAATCAAACAGAATGAAAACAAGTTTTGAGAGGTGCATGATTTGTCAACGAATGCTATAGATAACTCAATTACTTCTCGAGCTGGACAAGTTTCGAGGAACGGCTCCCGCACGGGGACGATCACATCCCCTTAATCTCCTTTGTTTATCGCTGCCAAAGTTTTCTGATTTCTCATGAACCAAGCGTGAAGGAGGGTTTGTTTATTGTATTATCTTTTATGAGCCGGGCGCACTCATGCCAGTTCCTTCTTGTATTAGGGGTTTGCAGATTAGACATGCAATCCCGGGGTAAAACTTGTCCAACTTAAAAAGATCATGAATTAACTACTACTTCCTCATGATCTAAAACAGGGGCACAAAATAGAAGATTTTGAACATTTAAGGATAACACACAAATTCTATACTTTAGGAGGTGGTAGTGGAATACCACGAATAGGAAGGTATGGTGGACTCATATGGAAGGTATTGGTGTAAGGGTATGGATGCACAAGCAGAATTCCGCTTAGTACAGAGTTTAGGCTAGCAAAGGCTTTGAGAGAACACACAATTGATGATGACTAAGATGCAAAGCAATATAAAGCATAAACATTAAAATAAGCATAACACATCAAGTTGTCTTCCTTGTCAGCATAACACTTCAAGCATAATAACATAAAGGTTTTGGCCATGTTGCTACTTTAGGAAAATCATGCTTGTTGTTATGACCAAAGCTATGTTTGCCAAGATTAAATAAAGTTTTCAAAGCCATACCTGATGTAAGGTCAATACTCCCCATAAGAATCATCATATAAGGTCGATTGCGTGAAGAGAATACCGAGTGCAGCAAGGGAACCAATAGACTTCTCATTAATATTCCATCATAGACGACTCCGCACTCACGGATACAATCTCTCCACAGAAGGAGTGATAGACCTCAATGCACACACCTATTTCATATAATAACCTCCCTAGACATGATATGACTCTACTTGACTCTAAAAGACAAAAGATAAAGATAAAGATACCGGGCACTCCCCCAAGCTTGGAACAAGCCAAGGGGATGCCATTACCCAAGGAGATTTCACTCCTCATTCTTGTTAACGTTGATCCATAGTCCTCGGCGAAGCGCTTCCATGGAAGGGGTTCTCCAGTCTCATATGAGAAGTTTGTCTCCTGAATCCTGCATGCAGCACCCATACCCATGCGCATAAACCTTAGTTCATACTCACAGTTCTGGTGATGTAGGTCATAAATTTGCCCTTGGAGCTCTTCAATTCTTTCTTCAGATGCGGTGATGCTTTTCCACATCTCCTTCATCTCCTTCAGGAAGTAGGTCTTCAGCTTGTTGATGATGTCAAAGTTAGCTTCAACACCACGCTCGATCATCTTCTTTACTTGAAAACTTCTTGCTCCACTTCTTCTAGCCTGGCCTGGATGCTCTCCTCCTTGATAGGTCCCTTCAGATCTTCTTGATGGAGAACACCGTCCTCCATCCGGACAACCTGAGGGTGCTTCTTCACCTCAGCGAGGTAAGGGTTGATGACGTTGACGACGAACTTGTCCTTGGGGGAACTTGGGGAAGCCATGGCACCTAGGTCCAGCTAAAAGATTTCCTGGCAGAAACAGATCAAAAAGAAAACACACGAAATCGCAAGATACGTTGCCGGAACAATCCGGGCAAATATATAGCAAAAATTTCTGCACTGGAAGGAAGGTAACAAGCTAAAGCGGGGTCGGAGGCGGACTCCTGGGTGCCCAGGCGGCATCCCGGCGCCGCCAGGAGGTAGGCCGCGCCAGGGGGGCGCCTGGGCCCCCTGGGGCTTGTCTCCGGCTCCACTTAGGCTTAGAATTTTCCTAATTTTGCAAAAACTCATAATATGGAACTTTTATGGCGGTTCGCGATGTTTCCTTACCGTAATACATACCTTTTCTTATTCTGCTTCTGCTCGTGTCTGAAACAGGGCTGCAACATGTTCTTCGTGAGTTGTTGTGTAAATCATATTCACATCAACATTGACAGGGTCTCCTGCTATGTAATGCTTAAGTCTTTGCCCATTCACAACTTGAGGTTTGGTGCCTTCAAAATTGTTAATCTTGATTGCACCAGACCGATAGACTTCTTCAATATGAAATGGCCCTTCCCACCTGGAAAGTAGTTTGCCTGGAGAAAACCTGAAACGGGATCTAAACAACAAAACTTTGTCACCAACATTAAATTCACGTTTCAGAATCCTCCTATCATGCCACTTCTTTACCTTTTCCTTGAATATTTTAGCGCTCTCGTAAGCTTCACTTCTCCACTCATCTAGAGAAGTCAAGTTCATGAGACACTTCTCACCAGCTAACTTTGGGTCAGCATTAAGCTCTCTAATAGCCCAGAAAGCTTTGTGCTCTAATTCTAATGGCAAGTGGCAAGCCTTGCCATAAACCATCTTATAGGGGGACATGCCCATGGGGTTTTTGTAAGCAGTTCTATACGCCCACAAAGCATCTCCTAACTTATTTGACCAGTCCTTTCTATTTCTATTTACTGTCTTCTGTAAGATCAACTTGATCTCTCTATTGGTGAGCTCAACTTGCCCACTGGTTTGAGGATGGTAAGGTGAAGCAATTCTATGATTGACATCGTACTTGGCTAAAGCTTTTCTAAAAGCTCCATGCGTGAAGTGTGATCCTCCATCGGTCATGAGATACCTAGGTACACCAAACCTAGGGAAAATCACATCTTTGAGCATTTTCAAAGATGTCTTGTGATCAGCACTTTCAGTGGGGATTGCTTCAACCCACTTGGTCACATAATCAACAGCTACTAAAATGTGAGTGTACTTGTGCGAAGAAGGAAACAGACCCATAAAATCAAAACCCCAGCAATCAAAAGGTTCAATCACTAGTGAGTAATTCATAGGCATCTCATTCCTTCTACTAATGTTACCAACTCTCTGACATTTATCACAGGCTAAAACATAATTTCTAGCATCCTTAAAGAGAGTAAGCCAATAAAAACCTGATTGAAGAACCTTATGTGCGGTCCTCTCACCGGCATGATGTCCTCCATAGGGACTATCATGACATTGTCTGAGAATGTCCTTCTGCTCATGTTCCGGTATGCATCTTCTCACGATCCCGTCTGGACCTTCTTTGTAAAGATGTGGGTCATCCCAAAAGTAGTGCCTCAAATCATGAAAGAACTTCTTCCTTTGCTGAAATGTTAAACCTGGGGCAAATACTTTGCAACGATAAAATTAGCATAATCTGCAAACCAAGGATCGGAAAGAGATTGTACTTTTACAACGGCAAGTTGCTCGTCTGGAAAACTGTCGTTGACTGGGATGGGATCATGCGGTATATCTTCCATCCTTGAAAGATTGTCCGCCACCAGATTGTCTTCTCCTTTCCTATCAACAATTTGCAAATCAAATTCTTGAAGAAAGAGTACCCATCTGATAAGCCTTGGCTTGGCATCCTTCTTTGCCATAAGGTACTTAATGGCAGCATGGTCAGTATGAATAATAACTTTGGAATCAACAATATACTGCCTAAACTTTTCACAAGCAAACACTACAGCTAAGAATTCTTTCTCAGTAGTAGCATAATTCTTTTGAGCACTATCAAGGGTTTTACTAGCATAATGTATAACATTCAATTTCTTATCAACCCTTTGCCCTAAAACATCTCCAACAGCAAAATCACTAGCATCACACATAATCTCAAAAGGTAAATTCCAGTCAGGTGGTTGTACTATAGGAGCGGTTATTAAAGCTTTCTTAAGAACTTCAAAAGCCTCCTTACAATCTTCATCAAATACAAAAGGAACGTCCTTCTGGAGAAGATTAGTGAGGGGTCTCGAAGTCTTAGAAAAGTCTTTAATAAATCTTCTATAGAAACCAGCATGACCGAGAAAACTGCGAATACCTTTGATGTCCCTTGGATAGGGCATCCTCTCAATTGCTTCGAACTTGGCCTTGTCCACCTCAATTCCCCTTTCGGAAATCTTGTGACCAAGAACAATTCCTTCGTTAACCATGAAGTGGCACTTCTCCCAGTTGAGTACCAGATTTGTCTCCTCACATCTCTGCAAAACTTTATTAAGGTTGTGGAGACAATGGTCAAAGGAAGTTCCATAGACGGAGAAATCGTCCATGAAGACTTCCACAATCTCCTCACATAAACCATGAAAGATAGCAGACATACACCTTTGAAAAGTAGCAGGGGCATTACATAAACCAAAAGGCATACGCCTGTAAGCATAAGTACCAAAGGGACAAGTAAAGTGGTCTTCTCTTGATCAATAGTATTAACATGAATTTGAGAGAAGCCAGAATAACCATCGAGGTAACAAAAGTGGGTATTTTTGAATAACCTTTCAATCATTTGGTCGATGAACGGCAACGGGTAGTGATCCTTCCTTGTTGCCTTGTTCAGCTTCCTGTAATCAATACACATTCTATATCCAATAATAATTCTCTGAGGTATTAGTTCATTCTTATCATTAGGAACCACAGTTGTACCTCCTTTCTTAGGAACACAATGTACCGGGCTTACCCACTTACTATCAGCTATAGGGTAGATAATACCTGCGGCTAGAAGCTTGAGAATCTCAGTTCTTACAACATCCATCATCTTTGGGTTCAACCGTCGTTGATGATCAACAACTGGTTTAGCATCGGGCTCAAGGTTGATAGTATGTTGACAGATAGATGGACTAATCCCCTTAAGGTCATCAAGGGTATAGCCAATTGCACCTCGGTGTTTACGTAGTACTTCCAATAGTCGCTCTTCTTCATATCCTGAAAGGTTAGAGTTGATAATAACAGGATATACTTTCTTTTCATCTAAATAAGCATACTTGAGCGTATCGGGAAGAGGTTTAAGATCGAACACCGGGTCTTCTTTTGGTTTTGATAAAATTCCCAAAGGTTCAACCGGAAGGTTGTGCTTCAGGATAGCAGGTTGTCTCAAGAATATTTCATCTAGTTCATTTCTTTCATGGATATGCAAATCATTCTCGTGGTCCTCCATATATTGCTGCAAAGGATCATTAGGGGGAATAGCAATAGAAGCAATATTTTCAATAATTTTATCATCACTAGGTAAATCGGTACCACGAGGCTGCTTAGAGAACTTAGAAAAGTTAAATTCATATGGCTCACCATTGAATTCAACAGAAACTTTACCTTTCTTGCCATCTATTATAGCTCCACAAGTTCTGAGAAAAGGTCTACCAAAAATAATAGGACAAAAAATTGTCCCTCACTGAACCAAGTACTAGAAAGTCGGTAGGGTATTTTACCTTTCCACATAGGACTTCAACGTCTCTCACAATTCCGATAGGAGAGATAGTTGCTCTGTTTGCAAGATGAATGGTAACATCAAATTCTTCAAGTTCACAAGGTGAAATCTCACCGATGATCTCTTGATAAAGTGAATAGGGAATAGCACTAGCACTCGATCCCAAATCGCATAGCCCATAATAATTATGATCTCCTATTTTAACAGATACTACTGGAGTACCTGAAATTGGGCCTTTATTCTTGGCTGTGACAAGGTTAGTGGAAACAGCACAAAAATTTACATTGGAATCCAAAACATCATTAGTAACAAGGTCTTTAACCAATGCAACTTGAGGATCGACCTTGATCTGGTCCTCAGGCTCATCAATTCTTCTCTCACTTCTATTTATTATGCCTGACACAAGAGAGTGCTCCCTTATCCTTTCGGGAAAAGGAGGCTTTTCATATATAACTGCAGGCAAAATAGGGTCAGCAACATGAATATCAACAGGTAACTCTTTGAAAGGTTCATGATGCTGATCTCTCTTCTTTTTAAAAGAATCAACGTGAGAGGCAAAATCCTTACAGGAATCAATCATTAGATGGGAATCAAGACCAATCTTAGAGCAAAAGGTATTGAAGTAATCAGTTTTCACATAGCTCTCAATATAATCATGCTCATAATTTATAGCGGGTTCAATACCTTTATCGATTTCCCAATCTTCGGTATTCCTCTGGATCCTTTCAATGAGATCCCACCTTTCTTCAACACTCTTCGTCTGAAATACCCCACTAGAGGAGGCATCCAGCATCTCCTTATCCTGACGAGAAAGCCTGGCATAAAAATTTGTAAGTATAATTTCCTTGGGGAGCTCATGAATAGGACATTTGAGCATTAGGGACTTCAATCTCCCCCAAGCTTGAGCAATGCTTTCTCCGTCACGAGACCTAAAGTTATAGATATAGTTCCTGTCTCGATGAATTTCATGAAGAGGATAAAACTTGGTATAAAAGAGAGACATAAGCTCTTGCCAATCAAGCAAGTGTGAGTTATCGAGAAGCTTATACCAATCTGAAGCTTTATCTATAAGCGATACGGAGAACAATTTCCTCATGACAAACTCCATTGATACACCTGCAAGCTTAAATAATGAACATAGTTGTGACAGATATAGCAAGTGTTCACCGGGATGTCTGTCTCCTGCATAACGATTAGCCAAAACATAATCGATAATACCAGCTGGTATTTTATAGGGCACAATTTCAGTAGGGGGAGGAGCAACCACCACAGGTGTGGGGTGTCTTCCCACAAGCAACGATCCAATAGCAAGGTTGTCCATAAGGACAAAGAGCAGCAACAGCAAAATAAAAACAGAAATATAAAAACTTCCTTACCAGCTTCACTTACCAATAGCGCTACACTCCCCGGCAACGGCGCCAGAGAACGGTACTTGATGACCCACAACCGTAAGGGATCTATTGCAGCGTTTTCGATAAGTAAGAGTGTCGAACCCAACGAGGAGCAGAAGGTATTGACAAGTGATTCTGAGCAAGGAATAACTGCAAGCACTGAAAGATAACTTTTTAGGGGTTTTCTTGATATAAGCAATAGGAGAGTAAAAGCAAGCAAAGTAAAAGGCACTGGAGAGTATCAAGTGGCCCAATCCTTTCTGAGCAAAGGAGAGGCCTAGCAACTGAACTTATAAAGGCTAAAGTGTTCTTGAGGACACACGGGAGAGGTAGTCATGTGCTTTCGCCATATTCCGTATCGATACTATGTGATGTGTTGATACGTGTTGAGTGGGTAGATCTATGCTAGTACACCCTCTAGACTAAGATGAGTGCACTCTTATGATTAAACACCTTGCAAGCATCCGCAAATACAAGATAGTATTTAAGGCAAAAGCCTAACCATAGCAATACGATCGATGATCCATTGTTCCCTTGTGCAAAAGCGTGCGAACTGGGGTTCAGGTTTCTGTCACTCCGGCAACCCACCGTAAGCATTCTTTATACACAATGTATTCCCCTAGGTCCTTAATAAGGCGAAGTGTTGAGTGTTCGACTCACACAACACCACTAGGAAAATAACAACACAACTTAAGTATCAAACAACACATATTACTTCAACATCATATGACTACTAACAACAAGACTTTTCTCATGTCCTCAAGAACTAAAGTAACTACCCACAAGACATAAAAGAGATCATGATCAGTGGAGATAGATGGGTGATAAACAATCTGGACATAATGATATTTCTCCAACAAAACTCAATAGCATTCACCACAAAGTAGTAATCAACACCGATAGAGTAGAGACGATAGATAGTACGGATTACAACACAAGTTGCAATGGTGAGATGAGATTGGATGAAGATGGAGATGGTGCTGATGTTGGGGATGATGTTGATGATGATCTCGATGATGCCCGTGACGATGGTGATGACGATGGCGATGATCTCCCCTTCCGGGAGGTGATCTCCCCGGCGGAATCTGCCCGCCGGAGATGGCTTTTTCTTCTCTGTAGGTTTGGAGCGGCGGCGGAACTCCGTAAACTCTCTCCTTTTTAGGGTTTTTGGATGACGAGGAGTATATAGGCCAAAGGGGGCAGCCGGGAGTGGGCCAGGGGCTCCAGGCGCCCTCCCGGCGCGGCCAGGGTGGGGGCCGCGCCAGGTGGCCGCCTGGGCGCCCTGTGGCCCCCCTCTGGTTGCTCTTTTGCGTGTCTTCGTGATCCTTCTGGAAAATACCCTCCGTCGATTTTCAGGTAATTTGGAGGTATTCTTCTTCAGCAACTCATCGTCCACTTTTTACCGCTGAATCCTGCGTCTGCTGCTTCGGCACCGGAAAGTTGCAAACTGTGTAAAATAGGCCAAAACAACATAAGAACATCATCGTAATGTGAAATATATCAATGAATAAGGATGAATTACGATATAAAATAGTGATGCATTTTGGACGTATCAATGCTACACTCATTTGTTGGTTCTACCTCACCATCTCCCGCGATCTTTTCCACACGGTGGTCACCGACGGGGATGACGCCCTCGCCGTTTGGACCAAACTCAACGGGTTCTTCACCGACAACCAAATCCAACGCCGGGTTTTTCTTCAGCAAGAATTTTTTGGGTCTCATCAACGCCGGGCTGTGATACCATGTAGAAGTGCACGCTCTAGCCAATGCAACCAAAAGACCGATCTGATGGAAGAGACTAGGAAGCACATTATACGTCAACACTTCCCCTCACGTGTGGCTCCCTCGGGCCTATACGTGGACCGAAAGTGGGCTGCAAATTTAATTGCGCCAGCCGGGTCTTGAACTTGAGACCTTTTGGCTCCGATACCATGTATCTTCTTGGGCTATCCTTCCAACACCAAGGGCTACCGCTGCTACGACCCTCTCTCACACCGTGTTTTCACCTCCAAACACGTTTACTTTGATGAAAGGGTTTTTCCGTTTCAGCAGGTACCACCATCCGACTGGCCGACGACTTCATCACCGGCTCCTGGCGACTCGGCTTCGGGCTCCCTCGGTGCGCATCCGCGCCCCCGGGCCCACCTTGGGCCGCCCCATGGCTTCGGTCCCCGGCCCCACTCGCGGGCTGCAGGCTTGGCGTCGGGCCCCACTGCTTCGGGCGATGCAGTGGCGCCTCCGACGCCCTCTTCTTCCGCGACAACAGTCGCGTCGGCGCCTTCCTCACCTTCTGCGCCGGGCTTCCCGGTCGCCTCGCCCACGACGACCACGTCCGGCTCGGCCGCGACGAGCGCGCCGGCTTCTCCCGTGCCCGGGTCGCCCTGGTCCACGCTGGACTCTCCCGCGCCCTCGACAGGCTCGGCCGCAGCGGGCTCTTCTTCATCACCTTCGCCCGCTGCCGCTCCGGCCTCGCCGCCACCTCGCATGGTGACTCGTGCCCGCACTGGTGCGCTCCGCCCGAGCCAGTGGTACGCTGCCGACGAGTATCTTCTTGCGGCCTCTACCTCGGCGCCATCACCCCTACCATCATCGGCTCGAGCGGCTCTCCGTGATCCTCATTGGCTCGCTGCGATGCAGGAGGAGTTTGACGGTCTTCAGCGCAACCGCACCTGGCAGTTGGTGCCTCGGCCGCCGCACGCCAATGTGATCAGCGGCAAGTGGGTCTTTCGTCATAAGACCCGACCCGACGGGACTCTTGAGCGCTACAAAGCTCGTTGGGTCGTTCGCGGTTTCCGCCAGCGTGCCGGTGTGGACTTCATCGACACCTTCGCACCAGTCGTCAAACCGGGCACCATCCGCACTGTCCTACAGTTGGCGGTTTCTCGCGCTTGGCCCGTTCACCAGATGGACGTCTCCAACGCGTTCCTTCATGGCCATCTCGCCGAGCAGGTCTACTGTCAGCAGCCCATCGGCTTCGTCGACGCCACTCAGTCGGATCACGTGTGCCTGCTCTCGCGCTTGTTCTACGGGCTCAAGCAGGCCCCTCGTGCTTGGTACCAGCGTATTGCTGCATTCCTTCAGCAGTTCGGCTTCGTCGCCACTCGCTCGGATGCTTCTCTATTCGTATACCAGCACGCTGGTGGGATGGCCTATCTGCTGCTCTACGTCGACGACATCATCCTGACTGCTTCATCGACCGAGCTTCTTCGTCAGCTCACGGCTCGTCTCGGCACCGAGTTTGCCATGAAGGACCTCAGTCCTTTGCACTACTTCCTCGGGATCGAGGTAGTGAGGCGTGTGGACGGGTTCTTTCTTCATCAGCAGCAGTACGCCCAGGAGTTACTCGAGCGAGCCGGCATGCTTAACTGCAAGCCTGCACCTACGCCTATCGACACGAAGGCTAAGGTCTCCGCTCTTGAGGGCACTCCAGCGCAGGACGCCGCCTTCTACAGGTCCATCGTCGGGGCTCTTCAGTACTTGACGCTCACTCGCCCCGACTTGCAGTACGCAGCTCAGCAGGTGTGCCTACACATGCACGCTCCCCGTGACTCTCACTGGTCCCTGGTGAAGCGGATCCTTCGTTACATCTGCGGCACTATGGCCCTGGGGCTCACCTTGACGGCGTCTTCCTCCACTGACCTGGTGGCTTATTCAGATGCTGACTGGGCTGGCTGTCCTGATACTCGTCGCTCCACCTCCGGCTACTGTGTCTACCTCGGGCCCTCTCTCATCTCGTGAACGTCTAAACGACAACCCACGGTGTCCAGATCGAGTGCCGAGGCTGAGTATTGCGCTGTGGCCAATGCTGTTGCCGAGTGCTCCTGGTTACGACAGCTTCTCCAGGAGCTGCACCTTGGCGTGGCCAAGGCTACCGTTGTCTACTGCGACAACGTCTCTGCCGTCTACCTCTCCGCCAACCCCGTTCATCATCGTCGCACGAAGCACATCGAGCTCGACATCCACTTCGTGCGTGAGCAGGTGGCTCTCGGCCACATCCGGGTCTTGCACGTTCCCACCGCTCAGCAGTTTGCCGATGTTATGACCAAGGGGTTACCGACGACTACATTCGAGGAGTTTCGGTTCAGTCTATGCGTCACAGATGCCGTATCGACTGCGGGGGGGTGTTGAATATATTTTGTATAGGCAGTATATCGCATGTATATGTAGGATCATTTCCTACCGATCCCCGCCTCCTAGTTACCATGTATAGTCGAGGCCGCGGGCTCCTCATTGTAAATATATACGTGCGTGTATGCACCCAATCAAATTGAGAGTTGCATTGTCAAACAATAAACACCGTCACCACCGCCACCCACCGCCGCCGTCCATCACCACCCTAAGATAGACACTGGGGTGATGACGGCGGCCCCTTCCTTCTCTCGGGCGAGGCCCCTCTTCTTCTTCCTTCTTCTTCCTTCATTCAAAAATTGATTGACGCCAAATTCGAATCAGCTGACTGATGTGTAGCTAAACTGACCTTGCTCAACTGGACACCATTGACATGACAACCTACAAAAGAGTTTAAAGCTGTCAAGCATACTCCAGAGCCGATTCGAGACGAGAGGATCGTGGACACTTACGGCCCGCGTGTGCAGCTCGAGTCCAAGTAGGATGCCGCGTCACTGTCCCGGAAGCAACCTAAAACCCAATCAAGATGAGGTGCGCGTTCGTCCCGTCGCTCGTCACCCACCAGAAACCATCCGGTTGCACTGTGCGAGATCATAGTTTTACTCAAAGCGTTTTCCTTGATGTCGAAGACAGGGTAAAGATGCCCGGGCCAGGCATGTTCAGACAGGAACAAGAGCGTACAAATTCCAAAAGACTACAATTAAGCCACACTCTATCACAGGCTGCGATGGTGGAATTACAGAGAGAATGGCATTGTCAGGAAGATCCTAGTCGATTTTACGCACCCGTGTGGAAGATAAATGTACGCGGTAATATAAAAGGTAGTACGTTTTTTGTATTTTACTAGAAAGTCTGGCTGAAGCACGTGTGTGTTCGAAGTTGTGGTTATATTGCATCAAATACATTTTTGACGTGATATATTATTTTACTGAAGCTAGGGTGGTCAAGTTGAAGTGCAGTGTGTCCGGTGAGTACGCTGCCGCCTATTGCATACTAGTAGCTCGTTTGACGTTCCAACTGCATAAACTCGGGTGCAAGTAACCCAGTTAATGCGCCAACCAATGCGCTTGATGCTCGACAGGATGTGCAGGTCATTCAGACACGAATCTTAACTGTCATTGGGGTACTTGCAGTGGTGGAAATTTGGACATCTCTAACCGAACCCTAAGTTTTGATCATGCCTAAACCTTTTACTACTCCCTCCGTAAACTAATGTAAGGGCGTTTAGAATGCTAAAAGAGGAAGTACTTCCTTAAGCTCGGTGAAGTAGTAAAAGGCTTAGAGGAGTATATATATCTACTAAGTTTTGATCGGACCTAGCTGATCCTCCAAATATAACGGCGTAAATTTTTGTTTTTCTAAATTTTGCAATTCTAGTATAAATTATAACTACACATTGACACACATATAGAAACTAAACATAAATTTGAATGTTCAACCAAATTATGAATATAGTTTACAAACCGAATTATTTAAATTTAAACATGTCGAATGGTTCAAATGTAGCAAATAGCATTTCATAGACTACTAGGACTCGCTTAGACGTTGCCAATGATGCTAAACAAGATCTTGTTGGAGCTAAGTATGAACTTGACGGCTCTCGATCTTTCGATGATGCTCAAGAAATGACAGTATCATGTTTGTATCATAATCTGGCTCAAGCGGAGTCCCGTTCGTGATGTACTGAAAGTTCTCAGGCATATCTCTCTCGTCTTCAATGATCATGTTATGTAATATGATGCAACAAGTCATGAGTCGCCATAGAACTTTGGAGTTCCAGTACTCGGCAGGCCCTCCGCTCTATCACGGTTGATGTGTATACAATCAAATTGTGATCGGTCGCCAAACATCATCATTGAAAATCATGCCTAAAACAATGGCAAACTCATCGTCGTCTTCTTCCTCTTCGGATGCCGACGAATCCTCCAACGTCACCTCCTCAACCTTTTAATCTACAATCCAAACGGTTCGGTACAATCCAAACGGCTCGGTTCAAAGAGAAACAAACAAAAAAAAACTCACCTCGGCAATTCTTCGAACATTTGGGGTGCAGTGGTGGTGCACAAGCCACTCGGCGTGGTTTAGACCGAACCGGCGAGCATCGGGTGACCTGCAGCGGTGCGCAAGCAAGGTGAGATGCAGCGGGCGCTAGAAAAAGAAGAAACTCGAAAGAAATCGAAAGAATCAACAATGGCGACGACGGCGGCATTTCACCTTGATTGCGGTGATGGCGACGGGGCGGAATGGCGACGGAGGGCAAGGAATGGAACGAGGTAGCGGCAGGGTCGGCGTGAGGCGCGTCGACGAAGATACAGCGGCAGGGCGGGCGTGAGAGAAAGGGCACAGCGTTTTGCTCGTCCGCCAACCAATGGAGTAAAAGTAAAGATACTTTTAGAGCCAAGCCGAACAGCAGATTAGGGATCGGCTAGGTGCCAATTAATGAAGAAAAAACAAAAATTTACTCCACTAACCGGTTACGGTGGGTCGGTTAGAAATGCCCTTAGAAACTTAAACCAAGCCGGCACCTTATCTTGTTTTGTTTTAGGTCCCTATATGCAGCTATGCTGCTGTGCGATCTTTTAGTTGGGCCCATGAAGAACAGAACCCTATAAGTTGAAGTGTTGTAATCTCAGTTTCGTCAGTCACTCCATGCACAGTGATGAAACTCTTGAATGAATCAACCGCCGAGCGAACCAATCATCTCCACATTGTCCTCAATAAGGTCGCTACTGAACTGACGAGATGATAAGGAGATGGCAACAAATGCTAGCTGTCAAGGCTGCGTCGACCTTCCAGAGGAACTGAGCATCAGACCATAGCTAGGCACGGCAGATTCTAGCCAGGGACACAGCCGATCGGTAGCGGTCGCATACTTTGCAATTTGCATCATGATTCTTGAGGTGTACTCCGATTCAACCGACTGTTCAAAAGTGCAACGATCGATTTCTGGCTCCTGATGTTCGAGAATATCCGTGTGAGCAGTGCCCCTGTCAAAAAAAGAATCAATCCCTTTGCCTGCACTCTAAAACCCAGCGCGACCCAACTCTTCGTACTGCATCACCAGCAAAAAGCACTGGCGCTAGCCAGCAACTTTCTTTTCTGTGTCATCTTCCTCACAAACAAGCTTCCGCTCATCACGCTTTCAGAAAAAGCTTGGCTGATCATCAACACCTAACACTTCTCATATTTTCCTTCACCTCGGGAAGAAAAGAGAAAAGAGAGCAAAACATCGTATCTTCACCTAATAAATTGGGCCCCCGCCTAGCTAGTGTCCTCCATATATAACCTGTTCTCTCATGTTATGGTACGAGCGCGCACCGCTCCTCCCATCTGCGAAACATCTGCACTGCAGGTCGGCCAAAAGAGCTGGGACAATGGGGGCACACCGCCTCGCACTGCTCGTGTGCCTTGCCACCTTGCCACAGCTGCTGCTCGCCGGCACCACGAGATACTACACCTTCAATGTGCGTGCTCTGTCCATGCATTTTCTCTCTTCTCTTTTTGCTTATGGAGTTATGCTGCATCTCAACATCGATCTCAAGCAAGCACACATATTGCACCTTTCAAATGCATGCATGCATGCATGCCATGCATCGGTTGTCCGGTTGACACCATGCTGCGTGTATTTGTTCTGGCAGATATCGTCTAATGTGTGGATTAATTTGCAGGTGACAATGCAGAAGGTGACACGGCTATGCACCACCCGCGCCATCCCGACGGTGAACGGCAAGTTCCCCGGCCCGAAAATAGTCACAAGGGAAGGCGACCGCGTCGTCGTCAAGGTGGTTAACAATGTGAAGCACAACGTTACCATCCACTGGTACATCTTTGGCGCCTTGCTCTTACTTAATTCCATCCGCGATAACCATACCGCTAGCTACATTTTTATAAACAAAAGTCATCTTCATCACAATTGGGTAGCAACTGCAACCACTTTTCTGCATACCACTTGGTTCCATCTTTCGGCGAAATTTTACTCTATAGTCGACTGAGACTTCGTTAAGTCCCGGTCGATAATATATCCTCATCACAGTTGGGTAGCAACTGCAACCACTTTTCTGGATACCACTCGGTTCTATATTTCGACGAATTTTACTCTATCTGTACTTTAGTGTATCAGTCTTGGTTCGACTGAGAAGGAACCGATCTAATTCCCGGTACCGAGGAGTAACGTTAGCCGGTTTCCAGTTCGTTACCTGACTGCTCCGCGTTAACGGAAAAAGATAGAGAAAACTCATATTGGCTAAAGTGAAAAAAGAAGAAAATTGTAAGTCTCGGTCGATGATATATTCGCGAGATCTTACATTTAAATTCGTGCATAATTGTTTTTCAGTTTTTTTAAACAAGGCAAAATAGTTGTTATTTTCATTGATTAAGAAGAGATTTCAGAACAGAAATCGCCAAGCGGCGGGAAAGAACAAAACAATTACTCTCGAGCATTGCATTACGCAAATGCTTAGCGTCCACAATGGCTTAAATAAAAACATTATCTTTAATGCGTCGCATGACAGTATTTTTGTCTCTTGCATAACACTATGTCATTTAACTAAAACTTAATTAAATGTTAGTCGACTGAGACCTAACCAGACAGTGTATTTCTATGGGTAACTGGCGGTGATCTGAGCGCAGGCACGGCGTGAGGCAGCTGCGGACGGGGTGGTCGGACGGGCCGGCGTACATCACACAGTGCCCGATCCAGACGGGGCAGAGCTACGTGTACAACTTCACCATCACCGGGCAGAGGGGCACGCTGTTCTGGCACGCCCACGTCTCCTGGATGCGAGCCACGCTCTATGGCCCCATCATCATCCTCCCCAAGTCCGGCGTGCCGTTCCCGTTCCCAAAACCCTACAAGGACGTCCCCGTCATCTTCGGCGAGTGGTTTAACGTGGATCCCGAGGCGATCATAGCACAGGCGCTGCAGACTGGCGGAGGCCCAAACGTCTCCGAGGCCTTCACTATCAACGGGCTTCCAGGCCCACTCTACAACTGCTCAAGCAAAGGTAGGTAACACATATGTCCCAAAAAAAAGGTAGGTAACACATAATAAGAGGCACCCCTAAAAAAAACACATAATAAGAGGCCGAATTCCACACATCATCAACACGAAAAAAAAGGTTTAGGTTTTCATGTCGAATTTTTTTAGCTCATGGATTGAACTCCCCTAAAAAAACCGTGGATTGAACGTTTGCAGACACGTTCAAGCTGAAGGTGCAGCCAGGCAAGTGGTACCTGCTCCGGCTGATCAACGCTGCGCTCAACGACGAGCTCTTCTTCTCGATCGCCAACCACACGCTCACCGTCGTCGACGTGGACGCCTCCTACGTGAAGCCGTTCGACACGGACGTGGTCCTCGTCACGCCGGGGCAGACCACCAACGTGCTCCTCCTAGCCAAACCGGACGACGGCTCCCCGGCCGCCACACACCTCATGCTGGCGCGCCCCTACGCCACGGGACGTGTGGGCACCTACGACAACACCACCGTGGCCGCCATCCTCGAGTACGCGCCGGCGGGGCACATCAAGAACCGCCCGCTCCTATGGCCAACGCTGCCGGTGTTCAACGACACGGCGTTCGCCGCCAACTACAGCGCCAAGCTCCGGAGCCTCGCCAGCCCAGACTACCCGGCCAGGGTGCCGGCGCGGGTAGACCGGCCCTTCTTCTTCACCGTGGGGCTCGGCACGACCCCGTGCCCGACGTACCAAGGGTGCAACGGCCCCACCAACGACACCATGTTCTCGGCGTCCATGAACAACGTGTCCTTCAACATGCCGACGACGGCGCTCCTGAAGGCGCACTACGACGGCAACGCCGGCGGCGTGTACACGTCGGACTTCCCCACCACGCCGTCGGAGCCGTTCAACTACACCGGCACGCCGCCCAACAACACCAACGTGTCCAACGGAACAAAGGTGGTGGTGCTGCCGTATAACACGAGCGTGGAGGTGGTGCTGCAGGACACGAGCATCCAGGGCGCCGAGAGCCACCCGCTGCACCTGCACGGGTTCGACTTCTTTGTCGTGGGGCAAGGCGTCGGCAACTACGACCCGTCCAGCCATCCCGCCGGGTTCAACCTGCTCGATCCCGTGCAGAGGAACACCGTCGGCGTCCCCGCCGGAGGCTGGGTCGCCA
Organism: Secale cereale; assembly: GCA_902687465.1. Classification (NCBI taxonomy): domain Eukaryota; kingdom Viridiplantae; phylum Streptophyta; class Magnoliopsida; order Poales; family Poaceae; genus Secale; species Secale cereale. The sequence goes on along the minus strand of LR738715.1, from coordinate 221,633,890 downwards.
TCAGGTTCTTCGCTGATAACCCCGGTAAGATCATACAACACTTGGCAAAAGTGCACAAATTATGCGACAAACTTGGGTTGATTAATTCACTCTTTTCCTTGCATGCCGGGGCAGGTGTATGGTTCATGCATTGCCACCTCGAGGTGCACACGAGCTGGGGCCTGAAGATGGCATGGGTGGTCAACGATGGTCCGTTGCCTGACCAGAAGCTGATGCCTCCGCCGTCCGATCTACCCAGCTGTTAGACGACAGTCGTTAACCTTGACCAAGACTGCTATTCATTTCTTTCGTTTGGTTTGCAAAAAATACAGCGGTGGATGAATTAATTATCGCACATACATAAGCACAAAAGGTTAAAAGAGTTGTATAATTCTTCCATGTATTTTCCCATTCTCACTCTTTCCAATGTCACGCTCTGTCCTTGTCACAGGTCGCCATTGCTTTACTTGCTTTCATTTGACAAATTGTTTGGAAGCTTTTGTTTGAAACACGAATGGTTGATACGCTACCTGTCTATGGTTGGGCAGCCTTGCTACATTAGGATAAGAAGAGTCGAGAGAGCTCTCATTAATTTGCAGAGGGAGCAGGGCAGTATTAGTCGATATCGGCAATGCGCGGCCGGTCTGCCCGTGCCGGGACATACTGGATCTTGTACATGATCTCCTCGGTGCGCTTGGCCGTGTAGTCCCTCTCTCGCGAGCTAGGCCGTCCGACCAAGCGATGGGGACCGATCCAACATGTGTACACGTCACGCCCAATCGCTCCCGCGTGTCTCCATTTCTGTCTCGAAGTTGACACGCTCCTGTGTGCCGCCGCCATTGCTCTCCTGTCGATCGACTTCGAACCCGCGATAGCCACAGCCTGTATGTGATGCAGGGGTTGTTTGGTTTCTGACTAACTTGGTTAAAGATTGCCACACCTAAGGATAGGCAAATGTGATCAACTTAGATGAGTGTTTGGTTCAAGCTACACCTTAGGCAAGTCATATTTGGGCCTCACATGTCATACACATAAAAATGTGGCAAAATTTCCTTAGCTTTGTCAACTTGTGGCTTTCATTTTGAAAAACTAACCTTAGGCAAACTTAGCAAAAATGTGTGGTAAAGTATGCCCATGC
>LR738715.1:221590671-221632763 GCA_902687465.1 Secale cereale | reverse complement strand
AACATGTGTACACGTCACGCCCAATCGCTCCCGCGTGTCTCCATTTCTGTCTCGAAGTTGACACGCTCCTGTGTGCCGCCGCCATTGCTCTCCTGTCGATCGACTTCGAACCCGCGATAGCCACAGCCTGTATGTGATGCAGGGGTTGTTTGGTTTCTGACTAACTTGGTTAAAGATTGCCACACCTAAGGTTAGGCAAATGTGATCAACTTAGATGAGTGTTTGGTTCAAGCTACACCTTAGGCAAGTCATATTTGGGCCTCACATGTCATACACATAAAAATGTGGCAAAATTTCCTTAGCTTTGTCAACTTGTGGCTTTCATTTTGAAAAACTAACCTTAGGCAAACTTAGCAAAAATGTGTGGTAAAGTATGCCCATGCTAGTTCTAGAAACAAACAGCCCCGTAGTACGGCTGTCGATTCCATCGATAGTAGTCTCGGCTGCGCTTGGTTTCTGCAGGTAACCCGAATTAAGTTATCGAACACTGCTTAAATGCAGAGACGGACGGCTTGGACGAAGTTTCACGGATGAATTGTCTGCTATCTTCAGAGAAGAATAAACTGATGAGTTATTGATTTCAGAGCATTTGCATCGTGTAGGTGACTCCTGATACCGATAGGCCCAGTCATGAGTCGTCTTCGTGCTTCCGGGATGGTATTCCTTCGGCCCTTCTTTCTCGACAAGCGCGACGGGATAAGACTGTACTGACGTGCAAACCTACGACGACGAAGCAGGTTCGGTTTGGATAGAGCAGACGGCATGGCCGCGCCGGGAAACGCCATGATGGAATGCAGGCTCGCCATGCCGCCGTGATATGGATCGGACTGGAGGAGGGCCCCCTCGAGCCAAACCCCCCAATTTTTTTAAAACTTTTTCTGCCACAATGCAACCACAGCCCACTGGTGCGCCCATTCTTAATTTCTTGGCCCAATACGGTGAACCCATCCATCTGCATTTCGGCCCATATGAGCATGACCAAAAAGGCACACGCTGTGGCCGCGTGAGATTCGGCGATCGACCGACCTGTGCAGCGGCGTGCCGACGACTCCATCGGGATGCGCCGAGCCGCGCGCACGGGCGGCCGCGCGGCACACGGTCGCACGTGGGCATTCACGGGCACGGCAACGGCCGGGCGTGCCGCCTCGCGCGCACGTCCACACGTCGAGTCAAAGCACTCATCGAACGAATCCGACACAGATCGTCAGCGCAGCACGACTGCACCGGGCCGAACCAAAGAACGGAAATAGACTGGACGGTGAATCAACCAAACCGGCTGCAAGATTTTACGCCGGCAGAACAGATCCAAACCCAAAATGACTTTACTTTTCGAAGACGCCGATTGGACGGGGACGAAATGAACAGACGGAGGGCGGTGGCTGTGGGGCTGCATCATCAGAAGACATGTGCATTAAATCACCTGCTAGCCCCCCCTGTGAACACGAGGGAACACGGCAAGGCCCCGCTTTAGGGCCCATCTGACTCACCCCAGATTGGACTGAAAATGGAAATTCCCTTAGAAAATGAATTGCAAAGGTCATTCTCACCCTTTTTTTACACGGTACGGACGCAAACACTCATATAAGTATACATATATACTCACCCCAAAACACACATGTATACCCTTACTCTGTGAGCACCCCGAGAGACTAAGCTGGCGCACCAACTTGAGAGTGACGAAACCGCCACAGACGCCTTTGTAATTGACAGGAACATCTCTTCCTATCAAACGCACATCATCAAAAGATCTGAATTAAATCCAGAAAAAAGCAAGCACCGGTATCAAATATAGGACCTGAACCCTGATGGGCTGAGATACCACTGTCCTACTAACCACCCATCCATCCATAGATTAGTTCGCCACCCTCACCTCGTTTGATGGTGACAAATGGAAGATCGTATGTACGTCACTTGTTAGAACCATCAATCTTTAGTGAGATTCTCACGTGCGAAAGAAATGAGTGAGTTTGTTTGTTTTTCTTTTGTAGAATATTTTTTTAGCGATATAGTATGTCTTAAACCGTGCGATTGAATCATGTTTTCACCGTCGCATTCCTTACGTTGAGATCTTCAAAATTAGATCATATCTTAATCTAACATTTTTGTGCCAAATTATTATGCTTTCGAAGTGAACTAACATGTTCTTCCAAATTTTACTAACCAATGCTCCCAAATAAAACTAAATTGTCCTTCCGCGAGGAAGCAAGCACGATTTGTTTTTTGTTTTTTCTGGAAAATATTAAATGTGTGTTATAAAGAACTTTCAGGTGTACTAAACATATTCAACGTTTATTATTAATAGTTCAATTTGCATACAAAATCATATCATAAAAATAATTCATCGTACGTTAAAAAAGTTCATTATACTGAAAAAATCTACAGCGGATCTTTAAACATTTTGTAGTGAGTAATTGGAAAAAAATCACATCGTAAAGAAAAAATGAATGTAGTATATAGGAAACTAAAAGAAGAATAACCATAACAACAAAATGAAAAAATAGGAGGATAGGGTTTATTTCAAAGCAGGAGGAATGGGTGTGCTTGTTTTAGATTCATAGGTTCAAAACAAAATATATTGTGAATCATGCATCCAAGTTGCAAACCATTTGCACCATTACACTTCTTATGTCGAGATCTTCAAACTAGATCCATTTCTTATAATTTAGACCTCTGGCTCAGTATACCCGAACGGAGGGAGTACTTAGTAACATACTGTGAGATTAGAAATGAAGAAATTCCAATATATATTAAAAATCTAATATTTGTGTTGTTTCCCCTTAAAGAAAAAATGAAAAGAAATGAAGAATATAAAGTTGTTAAGAAAGAATGAATAAGTGTGGTTGTTATTACCCTTAAAGAAGAAAGAAAATATAACAAAGGAAAACAAACTGGGACAAAACTTGCACATGTTTACATAGAAAATGTACTTTCATACAATGTCCATGAATATGCATATGATAGGGATTTTTCGCAGAAAGAAGTTTTATACTCCCTCCGTTTCATAATGTATTGCATATAGCCATATACATTTCAGAAAAGTCAAACCTCACAGCTTTGACCTGGTTTGTTGTGAAGAATATTTACATATAGAATGCTAAACATATATTATTAGATTCATCCTAAGATTTAGTTTCATATTTGACATTTATGGTATTGTAGATATAAATAGTTTTCTGTATAACTTGGGTCAAAGTTTGGCAACTTTGACTTTCAAAAAAATACCCACTACATCATGGTATGGAGGGGTGTAATAAAGAATGAATTTGTGTATTTATATTACCTTTAGAAAAGAAAGAAAATAAAATCACAATAAAAATCACAATAATGATGTTTTCTAAGAAATAATAAATTGGTGGTATTGGTATTACCCTTTAAAAGGTGAAATGAAAAATAATAATGACAAATTTTACACACAATTTACATAGAAATTATGCTTTAATCAATATAAAGTGTAAGAATATAAAACTGATTTTTTTGCAAACTAAAGTAGTTTGCTAAAAAGGAATGAATTAATCGAGTTGATATTGCAAAATAATGATGTTTCCTAAAGAAGAATGAATCATTAGCATTGGTATTATCCTTTAATAATAAAGAAACTAAAGAAAATCTAAAACAAACAATGGCAAAATTAGAACACAATTACACACATATTTTTAATAATATGCAAGAATAAGCATTTAATAGTGAAAACAAATCTAAAAAGTAGTTTCCTAAAAGGAAATGATTAGTGATATTGGTATACCCTTAAATAGGGGAGGAAATGAAATAAAAAGTAGACCAAAATTAAAATACTGAAGTTTCTAAGGACGAATTAACCACTGGCGTGGCTATTACCCATCCAGAAAAAAGAAAATAAAAACTAAAACTAAATCAAATAATATTTAATATAGTTGTGTACGAAAATGTATTAGTTGTATTGGTATTTCCCTTTAATAAAAATAAAACAGATAATGTAAAATAGCAAAATTTGCACACGATATACACAAACTTTTTGATATGCAAGAATAAACATATAACTCTGCAATTATTGCAAAAAAGAAAGTTTCTAAGAATGAATTAATTAGTGTTATTTGTATTACCCTTAAAGAAGAAAGTAAATGAAATAAAAACTAAAAAACAAAACAATAAAGTTTATATAAATATTAAATTTTTGGCTTTGGTATTACCCTTTAAAAAAAGAACATAAAATAAAAAATAAGACAAAATCAAAATAATTGTTTTCCCTAAGAGAGAAATAGTGACATTAGTAGAGAGAAATAGTGACATTAGTATGACCCTTTCAAAAGAAACGTAAAAAAATACAAAACAAACAATGGAGAAATTTGCGCACAATGTACAAAATTCATGTAAGAACGAGCATATAATAGTGAAAACTTTAACCGAATTAGTGATTAACTTTCCCCTAGCGCAAGGCTAGGGTTTTCCTTCCTCTCTGGCGGCGCCGTCGCCTCTGAGTATACCATCCCGATCGATCTCCCTACCCGTGAGCGATCCCTCGATCGGCTAATCCCCGCTCCGCCCTTCCCCTCGGGAGCGATGGATCCCCCCGCGAACGCCCTGTTGGGTGATACGTCTCAAACGTATCTATTTTTCCAAACACTTTTGATATTGTTTTGGCATCATTCTTGCATGATTTGGACTAAACTAACCCGGACTGACGCTGTTTTCAGCAGAGCTCCCTGTATGGTTTATTTGTGTGCAGGAAAACGGATTTTTAAGTATCTCAGAAAAATCCACGAAAAATCAGAGAAAATCCACGCACCCGAAGGAACCAAATACCAGAAGTGGGGCCAGAGGGGGGCCAGGGGGTGCCCAGGCGCCCTGTGGGCGCCCCCCCGGGCCGCGCCGGGGGGGGGGCGCCTGGGTGGGGCCCACACCCCCTGGTGCCCTACTTTAGCCCGTATTTTTCCTCCCGACGCACAAACCCCAGATCGGAAGTTCTTTCGCAGTTTTTCGTCGCGGAGCCGCCGCCGCCCTCTGTTCTTCTTCGGGAGGGCTAATCTGGAGGCTGAATTGGCCTTCGGAGAGGGGAGATCGTCACCATCGTCATCATCATCACCACTCCATCATCTCTCCATGACTTCCCCCTCCATGTGTGAGTAATTCCCCTGCTGTAGGCGAAGGGGATGGTAGGGATTGGATGAGTTAGATCAAGTAATAGTTTATCAGATTGTTGGGGGCATGTTGCCTATCATCTAGTATGGTGTTTATCATCTTTGCTACAACTTGTTATTCTTAATGCTTGACACTTAGGGCCCGAGTGCCATGATTTCAGATCTGAACCATATGTGTTTGCATGAATATATTTGTGTTCGTGATCCTATCTATGAGTTGTATGCACCTGTTACGGTTCGGAACCGGCGATCCCAAAAGTGACAGCTTGGGACACCAAAGGGGATGGTTCGTAGTTTGAGGATTACATGTGTAATGCCCAGGATGGGACTATACCTTCTACGTGTCGAGGCACGACTTAAAGGTATAAGCCCATCCTATAATGATCTCAAGTTTGGTATCTTTGCACAACTCATGTAAAAGAGGGATTAAATTGCAAAAGGAGATAGTTGGCTTACACTCGCCACTTCCCACAATACATTACATAAGCAATCATCATTCAGAACATCACAACCCGACTACGGGTGAAGATCCAAAAGAAAGATACCAAAACAACATAAAGCCACAGGTCAGGATCGAATCCTAGTAGAAGAACCACTACTGATCGTCGAAACGTCACAAGCAAACGGCCAAACTCTTCATCGAGCTCCCAGTGAAGTACTTGAACCAGCTTCTGCATCAAACTCGGCTGAACCTGCATCTGGTGTGGTGAAGTAACTGTGAGCCACAGAGGACACAGCAATCCCGTTCCCGGGTAACAAGACTATTTAAGCCTTGGGTGAGGACAAGGCTGAAGAAAGAACAAGAGGTGAAGGAACAACAAGAGTCTGCAGCAGCAACTAGCACTAACTTACGTAATAGAGAGCGAGAAGAGAAGTGCCTCGGTCGAAAGATGATCACGAAGTGATCCTAACTAAAGCCGGTCAAACATAACCCCACCGTGTTCAACTCCCAAATCCCTATTCGGAAATTGACAGTCACGGAACACACGCTGGTAGTGTATTAGAAACATTGTGTCAAGTTATCTACAACCGGATATTAACAAGCTCCCATCTGCCACATAACCGCGGGCACGGCTTTCGAAAAGTTCAAACCCTGCAGGGGTGTTCCAACTTGACCCATTACAAGCCCACGATCCGCGGAGTCGCAACTCCATAGGTGGGAAGACCCGAGTATTCTCGGAATCCCGTGCTCAAGTTAAACCGAACTAAGTTAAGGCTTTCCAGCAAATCCTCCCAGCGTGTCGACACCCTGATAGTAGCCGCGCGTATCTAAGTCTCAGGACACGACCGGATGGGCGATTCTACAGGACCCAATCCTCGAGTTTCCCCGTGGTGGTTCCCGCAGAACCCCCGTTTGGGACCAACACCATCAGCGCTGGCCCCCCCTGCTATGTAGAATTAGGAATCCCCGAGGGAGCGACCCCCTATGCAAATTTAATTAAATAATTAAGTTGTTATTATGAGGCAAATAGTACCAAAAGTTGGGACTTGCTGGAAAAGACTTAGCACTTAGCGGTTTATCAAGGGGGTCCCATACACCCCAACCGTGTTAGGAACGCATAATCAAGGAACATAACACCGGTTTATACGGTTCCTAACGACATGAGTGGAACAAATCACCAAGCAAAAGGCTTAGCCTTCCACCCTGCCAGTATATAGATGATTTCATTTTAAGCATTTATATAGTGTGATATAACCCAACCAAACTTCAACATGAAGCAAGCATTTTCGATCTTCACCTGCAACTAGCAATGCTATAAGAAGGGCTGAGCGAAGCGTACTTAGCCAAGCAACGGTTTGCATAGGTAGGTTGGTTAAACATGGCAATTGGTTACAAGTAGGAGGCTGACAAGAAGATCATGGGCATCGAGGCAAAAATACTAAAGAGCGATACTCTAGCAATAGGCAAAGATAGTAATGGTATCCGGGTTCGGTCATCTTGCCTGGGATTCCACAAGGGAGAAGAACGGATCCATGAAGAAGACGGAGCAACACAGTCGAGCGAAGAAGCCTCACAACTCCGGAACGAAACTGAAGCTAACAAGAGAAGCAACCGGAAAGAAACAAACAACACGGTAAACACACAAGCATAAACATGGCGTACAATGCACAAGCAAGCATGATGCATGTCCGGTTTAAATAAGCATGGCATGTCAAAGTGCACAAACAAGTACTACAAGTTAAGTGGAGCTCAATATGCAACGAGTTGCATATTGACGAAACACCACATTAATTATTTAATTGACTCTCAATTATTAACAAGACAAGATTAAATGTTTTTAGCATGGCAAGAGGTGAAGCATAATAAAACTACACTAACTAGCAATTTAAATGAGGCCGGAGAATAACAACAACATATCCGGAAAATCCTCATGAGCATGTTTAATAATTATAAGCAAACAACAATTCACACATATTAATGTTGTTAACATGATGCGGATGACATGATCAAGTTTATGCTATTTTATTAAAAGGTTAACAAGAAGAGATATGAAGCATCGTCACCGTGGTGGAAAGAAAGTGTGCCACGGCAACGATCCGAAATGATGCAAAAGCAACAACTCGGTTTCGGTAACTCGTTGAGAGACCGGTGCAAAAGGTGACGAAGTGAGTCAAACGAGATGAAAGAGGTGGGGTGATCCCGTTACCGGGTTCCCACGAGTCGGCAACGAGGCAACCGAGGAACATGACAACGGACGAAACGGACACGGTGCACACACGGGAAACATTCATACAACACAAGCATCACACGGGTCATCGTCTCGGGTTATACCTTCGAAACACCCGTTTCGGGACGGTTCGAGATCATAGAGGAAGGAGTCGTTCTCGCAACTCGTAGAGGAAGTAGGCGTTCTCGTGGGTCGTAGAGGAAGTAGTGTTCACGTAGAGGTACACATGTAGTCGTTCACATCCCGTTCGGAGAGGTACTTGGCGTTCGTCGTCACGTGTAGTCGAACTTGACATCGGTAGGGGTACTCGTTTCTTCCGAAGGTAGTTGTACACGGGGCGACGGTAGTGGAACTCGCGTTTCGTAGGGGTACTTGTCGCATCGCCATGTAGTTGTTCACGTTCATCGGAGAGGTACTCGCCATCGTAGCCGTTCGGTCGTCGTGGTACTTGTCATCAGGTCGTCGTGGTACTTGCCGGACTCGTTGTAGATGTACACGTATCCGTAGAGGTACTTGAGGTCTCGGTCTCGAGTCGTACACGATTCGTCGGACTTGCCGATCTCGCCAAAAAACACCTGCTGGACCAACACAACAACACCAAGCCGACGAAAAACAAAAAAACACATCAGCAGCAGTTCGAGCTCCCCGGGACGAGGTGGCTGCGGGACTCCATGGCGGCGGAGGGCCTGAGGGCCGGCACCCTGGTAGATGGCCGCTGGAGGGGAGGCAGAGCGGCGAGGCGCTGGCGAGGAGATGGCGAGGCGGCGCCCTGGCGCCTGAGGGCCGGTGGCGCGGCGCTCGCAGGAACCATGGCGAAGGAGTGCGGGGCGGCTCGGCGCAGAGGAGGCCCGGAGGGACGGCTCGCGGGGCGATGGAGGACGGAGCCTGGCCGCGGCGAGCTTGGGACGGCCGGAGGGAGACGGCCGAGGGAGGCGGGGCCTTGCTGGAGAAGAGCCCCCCGGTGGCGACGGCGGCCGCTGGAGGGAACGAGGCAGAAGGCGGGGCGGTTGGCTTGGCGATTGAAGATGGAGGAGGGGCGCCGACGGAGGGGAGGTCGGGGCGCTCGGGGCCCTGGCTGGCCTCGAGCTGGAGGGCGCGCTCGCGTCCGGCCTTGGGGCGCGCTGGCGCGGAGGAGAAGGAAGGGCCCTCGGGGCCTGCGGCGGAGGAATCAGGGAGACAGGGCGCTCGCGGGATCCACTGGAGACGGGAGCGAGCTGAGCGAGGGAAGCGGAAGAAACGGGCGCTCGAGGGAGATCGTGAGATGGGAGATCGAGGGATATGGACTGGCGGCGGCTCTGCAGGAAGAGAGGGAGAGAGTGCGAGCGCTGGGTAGGGTTTAGGGTTGGATTTCCTGGGCCAATGGGCCGGCTGGAGAGGTGGCTGGCCTATGGGCCAAGAGGCTGCTGGCCTGGGCCTTAGGGAGGCCTAGAGGCCAGGGAAGGCAGGCTGGTAGTGAAAAAAATGAATAGATAAAACTGAAATAGAAAAGGGGAAAAAATAGAAAGGGAGGTTAGGGGTGGAATCTGGGCAAAAGGTCAAATTCCCCGGGCTCACAAAAATGTCAGGAATTTAAATAAAATAGAAGGAGGGTTTTTGAGGATCCTCGAAACAACGGAAAGAATTATTCGCAAGGTTTTGAAGGTGAAACTAGAATTAAGAGACATGGGGAAAATTATGCAAGTGTGTTTGAGTAATTCCAAAGAATGGAATATTTTAATATAGCTCCCTAAAATAATGAGAGACTTTTATATGTTATGAAGAGAAGTCATCTTCCCTCGATTTAAATGGACCGAAGGTCCACACGAATTATTTAGGTTGAGATGCAAAGATAAATATGACATGATGGCATGATGACATGATGCAATGCAAAAAAAAATAAAAACACAAGCACAAAAGAAACACACGGGCAACCCGGAACATCGGGAATATTCTGGAATCTTCTGGGACGTCGGTCTCGGGCGTCACAACTCTCCCACACTAACAGAGGATCTCGACCCGAGATCCTAGAGATAGCACCGGGTAAAAACAGAAGAGGAAGGGGTAAAACAAAGTTGCTTCTTCGACAGATGAGTGAAACCAAAGAACCTTGAGAGGTTGAACAATCTTGAAAGAAAGAATACAACGGAGATGAACGAATATGAAAATACTCCGTTAGAAAAGAGGGACAAGGAGCATTATGAGAACCTTGAAGGTTGAAAGCCATGAAACAAGAGCTTACGAACCACAAGAATAAGAAACCGCAGCGGTATAGCGGAGGAATAAGAATGACAAAATTTGGACAGCACTCCGTCTGCAAAATGGAAGGAATTGAACATGAACTTGCCAAGTTGGGATGCTACTTGAAGAAAACAACAACACACTGCCTCTGAAACAATTGAAAGAATGACACACGGGGTAAGAAAGATTCAGACAGCACACCGGTTAAAAGACAGGCAAAACTTGATAAGATGAGAGAACTAGAATGAAGAATACAACACTCCGGTTAAAATGACAAGCAAGGGAGAATATGATCTTGATAAAAACGAGATGATGGTTAAAGAGAGCAACATCACAAAGCCTCCGGAATGAAAGAATAGAATATAGATCCATGAAAGAATTGAACGGATAGAAAAAGACAATTTCTCCGACAAATGAATATGAAACACATCCTTACGAAGAAGGGTTGAACGGAGTTGTTGGAAAATCAACAACGAAAGAATAAGCTCCATGTGGGCTTATGGAAAACATCTCAAAATTAAGAGGTGACAACCAGCCACTGACAGAAACATTTAACTGGATTGGGATCAACAAGGAGATGAAAAACTTATTTCACCGGAATGATAAATGAAGAACTTGGGTCATTTATAAGCACCATCATTAGCAACAATCCTTAGGGAAAGCTTATAGGTGTAACACAACCCAAGATTACTCCAACGAATAAATTGAAGGGGTGGAAAGATCTCCTGAACAAGGAAAATGATGGGTTTAAATATCTCATTCTTGAAACTCGTAAATCATGAAACATGAAGGAATTGATAAGAATGACATAACACCATCTGAAAAGATAAGGTAGAAAGAATTGCACTTGGAAAGCATGATGAAGAATGCTTGAGCTCCAACAAGAATCTTGATGAAGAATTCGAGGATGAATTAAAACATGATGAACCACCATGAAGAACTCCGGTAATGAAAGCATGAGAAGCGAAAGATGAAAAGAATAAGATTCAAGGCCTGCGATGAATTAGATGAAGTTGAAATGATATAATTGAAATAACTTGGAGCTCCGGAGAACAAGATGAACAACTTAGGACTAAGAATATGATATGATGAACAAGCTCCAAACAAAAGAATTAAATCAGCTTGAAGGAATAAGAATAAGAATTATGTCATGCATATCCTTCACCAATTAAATTGATGACAACCAAGGATGTGGCATCCTACTTATTCTCGTTGGAAAGAATTAAAGAGAGATCTAGCACAACCTTGGATAAATCTTCAACGAACCACCGGTAGGATTATGAAAAGAACGAGTGAATTAAAACGATAACAACGGAAGGGTAATCTTGAAAGAACCACCGTAAAATATGGAGACGAACGAAAAGACATCAATGAAGAATATTTGGAGGATGAAGTTGAAAACTGAGAACGAAGAATCTTCTGAAATGATGGCCTTCAGAGGATCACAAAGAAAAGAATTCATGAAATGCTTCAGATGGGTATAAAAGGAATTCCTCACAATCGGAACAATAATGAGGATGGCATGAAGCTAGAACCACGAATCTTCAAGAGAAGGGCCAAGAATTAAGAGAAACACTTCTCCGGTCTCCAAATGTTGAGAATGAAGACGAGAAATGCCATGAAGAATTGTTGAGCACTCCGTAATGAAGAATTAAAAGGTTGAAACAACGATGAAAAGAATTTGAAGGCGATCTTGGAGAAGGCATATGACTGATGGAAATCATACTTACGTCACACTTTGAAAGAATTTGAATATAACTCCGGAAAAAGAAGAGTCAGGTAAGATCCTGGGAAAAGACCTGTGGGTTAGGGCCCACTCAAAGAAATCACCGTTGAAAAAGATTGCTTAAGGGATATTGCACCGGTTGAATTAAATGACTTGAATAAGATGACAATCCTCAAAAAAATAGCTTGAACTGATTAAGAATGGAATTATGAATCTTCAGCACTCCGGATATGAATAGCAAGAGGAGAATTATTAATTGGTGCACCGGAATAAGAAGCATTGTGAAAAGAGGAAAAAGATAAGATCAACACCGAAATCTTGAATTACATTCTCCGGCAGAATTAGAGAACAAAAGAATGATGAACTTGAAGCTCTTGAGCATCTTCACGATAAATCACCGGATAAGAACATTGAAGGAAAACAATGAAGAAATATCACATGAATAAAATGGATACTTCATTTGAGAATTTCTGGCTCCAAGAAGAAGAAGGGTGTGAGGGTGGGAAAAAACAAAGACAACTTGAGATGAATGAAACAGACAAATCGTCAGATTTCTCAACGACATCCGTATGGAATAACTTGAAGAGAAGGCACACCGGTTGGAAAAGAATTTAACATGACCATCTTGATGGTCAAGAAGAATTAGCACTCCCATAGAAATATGAGAACACCGATTAGGAAGGTTATGGAATCAACATTTGACATCGAAGCAACTCGAATACCAGAATCAAAACGAAACAAATGATAGATATGCAACAGCCTAATCTTCACAACATCATCCGAACAGAGAATTGAACGAATGAATTCCGTAGGTACATCATCTTGTCGAGAAGCCACTTGGAGAACAAAAGGTAAATAAAAAGGAACAAGGAACAGATAGAACAAATACAAGTAGAAGTTTCGTTCGACATCTTCGTGCTGAAAGCTCATGGAACGTGTTACAAAAGGGTTTTGCAATCCCCGGATCAGCATAGCCAAGGACCCTTTAAGATGCAACTCCCGATCAGAACAAGTCCATAAAACCACTTCACTCAATGTAGAACCCCAAACTTCATATCGAGCATCCGTTGGAAGAATGCCTAGAACTACTGGATGAACCCACCTATAGATTTCCGAAAGTTTCCAGTTATGCAATCAGGTGTTGGGGATACACGGGAAGCACCGCGCAATCAACTCTAAACCTACATCCAAGTGTATCCATCCTTCAACACATAACCAATCTTTCTCGGAAACTGTTTACCTCGGACCTTCGAAACGCATCCACTATAACAAGCTATGACAATACTCCCGAACTACCTCCCCAGTACTGGGTGATGTCGGGGTTATCTTTCCACTAACCGCATAGGAGAGTTTTCGATGTCGGCCGTCTTAAGTATTCTAGTACTGCCGCGATATGCTTGTGACAACAATACCCCGAAGCTCAACTCCCCGGGAACAGGAGGCATCGAGAACAATATCCTTGTCACAAGAACATCGAAACAATCCCAGAATACTCGCGGGATTCCTAAAAAAAAATTTGGTGCAATTTTTGAAAGTAGGAGAGACAAGAGTAGTCGTCAGGAGTCCTCACCAGAGTGAAAGGGGATGAGAAGCAAAGAAATCCTACTCTCCGATATATATATAGGACTCAAAACATTTTTCAAGTGTGTGCCTAGACTCAACCGTCAACGATTCGATCAATCAGTGGGGGCTTCTAGGTCGGAGAAGGCTCTGATACCAACTTGTAATGCCCAGGATGGGACTATACCTCCTACGTGTCGAGGCACGACTTAAAGGTATAAGCCCATCCTAGAATGCTCTCAAGTTTGGTATCTTTGCACAACTCATGTAAAAGAGGGATTAAATTGCAAAAGGAGATAGTTGGCTTACACTCGCCACTTCACACAATACATTACATAAGCAATCATCATTCAGAACATCACAACCCGACTACGGGTGAAGATCCAAAAGAAAGATACCAAAACAACATAAAGCCACAGGTCAGGATCGAATCCTAGTAGAAGAACCACTACTGATCGTCGAAACGTCACAAGCAAACGGCCAAACTCTTCATCAAGCTCCCAGTGAAGTACTTGAACCAGCTTCTGCATCAAACTCGGCTGAACCTGCATCTGGTGTGGTGAAGTAACTGTGAGCCACAAAGGACTCAGCAATCCCGTTCCCGGGTAACAAGACTATTTAAGCCTTGGGTGAGGACAAGGCTGAAGAAAGAACAAGAGGTGAAGGAACAACAAGAGTCTGCAGCAGCAACTAGCACTAACTTACGTAATAGAGAGCGAGAAGAGAAGTGCCTCGGTCGAAAGATGATCACGAAGTGATCCTAACTAAAGCCGGTCAAACATAACCCCACCGTGTTCAACTCCCGAATCCCTATTCGGAAATTGACAGTCACGGAACACACGCTGGTAGTGTATTAGAAACATTGTGTCAAGTTATCTACAACCGGATATTAACAAGCTCCCATCTGCCACATAACCGCGGGCACGGCTTTCGAAAAGTTCAAACCCTGCAGGGGTGTTCCAACTTGACCCATTACAAGCCCACGATCCGCGGAGCCGCAACTCCATAGGCGGGAAGACCCGAGTATTCTCGGAATCCCGTGCTCAAGTTAAACCGAACTAAGGTAAGGCTTTCCAGCAAATCCTCCCAGCGTGTCGACACCCTGATAGTAGCCGCGCGTATCTAAGTCTCAGGACACGACCGGATGGGCGATTCTACAGGACCCAATCCTCGAGTTTCCCCGTGGTGGTTCCCGCAGAACCCCCGTTTGGGACCAACACCATCAGCGCTGGCCCCCCCTGCTATGTAGAATTAGGAATCCCCGAGGGAGCGACCCCCTATGCAAATTTAATTAAATAATTAAGTTGTTATTACGAGGCAAATAGTACCAAAAGTTGGGACTTGCTGGAAAAGACTTAGCACTTAGCGGTTTATCAAGGGGGTCCCATACACCCCAACCGTGTTAGGAACGCATAATCAAGGAACATAACACCGGTTTATACGGTTCCTAACGGCATGAGTGGAACAAATCACCAAGCAAAAGGCTTAGCCTTCCACCCTGCCAGTATATAGATGATTTCATTTTAAGCATTTATATAGTGTGATATAACCCAACCAAACTTCAACATGAAGCAAGCATCTTCGATCTTCACCTGCAACTAGCAATGCTATAAGAAGGGCTGAGCGAAGCGTACTTAGCCAAGCAACGGTTTGCATAGGTAGGTTGGTTAAACATGGCAATTGGTTACAAGTAGGAGGCTGACAAGAAGATCATGGGCATCGAGGCAAAAATACTAAAGAACGATACTCTAGCAATAGGCAAAGATAGTAATGGTATCCGGGTTCGGTCATCTTGCCTGGGATTCCACAAGGGAGAAGAACGGATCCATGAAGAAGACGGAGCAACACAGTCGAGCGAAGAAGCCTCACAACTCCGGAACGAAACCGAAGCTAACAAGAGAAGCAACCGGAAAGAAACAAACTACACGGTAAACACACAAGCATAAACATGGCATACGATGCACAAGCAAGCATGATGCATGTCCGGTTTAAATAAGCATGGCATGTCAAAGTGCACAAACAAGTACTACAAGTTAAGTGGAGCTCAATATGCAACGAGTTGCATATTGACGAAACACCACATTAATTATTTAATTGACTCTCAATTATTAACAAGACAAGATTAAATGTTTTTAGCATGGCAAGAGGTGAAGCATAATAAAACTACACTAACTAGCAATTTAAATGAGGCCGGAGAATAACAACAACATATCCGGAAAATCCTCATGAGCATGTTTAATAATTATAAGCAAACAACAATTCACACATATTAATGTTGTTAACATGATGCGGATGACATGATCAAGTTTATGCTATTTTATTAAAAGGTTAACAAGAAGAGATATGAAGCATCGTCACCGTGGTGGAAAGAAAGAGTGCCACGGCAACGATCCGAAATGATGCAAAAGCAACAACTCGGTTCCGGTAACTCGTTGAGAGACCGGTGCAAAAGGTGACGAAGTGAGTCAAACGAGATGAAAGAGGTGGGGTGATCCCGTTACCGGGTTCCCACGAGTCGGCAACGAGGCAACCGAGGAACATGACAACGGACGAAACGGACACGGTGCACACACGGGAAACATTCATACAACACAAGCATCACACGGGTCATCGTCTCGGGTTATACCTTCGAAACACCCGTTTCGGGACGGTTCGAGATCATAGAGGAAGGAGTCGTTCTCGCAACTCGTAGATGAAGTAGGCGTTCTCGTGGGTCGTAGAGGAAGTAGTGTTCACATAGAGGTACACATGTAGTCGTTCACATCCCGTTCGGAGTGGTACTTGGCGTTCGTTGTCACGTGTAGTCGAACTTGACATCGGTAGGGGTACTCGTTTCTTCCGAAGGTAGTCGTACACGGGGCGACGGTAGTGGAACTCGCGTTTCGTAGGGGTACTTGTCGCATCGCCATGTAGTTGTTCACGTTCATCGGAGAGGTACTCGCCATCGTAGCCGTTCGGTCGTCGTGGTACTTGTCATCAGGTCGTCGTGGTACTTGCCGGACTCGTTGTAGATGTACACGTATCCGTAGAGGTACTTGAGGTCTCGGTCTCGAGTCGTACACGATTCGTCGGACTTGCCGATCTCGCCAAAAAACACCTGCTGGACCAACACAACAACACCAAGCCGACGAAAAACAAAAAAACACAGCAGCAGCAGTTCGAGCTCCCCGGGACGAGGTGGCTGCGGGACTCCATGGCGGCGGAGGGCCTGAGGGCCGGCGCCCTGGTAGATGGCCGCTGGAGGGGAGGCAGAGCGGCGAGGCGCTGGCGAGGAGATGGCGAGGCGGCGCCCTGGCGCCTGAGGGCCGGTGGCGCGGCGCTCGCAGGAACCATGGCGAAGGAGTGCGGGGCGGCTTGGCACAGAGGAGGCCCGGAGGGACGGCTCGCGGGGCGACGGAGGACGGAGCCTGGCCGTGGCGAGCTTGGGACGGCCGGAGGGAGACGGCCGAGGGAGGCGGGGCCTTGCTGGAGAAGAGTCCCCCGGTGGCGACGGCGGCCGCTGGAGGGAACGAGGCAGAAGGCGGGGCGGCTGGCTTGGCGATTGAAGATGGAGGAGGGGCGCCGACGGAGGGGAGGTTGGGGCGCTCGGGGCCCTGGCTGGCCTCGAGCTGGAGGGCTCGCTCGCGTCCGGCCTTGGGGCGCGCTGGCGCGGAGGAGAAGGAAGGGCCCTCGGGGCCTGCGGCGGAGGAATCGGGGAGACAGGGCGCTCGTGGGATCCACTGGAGACGGGAGCGAGCTGAGCGAGGGAAGCGGAAGAAACGGGCGCTCGAGGGAGATCGTGAGATGGGAGATCGAGGGAGATGGACTGGCGGCGGCTCTGCGGGAAGAGAGGGAGAGAGTGCGAGCGCTGGGTAGGGTTTAGGGTTGGATTTCCTGGGCCAATGGGCCGGCTGGAGAGGTGGCTGGCCTATGGGCCAAGAGGCTGCTGGCCTGGGCCTTAGGGAGGCCTAGAGGCTAGGGAAGGCAGGCTGGTAGTGAAAAAAAAATGAATAGATAAAACTGAAATAGAAAAGGGAAAAAAATAGAAAGGGAGGTTAGGGGTGGAATCTGGGCAAAAGGTCAAATTCCCCGGGCTCACAAAAATGTCAGGAATTTAAATAAAATAGAAGGAGGGTTTTTGAGGATCCTCGAAACAACGGAAAGAATTATTCGCAAGGTTTTGAAGGTGAAACTAGAATTAAGAGACATGGGGAAAATTATGCAAGTGTGTTTGAGTAATTCCAAAGAATGGAATATTTTAATATAGCTCCCTAAAATAATGAGAGACTTTTATATGTTATAAAGAGAAGTCATCTTCCCTCGATTTAAATGGACCGAAGGTCCACACGAATTATTTAGGTTGAGATGCAAAGATAAATATGACATGATGGCATGATGACATGATGCAATGCAAAAAAATAAAAACACAAGCACAAAAGAAACACACGGGCAACCCGGAACATCAGGAATCTTCTGGAATCTTCTGGGACGTCGGTCTCGGGCGTCACAACATGTATCCATTGAGTTCATTGCTTTGTTCCCGTGCTCTTTGACAGGAGCACCTTAATATCCATTAGTTCCTTTTGGCCCCGTTCGTAGCGGGATGGTAGGACAAAAGATGTTGTGCAAGTTCTTATTGCAAGCATGTACAACTACCTACGGGATACATGCCTAATGTTTGATATTTGCCTAGATGATCATTACTTTTCCGTGTGCCGTGCCCCAAGTTAGAATCTATCTCATCCATGCAGCGCCCAACCATCCATCTCCCTAGCCTATAGTATTTTA
Source organism: Secale cereale (assembly GCA_902687465.1). NCBI lineage: Eukaryota > Viridiplantae > Streptophyta > Magnoliopsida > Poales > Poaceae > Secale > Secale cereale. The sequence continues at coordinate 221,614,710 of LR738715.1, read as the reverse complement.
AACCTTGCTTGTTACTAGTCGCTACTTTTGCTATTTACTTTGCTATCTACTGTTACTATTTACTTTTACTATTACTATCATCACTATCATATCACTGTTACCACTTATCTTTTGTTGCAAGTAAATATATTTCAGGTGCGGTTGAATTGACAACTCAACTGTTAAAGCTTATAAATACTCTTTGGCTCCCCGTGTGTCGAATCAATAAATTGCGTTATTCTTACCCGCGAAGACTATCTCGATCCCTTACGGTTGAGGGTTATCAAGTACCGTTTTCTGGCGCCGTTGCCGGGGAGCATAGCAATATTTACAAGTCTACTTGAGGTATTCTACCTGCTGCACTTTATTCACTATGGGTAAGAAAGGAGACCCCAAGGTTCCGATCTTACTATCCACTACAAGAAGAGGTACTGCTCTGAGCACTAGTGCTACGCTTGATTCACCTTCTGTTATGAGTAAGTTTGCCTCACCACCACCACATGATGCTCCTACTGAATCTGTTACTATGTCTGATACTCTTGATGATGCTTCTACTACTTTTAATGATGATATTAGTTCGCTTGGTTATGCTCTTGAGAAACAAATTGCTGTTGCTGCTGAAAAATATGGAATTGAACTTCCTGTTACTCGCTACCCTATTGGTGAAACTTATGATTATCCTGATTTGAGTAAACTCAAGGAGAGTCTCCTTGATGATGATTACTATATGCTTGATGAAGATCTATGCAGGGAACTGACAGAGTTTGCTGGCTCTGACCCTGAAGTTATTAAGAAAATATTTGAAAAACACTCTTTGAAAAACAAAACCGTTCCTAATCCTGAGTTTGCTACATCTCCTATATGCATTGATGATCCTGATTTTGATTTCTCTGTTGATCTTTCACTTATACCTATGGTTGAAGCTGACCCCTTTTATGGCAGAGAAAATGATGATGCTATTGCACACCTGACTAAACTCGGTGAGCTAGGTAGCCTGTTTACCACAGATGAAAAGATACGATACTTTTATGTGACCAAGCTTCTTCCTTTCTCCTTGAAGGAGGGTGCTAAAGCATGGTATGATTCACTTCCATGCGGTTCCATTAAAAGTCCTCAGGACTTAGCTCACTCTTTTGTTGATAAGTACTTTCCTGCTCACATGCAACATGCTGCTTTACAAAGAATTTATAACTTTAAACAGTTGCAGGATGAGTCCCTCCCTAAAGCTTGGGGGAGGTACTGCGGTTTGATTCGGGCTAGACCAGGACATGAAATTCCTAAGAATGAATTAATCGATATATTCTATGCTGGTCTAACTGATGAATCCAGGTCCTATTTGGACAGTTGTGCTGGTTGTGTTTTCAGCAAAAGAACATCGGACGATGCGGAAGACTTAATGGGCAGGATTGCCAAAAACCATGAAGATTGGTCCGTCCCTGAACCACCTCCACCAACAAAGAAGAGGGGCATGTTTGTTCTAAGCCCCGAGGATATGCGAGAAGCAAAGAAGTCTATTAAAGAGAAAGGTATTAAAGCTGAAGACGTGAAGAATCTACCCCCTATTGAGAAGCTGTGTGAGCCTACCACTCACCCTCCTATGGTAGAGGTACACTCTCTTTTAGATTTCAACGCAAGTGACATCCCTCATGGTAAGCCTCCTGATCAATGTTTAGATGAGTTTGATAATTTTATTATGAAACAGAATCATTTTAATGAGAGGATAGAAAGTCAGTTGCATGATAATTACCTTGCTATCAAAAAGTTGCTTGGTGTTTTAGATAGAACAGTTAATGATGTTCAATGTCTTGTGAAGCATTTTCATATGGTTCAAACTCAGCTTGATCAAATTTCTAATGTGCAAAGATATTTGCTTGCTAACGATGCCAAACAACATAAATTGCAGGCTTTTGGGATTAAGACCCGAGGAGGAACTAGTACTCAAGATCATCTTTATCCAGAGGGACATCCGAAGAGAATCGAGCAAGATTCTCAAATGCAGGAAGAAGAAATTGTTGTCTCTCCAAATAAGAAGAAGAAACTTAGAGAGACTGACAATTCTAATGATCCTATTGCAGATGAAGAGCCAGCTATTGATCCCAACAGTGTATCTATTTCCGATGCTGAGACTGAAGACGGTGCTGAACCTGAAAGTAATGATAATGAGAAGAATGATCCGCCTGAAGTTCGAGAAGAAGAAGCACCTGACAAACGTAAGAGGTACACTAAAGAAGACTTCATCGCAAGAAAACATGGGAAGGAGAGAGAACCATGGGTACAGAAACCCATGCCCTTTCCAGGTAAGTCCATCAAATCTAAAGAAGAAGAGCATTACAATAAGTTTTGTGAATGGATTAGACCTCTTTTTCTTCAAATTCCTTTGACTGATGCTATTAAGTTACTTCCTTATTCAAAATATATGAAAGATATTGTCACTAACAAAAGAAAAGTTCCTAATGATGCTATATCTACTATGCTTGCTAACTATTCTTTCAGTGGAAAGATTCCTGAGAAGCTCGGTGATCCAGGTATACCCACCATTCCTTGCTCCATAAAGAATAATTATGTCAAAACTGCTTTATGTGATCTTGGAGCAGGAGTGAGTGTTATGCCTCTCTCTCTTTACGAGAGGCTTTGTTTAGAGAAACTAATTCCTACAGATATCTCCCTTCAGATGGCCGACAAGTCAACCGCTGTTCCGATAGGTATTTGTGAGGATGTTCCAGTTGAAGTTGCTAATTGTTTAATTCTTACTGATTTTGTTGTGCTTGACATGCCCGAGGATGGGAGCATGTCCATTATTCTTGGTAGACCTTTCCTTAACACCGCAGGTGCTATTATTGATTGCAACAAAGGGAAGGTTACCTTCCACGTGAATGATAAAGAACACACGGTATATTTTCTGAAGAAGACCGACAGGAGGCATGCCCTCAACTCTATAGATAATATCGAGACCGTGAAAATCGGAGAATGGGACTGTCCACTACATGTGCCTCACAAATACAAAACTATCATGGTAGGGACAATGTCCATCAAGGTAAAAGTTCAGTGATTACTTCGTAGGAGGTGAGACTTTTGCTCTATTTATCGCTTGTTTGTTGGTAAGACTTGATCAACCTTACTAGTGAACGTGTTTTATATGGATAAAGAGTTGAGCTTGCTATGTTTTCATTTGTTTTTAGTTTTGTCCTACTTACTGTACCAGGTATCTATGTTTTTGAAGCTTCACAATACTACTAACTGCTTCAAGTTTTCAGAGAGTTTCGCAGCTTTTTGAACTTCGAAAAAATTTCAACAGTGAAGTTTTCAGAAAAATTCCAGAAAAATTATATTAAAAATTTCCACAACGGGAGAGACCCGGAAAGTCCTGGGGCCAGCCAGGGGGGGGCCACGAGTGGCCCAGGCGGCCAGCTGGCGCGGCCCAGCCCCTGGCCGCGCCCACAGGGCGCCTAGGGCCCACGGGACCCCCCCTCTAGGTACTTCTTCTTCCCCTCTCTCTCTCTTTTTCCAGAAACCCGAGTTCTGGTCTTGTTCTTGCTGTTCTTGCTGTTCTTGGAGGCGATTCTTCGATCTCTCTCTACAGCCCATCATTTGAGCTGAAATTTTGAGCAAATACTCCCTGGTATGTGACTCCTCCATCCCTCCAATTAGATTTTTGATTGGTGGCCTCATTTGTGAGTATTTAATAGTTCTTGGTGCTGTAGAGATGAGCTTGCATGCATGTGTAGAAAGTCATTTTCCAAGTTTTGATGCAAGTTTATGCCTTGGGCAAGTGAGTTGAGTAGTTTGCCTTAGCTCACTTTGTTTTAATCCTCGTTTTTGTAAATTGTAAAAAAAAATCAGAAATGAGTTTGTTAGGAAGGGCAAAAGGATGGCTTGAGAAGAGGAGGCCCGCACACTCCGATTGAGTCACTAGGGCCGCAGCTTCACCATCGACTGCCAGGGTGAGCTATAATGAGGATCATGTGCCCCTGGAGTTGTTGGAAGACACAAGTCCAGCACGTGCGATGAAATTTCCATGTGATGAATTTATGGAAGCTGCGGGAATCAAGGATGAGTTTTATAATCTTTGTGCTAATGCAGGTTTGACACGACTCGTCACGAGCCGTGTTACCCAGTATCAAAAACTCACCTCCAGTTTCATTAGCAGTTTTAGATATAATCCTGATTCAGGTGCTATTGAGTTTAAAATTTATAATGATCTTATCACCATGACTCTGGGAAATTTTTGTGAAGTAATAGGTGTGCCGAACGTTGGGAGGACGGCTAGGATGTCCACTCAGCCCTCCGAGTTGAAAACCGTTATCAACTCTCTCTGCAGCATGGGTACGAGGGATATTCATCGGTCGAAGATCTCCAGCATCTTGTTTCCTCACCTCAGGTATTTTGCATATTATATTGCTAGAGGGGTGTTAGCTCGTGACAACATGAGCAGCATTTCTGCTCCGGATATTGCTATCCTGGCAGCAGCCCTCTCAGGGAGGTCTGATTATAATCTTGGTACCTTAATTGCTCGACGTCTTGCTATGAACGGTAACAAGGGGGACTTATATGGTGGCATTTATGCCACACTTATCTTAGAGCATCTTGGAGGCATCCCACACCCTGATGATACGCCTTTTACTTATTTAAGCTTTGATCTTGCTGCTATGAAAAGGCATAAGTTTGTTACCATGGGTTCTGAGCTTGATAACCTTGTTTATATCTTACGTTTCGGAACTACCGCGGAACGTGAGATCCGTCTACCTGCACCTTTTTTGTTTGATTTTTCTCACAGAAACGGATGGTCCTTTGATGTTGTCCAGTTCGATGAGTTCATGGTCCAGCATCAGTTCCATAACCCCATGGAGGGGGTTGTGCCCGACGAGGAGAGGCACGGTGAGATACCACATTTTCAGGAAGAGACCGCCACCGAGTTTGGTGAAGGGTCTTCCTCTGTTTGGCGTTCGGAACCTTCCTCGTGGGAGACTCCGAGGAGTTCGGTGTACGCGCCAGCATCCTTCTACGACCCTTGGTCTCACCACCATACCCCTGGAGCAGGAGGCTCCTGGGGGCAGTAGCTGCTACCAACTTAGGCCAAAAGCCTAAGCTTGGGGGAGTACGTGCCCTTCTCACTTTTTCATTGTATTATCCGTTTTGTTCGCTTTGATCTTTTCGAAGTTTTTGCCCGTTCTTCTTTATTTCTCTTTTTGCAAAAACAACAAAAAGATTTCCGCTTTCTTTTGCTTTTATTCAACTTTTGAAAAATCCAAAAAGATTTCCTTTCTCTCTTTAGTTTGCTTTGTTTTCAGAGATCAGCTCGAATCCGAGATGGCATTTGATTATATTTCCTACGTTCGATCGTGCAAGTGACAAACAGTAATGACGAAGATCGACTGAAAGGAAGTAACAAGGAAGACTGGTATGAACTCTTATTGTTTCTACTTTTGTACATATGCCTGTACTTATGATCTAGAGACCAGCTTGTAGCGACATAGTGCTATGTTTACAATGCTCTTCCAGTGGTTCATACTTTCCTTGTGGCTAGTCCCGAATAACTAGAGTATATAATGTGTTATTGAAATGATCTACATGCATTGCACTGTTCATAGTCTGGTATACTAAGGTGGTATTTCCCTTTAGAGAATTTTTGGATTGACTTGGCACATGCTTACACATGTTTAAGACTAAAAGTCTACTTTGCCTTGATGATCTTTGAGTTTTAGAATAGTTATATCACTTTCATGCCCGATTCAATGTTGCTTTGTCGCTCTGCATGATTATGACCGTTATTGCTCTCCAGTTGGTCGCTTCCCAGTCTTTTGCTAAACCTCCACCTGTACTAAGCGGACTGACTGCTTGTGCATCCAAACCCTTTAAACCTGTTGTGCCATATGAGTCCACTATACCTCCCTATACATGGTATTTACCTGCCATTCCTAACGAAGACTTTCGTGTACCATCTCGAAATTAATCAAAAGCATTTCCCTTTTTGTGCCTATGTTTTAGCTCATGAGGAAGTAGTAGTTAATTCATAATCTTTTTAAGTTGGACAAGCTTCACCCCTGGATTGCATGTATAATGTGCAAACCCCTAATATGAAAAGGAACTGGCATTGAGTGCGCCCGGCTCAAAAAGATAATATAACAAACAAACCCTCCTTCACGCTTTGTTCATGAGAAATCAGAAAACTTTGGCAGTGATAAACAAAGGAGATTAAGAGGATGTGATCGTCCTCATGCGGGAGCCGTTCCTCGAGACTTGTCTAGCTTAAAAAGTGATTGAGTTCTACTAGCATTCGTTGACGAAATATGCACTTCTCAAAACATGTTTACTTCCGTTTTTAAAACCAAGAGCTCTGGTACATGTTTAGTTTTTGTTTCCGACCACGGGTTTTCAACTTTGCCAATAAAAGCCACGGTTCGAGAGTCTCACCCTCTTTCTTCAAAGCACCGACTAGGAGAGCATAATTGTCATTCTGAGTGTAATGTGCATTGTCCCAAAGTCCTCTGCATGCTTGTGATATGATTTATTCTGAAATTCTTAGTTCTAGTCTCCTTTAAAACTCTGGAGGAGTCTCTGCATTTATGGTTTGCTTCACTCATGGAGGCTAGCGAGGTACCACCCTAATATGCTCAAGCTATGTGCAATGTGATCTTGTCTTGATTTTCAGTAATATATTATTTACTTTTAAGTATTTGTGACTGGTCACTTGAAAGAAGGATTGCTCCTTGCATTGTCCTCATAAGTACTGTTTCAATACTTGCTAAACTCTTTTCGTAGTACATGCTTATATACATCTAATGAAGCAAAAGAGTTTGTCAAAGTTTTCTTTGTCGCGTTCAGTTCGTTAAACTGAATTGCTTGAGGACAAGCAATATGCTAAGCTTGGGGGAGTTGATACGTCTCAAACGTATCTACTTTTCCAAACACTTTTGATATTGTTTTGGCCTCATTCTTGCATGATTTGGACTAAACTAACCCGGACTGACGCTGTTTTCAGCAGAGCTGCCTGTATGGTTTATTTGTGTGCAGGAAAACGGATTTTTAAGTATCTCAGAAAAATCCACGAAAAATCAGAGAAAATCCACGCACCCGAAGGAACCAAATACCATAAGTGGGGCCAGAGGGGGGCCACGGGGTGCCCAGGCGCCCTGTGGGCGCGCCCCCTGGGCCGCGCCGGGGGGGCGCCTGGGTGGGGCCCACACCCCCTGGTGCCCTACTTTAGCCCTATTTTTCCTCCCGACGCAGAAACCCCAGATCGGAAGTTCTTTCGCAGTTTTTCGTCGCGGAGTCGCCGCCACCCTGTGTTCTTCTTCGGGAGGGCTAATCTGGAGGCTGAATTGGCCTCCGGAGAGGGGAGATCGTCGCCATCGTCATCATCATCACCACTCCATCATCCCTCCATGACTTCCCCCTCCATGTGTGAGTAATTCCCCTACTGTAGGCGAAGGGGATGGTAGGGATTGGATGAGTTAGATCATGTAATAGTTTATCAGATTGTTGGGGGCATGTTGCCTATCATCTAGTATGGTGTTTATCATCTTTGCTACAACTTGTTATTCTTAATGCTTGACACTTAGGGCCCGAATGCCATGATTTCAGATCTGAACCATATGTGTTTGCATGAATATATTTGTGTTCGTGATCCTATCTATGAGTTGTATGCACCTGTTACGGTTCGGAACCGGCGATCCCAAAAGTGACAGCTTGGGACACCAAAGGGGATGGTCCGTAGTTTGAGGATTACATGTATCCATTGAGTTCATTGCTTTGTTCCGGTGCTCTTTGACAGGAGCACCTTAATATCCATTAGTTCCTTTTGGCCCCGTTCGTAGCGGGATGGTAGGACAAAAGATGTTGTGCAAGTTCTTATTGCAAGCATGTACAACTACCTACGGGATACATGCCTGATGTTTGATATTTGCCTAGATGATCATTACTTTTCCGTGTGCCGTGCCCCAAGTTAGAATCTATCTCATCCATGCAGCGCCCAACCATCCATCTCCCTAGCCTATAGTATTTTAAACCTTGCTTGTTACTAGTCGCTACTTTTGCTATTTACTTTGCTATCTACTGTTACTATTTACTTTTACTATTACTATCATCACTATCATATCACTGTTACCACTTATCTTTTGTTGCAAGTAAATATATTTCAGGTGCGGTTGAATTGACAACTCAACTGTTAAAGCTTATAAATACTCTTTGGCTTCCCGTGTGTCGAATCAATAAATTGGGTTATTCTTACCCGCGAAGACTATCTCGATCCCTTACGGTTGAGGGTTATCATCGGGCACCAGCGCTGGCGGCGGCTCCTTCGGAACGCTGGATCTTGGGAATTTCATGGAACAACTCAACCTGGATGATGAAGAGTTTGATGATCTGGTGATAGACGAAGCTGATCCAGAGATCAATGAGAGTGTGAGATGGCTTGCTTTGGCGAGGGTCCATACTGATAAAACCTTCAGCCAAACGGCTTTTTACAAGGATATGCGGGCTGCTTGGAATCCCGCACAGCTGGTAAGGTTTCGCCCGGTTGGGCCGAAGCTCTTTGTGGTACAAGCTTCTTGTTAGGGAGACTGAGAACGCATGATGTATCAAGGGCCTTGGATCTTCAGGAATTTACTTGTGTTGATGGTTACATATGATGGTTTCACAAAGGCAGAGGATGTGCCCATGGTGTTTATGCCAATTTGGCTGCAAATTCACAAGATCCCAGAGGGTTTTTGCAGGAAGAATATTGTGGAAAATCTGCTGAAAAACTCGGGTGAGATTTTGGAGATGAGACTCAACGGAAATACTCGTGGTGACTACATTAGGGTTAGGGTTCGGCATGATGTTCGCCGGCCTCTCACCAAGTATGTCAGCATTGTAAGGGGGAAAAACGTCAAGTATATTTGGTGCGCTATGAGAAATTGGCGCGCTTCTGCAGTGTATGTGGGATCATTGGTCATGATTGCAAAGAGTGCGGATCTGGTGTGCATGAGGAGAAGGACAAGAAGTATGGCCCTTGGCTCTATGCTGATGGACTGAATAAACCGCCGTCTAATGATAGCCATGGCAGGGGGAGGACTCAGAAGCAACATACGCCTCAATCTCAACAGCAGAAATCGCCGGGGAAGACAGTTGTCGACCCGGACATCCTAGATACGGCTACAAGCCCTGCCAAGGAAGGACAAGTTTCCAAGCAAGGAGATCCAACAGTGCGCAAGAGACTCTCCATGGATAATGTTGCACTGGAGGCCACTGCATTGGTAGGGCCGGGGGGTTTGCTAGCACTCACCCAGGGGAATGGTGAGGACGGGGCACATGCCTCACCTACCAGCAGTACAAGCAGTAAAAGGGCTCGTGTTGGCTCAAGTGGTGTGTCTGGTGATAGATCGGCGGCCTCCCTCGAGGAGGACCGCCGGATGCAATGAATATCCTAGCTTGGAACTGCCTGGGGGGGGGGACCGCCGAACAGTTCGTGAGGTTTTGGCCCTCTCTAAAGCCAATTCCCCGGGGCTTGTTTTTCTTTCAGAAACAAGACAGGCCTCTTCGAAGATGGAGAAACTCAAGTGGAGGTTGCAGATGAAGGGTTTTGCTGGCGTGTCGAGTGACGGCCTCAGTGGAGGCCTCGCACTCTTTTGGGACGAGAAATTGCAAGTGACGGTGCTAGATTCTTGTGCACGGTACATTGACGTGCCGATTGTTGATGTGGCAAGTGATAAAAGCTGGAGAACGACGTTTGTCTATGGTGAACCTAGGGTTGAAAACCGTCATCTCATGTGGAGTTCGCTATCCCAGCTTCATGCGGTTTCATCGGAGCCGTGGTTAGTGTGTGGGGACTTTAATGAGGCAATGTGGCAGCATGAACACATGTCGAGAGCCCAGCGCTCCGAAAATCAGATGGGGTTATTCTGGGATTGTTTGTTGGCATGTGAGCTATGGGATCTTGGTTTCTCGGGGTTTCCCTTTTGATGACCCTCAACCGTAAGGGATCTGTTGCAGCGTTTTCGATAAGTAAGAGTGTCGAACCCAACGAGGAGCAGAAGGTATTGATAAGCGATTCTGAGCAAGAAATTACTGCAAGCACTGAAAGATAACTTTTAGGGGTTTTCTCGATATAAGCAACAAGAATGTAAAGGCAAGTAATGTAAAAGATACTGAGAGTAACAAGTGGCACAATCCTTTCTTAGCAAAGGAGAGGCCTAGCAACTGAACTTATAAAGACTAAGCGTTCTTGAGGACACACGGGAGAGGCAGTCATGTGCTTTCGTCATATTCCGTATCGATACTATGTTATGTATTGATAAGTGTTGGTGGGTGGATCTATGCTAGTGCACTCTCTAGACTAAGATGAATGCACTCTTATGATTAAACACCTTGCAAGCATCCGCAAATACAAGATAGAATTTAAGGCAAAAGCCTAACCATAGCAATACGATCGAGGATCCATTATTCCCTTATGCAAAAGCGTGCAAACTGGGGTTCAGGTTTCTGTCACTCCGGCAACCCACCATAAGCATTCTTTATACACAATGCATTCCCCTAGGTCCTTAATAAGGCGAAGTGTTGGGTGTTCGACTCACACAACACCACTAGTAGAATGACAACACAACTTAAGTATCAAACAACACATATTACTTCAACAGCATATGACTACTAACAACAAGACTTTCCCCATGTCCTCAAGAACTAAAGTAACTACTCACAAGACATAAAAGAGATCATGATCAAAGGGGATAAATATGTGATAAACAATCTGGACATAATAATATTTCTCCAACAAAACTCAATAGCATTCACCACAAAGTAGTAATCAACACCGATGGAGTAGAGAGGATAGGTAGTACAAGTTACAACACAAGTTGCGATGGAAAGATGAGATTTGGATGAAGATGGAGATGGTGCTGGTGTTGGGGATGATGTTGATGATGATCTCGATGATGCCCGTGATGATGGTGATGACGATGGCGACGATCTCCCCTTCCGGGAGGTGATCTCGCCGGCGGAATCTGCCCACCGGAGATACCCTTTTCTTCTCTGTAGGTTTCCGCCTCGAAGCGGCGGCGGAACTCCGTAAAAAGTCCCGTTCCTAGGGTTTTCGGGAGACGGAGAGCATATATGCAAAAGGGGGTGACCAGAGGTGGGCCAGGGGCTCCAGGCGCCCGCCGGCGCGGCCAGGGGGGCACCCCCAGGCCGCCTGGGCACCCTGTGGCCCCCCTCTGACTCCCCTTTTGCGTGTCTTCGTTATTCTTCTGAAAAACACGTCCCGTCAATTTTCAGGTTATTTGGAGGTGTTCTTCTTCAGCAACTCAGCATCCACTTTTTCCTGCTGAATCCTGCGTCTGCTGTTCTGGCATCGGAAAGTTGCAAACTGTGTAAAATAGACCAAAACAACATAAGAACATCATCATAACGTGAAATATATCAATGAATAAGGATAAATTATAATACAAAATAGTGATGCATTTTGGACGTATCAACACCCCCAAGCTTAGACCTCGCTTGTCCCCAAGCGAAAATGAACTCGGTAAACTTGTCCACAAGTTTAGAGAGTGAAGTGTCGATAAATAGAATACAGACAAGAAGCATCGTAGTCTCTTCACCAACTCAAATATCCTCAGCAAAAATCTTCAACTCATAAGGCTTTTATGAAAGAGTGTCAACACTTATATTCGAAAGTAGGACCAATAGAAACTCATTATATCATGGCAAACATGTCCTTTGGTCAAGGAACAACAAATAATTTTAACTTTTGCTTTTAATGGGATTAAATTGAAGCTTTTTGAAATAACAAGTTAATAAGCAAGAAGTGAAAGTGTTAACACAAAGGAAGATATTTGTCTTAGCTGGGCATGACAAACAACTTGCTTATCAAATGATAATGTCAACAAGGATATGATATGACAAATCTTAATGCAGCTTTATATGCATGAATCCTTATCAACATCAAACGTTTGCTCTCTTTGAGAAATAGAAGGAAGTAGGAATAACTGACTCAACTTAAAATTAAAAGATAGGCCCTTCTCTAGGGTAGTAGGGAAAACTCATGTGCTATCCTCAAATCAAACAGAATGAAAACAAATTTTTGAGAGGTGCATGATTTGTCAACGAATGCTAATAGATAACTCAATTGCTTCTTGAACTGGACAAGTTTCGAGGAACGGCTCCCGTATGAGGACGATAACATCCTCTTGTTCTCCTTTGTTTATCACTGCCAAAGTTTTCTGATTTCTCGTGAACAAAGCGTGAAGGAGGGTTTGTTTGTTATATTATTTTTAAGCCGGGCGCACTCAATGCCAGTTCCTGTTCGTATTATGGGTTTGCACATTATACATGCAATCCCGGGGTGAAGCTTGTCCAACTCAAAAAGGTCATGAATTAGCTACTACTTCCTCATGAGCTAAAGCAGAGGCACAAAATAAAAGATTTTGAACATTTAAGGATAACACATAAATTATATACTTTTAGGAGGTGGTAGTGTAGTACCACGAGTAGGTGGGTATGGTGGACTCATATGGAAGGTATTGGCATAAGGGTATGGATGCACAAGCAGAATTCCGCTTAGTACAGAGTTAGGCTAGCAAAGGTTTTGAGAGAGCAGACAATCGATGATGACTAAGATGCAAAGCAATATAAAGCATGAACATTGAAATAAGCATAACACATCAAGTTGTCTTCCTTGTCAACATAACACTTCAAGTATAATAACATAAAGGTTTTGGCTATGTTGATACTCTAAGAGAATCATGCTGTGACCAAAGCTATGTTTGCCAAGATTAAATAAAGTTTCATAGCCATACCTGACATAAGGTCAATACTTCCCATAAGAATCATCATATAAGGTCGATTGCGTGAAGAGAATACCGAGTGCAGCAAAAAGGGACCGATAAACTTCTCATTAATATTCCATCATAGACGACTCCACACACACGGATACAATTCTTCACCAAGGGGGCGATAGACCTCAATGCACACACCTATCTCATATAATAACTTCCCTAGACATGATACGACTCTACTTGACTTCTAAAAGACAAAAGGTAAAAGATAAAGATACCAGGCACTCCCCCAAGCTTGGAACAAGCCAAGGGAATGCCATTACCCACGGAGATTTCACTCATCATCCTTGTTGGCGTTGATAAAGTAATTCTTGGAGAAACTCTTCCATGGAAGGGGTTCTCCAGTCTCATATGAGAAGCTCGTCTCCTGGATCCTGCATTCAGCACCCAAACCCATGTGTAGAAACCTTAGTTCATACTCACAGTTCTGGTTATGTAGATCATTAATTTGTCCCTGGAGTTCTATGATTCTGTCTTCAGCCGCGGCGATTCTTTCCCACATCTCCTTCATCTCCTTCAGAAAGTAGTTCTCCAGCTCGCTGGTGATGTCAAAGTTAGCTTCGACACCACGCTCGGTCATCTTCTTGTACTTGAAGACTTCTTGCTCCACTTCTTCCAGCCTGGCTTGGACGCTCCCCTCCTTGACAGGTCCCTTCAGATCTTCTTGATGAAGGACGCTCTCCTTCATCTGAACCACCTGAGGGTGCTTCTTCACCTCAGCGAGGTAAGGATTGATGACGTTGACGACGAACGTGTCCTTGGGGGAACTTGGAGAAGCCATGGCACCTAAATTTAGCTGAAAGATTTCCTAGCAGAAACAGATCGAAGAGAAAACACGCGAAATCGCAAGATACGTTGCCGGAACAACCCGGGCAAATATATAGGAAAAATTTATGCACGGAAAGGAAGGTAACGGACCAAAGCGGGGTCGGAGTCGGGCACCAGGGTGTCCAGGCGGCCTACCGGCGCGGCCCAGGGGGGGCGCGCCTGGACTCCATGGTGGTCGTCTCCGGCTCCACTTCGACTCGGAATTTTACTATTTTTTCAAAAACGCGTAATATGGAACTTTTATGATGTTTTGCGGTGTTTTCTTACCGTACTACGTACCTTTTCTTTATTCTGCTTCTGCTGGCGTCTGAAACAGGGCTGCAACATGTTCTTCGTGGGTTGTTGTGTATATTATATTCACATCAACATCGACAGGGTCTCCTGCTATGTAATGCTTAAGTCTTTGCCCATTCACAACTTGAGGTTTGGTGCCTTCAAAATTATTAATCTTAATTGCACCAGACCGATAAACTTCATCTATATGAAATGGTCCTTCCCACCTGGAAAGTAGTTTACCTGGAGAAAACCTGAAACGGGATCTAAACAACAAAACCTTATCACCAACGTTAAATTCACGTTTCAGAATCTTCTTATCATGCCACCTTTTTACCTTTTCTTTGAATATTTTAGCGCTCTCGTAAGCTTCACTTCTCCATTCATCTAGAGAGGTCAAGTTCATGAGACGCTTCTCACCAGCTAGTTTTGGGTCAGCGTTAAGCTCTCTAACAGCCCAGAAAGCTTTGTGCTCTAGTTCTAATGGCAGATGGCAAGCCTTGCCATATACCATCTTATATGGGGACATACCCATGGGGTTTTTGTAAGCAGTTCTATATGCCCACAAAGCATCTCCCAATTTATTTGACCAATCCTTCCTATTTCTATTTACTGTTTTCTGTGAGATCAACTTAATCTCTCTATTGGTGAGCTCAACTTGCCCACTAGTTTGAGGATGATAAGGTGAAGCAATTCTATGATTAACATCGTATTTAGCCAAAGCTTTTCTAAAAGCTCCGTGCGTGAAGTGTGATCCTCCATCGGTCATGAGGTACCTTGGTACACCAAACCTAGGAAATATTACATCCTTAAGCATTTTCAGGGATGTTTTGTGATCAGCACTTTCAGTGGGGATTGCTTCAACCCACTTGGTCACATAATCAAGAGCTACTAAAATGTGAGTGTACTTGTGCGAAGAAGGAAAAGGACCCATAAAATCGAAACCCCAACAATCGAAAGGTTCAATCACTAGTGAGTAATTCATAGGCATCTCATTCCTTCTACTAATGTTACCAACTCTCTGACATTTATCACAAGCTAAAACATAATTTCTAGCATCTTTAAAGAGAGTGGGCCAATAAAAACCTGATTGAAGAACCTTATGTGCAGTCCTCTCACCGGCATGATGTCCTCCATAGGGACTGTCATGGCACCGTCTGAGAACGTCCTTCTGCTCATGTTCCGGAATGCATCTTCTCACGATCCCGTCGGGACCTTCTTTGAAAAGATGTGGGTCATCCCAAAAGTAGTGCCTCAAATCATGAAAGAACTTCTTCCTTTGCTGAAATGTTAGACCCGGAGGCAAATACTTTGCAACAATAAAATTAGCATAATCTGCATACCAAGGATCGGAGAGAGGTTGTACTTTTACAACGGCAAGTTGCTCGTCTGGATAACTATCGTTAACTGGGATGGGGTCATGCGGTATATCTTCCATTCTTGAAAGATTGTCCGCTACCGGATTGTCTTCTCCTTTCCTATCAACAATCTGCAAATCAAATTCTTGGAGAAGGAGTACCCATCTGATAAGCCTTGGCTTGGCATCCTTTTTTGTCATAAGATATTTAATGGCAGCATGATCAGTATGAATAATAACTTTGGAATCAACAATGTACTGCCTAAACTTATCACAAGCAAAAACTGCAGCTAAGAATTCCTTCTCAGTAGTAGCATAATTTCTTTGAGCACTATCAAGGGTCTTACTAGCATAATGTATAACATTCAATTTCTTATCAACCCTTTGTCCTAAGACAGCTCCAACAGCAAAATCACTTGCATCACACATAATTTCAAAAGGTAAGTTCCAGTCAGGTGGTTGTACTATAGGAGCAGTTATTAAAGCTTTCTTAAGGATTTCAAAAGCTTCCTTACAATTTTCATCAAACGCAAAAGGAACATCCTTCTGGAGAAGATTAGTGAGGGGTCTCGAGGTTTTAGAAAAGTCTTTAATAAATCTTCTATAAAAACCTGCATGACCGAGAAAACTGCGAATACCTTTGATGTCCTTTGGATAAGGCATCCTCTCAATAGCTTCGATCTTGGCTTTGTCCACTTCAATTACCCTTTCGGAAATCTTGTGACCAAGAACAATTCCTTCATTAACCATAAAGTGGCACTTCTCCCAGTTGAGTACCAAATTTGTCTCCTCGCATCTCTGTAAAACTTTATTAAGGTTGTGAAGACAATGGTCAAATGAGGTTCCATAGACGGAGAAATCGTCCATGAAGACTTCCATAATATCCCCGTAGAAACCATGAAAGATAGCAGACATACACCTTTGAAAAGTAGCAGGAGCATTACATAAACCAAAAGGCATACGTCTGTAAGCATAAGTACCAAAAGGACAAGTAAAAGTGGTCTTCTCTTGATCGACAGTGTTAACATGAATTTGAGAGAAGCCAGAATAACCATCGAGATAACAAAAGTGGGTGTTTTTGGATAACCTTTCAAGCATTTGGTCGATGAACGGCAACGGGTAGTGATCCTTCCTGGTTGCTTTGTTCAACTTCCTGTAATCAATACACATTCTATATCCAATAATAATTATGTGAGGTATTAGTTCATTTTTATCATTAGGAACCACAGTTGTACCTCCTTTCTTAGGAACACAGTGTACCGGACTTACCCACTTACTATCAGCTATAGGGTAGATAATACCTGCGGCTAGAAGCTTGAGAATCTCAGTTCTCACGGCATCCATCATCTTCGGGTTCAACCGTCGTTGATGATCAACAACTGGTTTAGCATCAGGCTCAAGGTTGATAGTATGTTGACAGATAGATGGACTAATCCCCTTAAGGTCATCAAGGGTATAGCCAATTGCGCCTCGGTGTTTACGAAGTACTTCCAATAATCGCTCTTCTTCATATCCTGAAAGGTTAGAATTGATAATAACGGGATATACTTTCTTTTCATCTAAATAAGCATAGTTGAGCGTATCGGGAAGAGGTTTAAGATCGAACACCGGGTCTTCTTTTGGTTTTGATAAAATTCCCAAAGGTTCAACCGGAAGGTTGTGCTTCAGGATAGCAGGCTGCCTAAAGAATACTTCATCTAGTTCATTTCTTTCCTGCATATGTAAATCATTCTCGTGGTCCTCCATGTATTGCTGCAAAGGATCATCAGGAGGAATAGCAATAGAGGCAATACTTTCAATAATTTTATCATCACTAGGTAAATTAGTACCACGAGGCTGCTTGGAGAACTTAGAAAAATTAAATTCATATGGCTCACCATTGAATTCAACAGAAACTTTACCTTTCTTGCAATCTATTATAGCTCCACAAGTTCTAAGAAAAGGTCTACCAAAAATGATGGGACAAAAATCGTCCCTGGCTGAACCAAGTACCAAAAAGTCGGTAGGGTATTTTACCTTTCCACATAGGAGTTCAACGTCCCTCACAATTCCGATATGAGAGATAGTTGATCTATTTGCAAGATGAATAGCAACATCAACTTCTTCAAGTTCACAAGGGGAAATCTCACCGATGATTTCTTCATAAAGTGAATAAGGAATAGCACTTGCACTCGATCCCAAATCGCATAGCCCATAATAATTATGATCTCCTATTTTAACAGATACCACCGGAGTACCTCAAATTGGGCCTTTGTTCTTGGCTGTGACAAGATTAGTGGAAACAGCACAAAAAGTTATATTGGAATCCAAAACATCATCAGTAACAAGGTCTTTAATCAATGCAACTCGAGGATCGACCCTGATCTGGTCCTCAGGTTCATCAACTTTTCTCTCACTTTTATTTATTATGCCTGTCACAAGAGAGTGTTCCTTTATCCTCGTGGGAAAACGAGGCTGTTCATATATAACTGCAGGCAAAATAGGCTCAGCAACATAAATATCAATGGGTTTTTCTTTAAAAGGTGCATGGTGCTGGTCTCTATTCTTTTTAAAAGAATCAACATGAGAGGCAAAGTTCTTACATAAATCAATCACTAGATGGGAATCAAGACCAATCTTAGAGCAAAAAGTATTGAAGTAATCAGTTTCTACATAGCTCTCAATATAATCATGTTCATAAGTTATAGCGGGTTCAATACCTTTATCAATTTCCCAATCTTCGGTATTCCTCTGGATTCTTTCAAGGAGATCCCACCTTTCTTCAACACTCTTCTTCTGAAATACCCCACTAGAGGAGGCATCCAGCATCTCCTTATCCTGACGAGAAAGCCTGGCATAAAAATTTGTAAGTATAATCTCCTTGGGAAGCTTATGAATAGGGCATTTGAGCATTAGAGACTTCAGTCTCCGCCAAGCTTGAGCAATGCTTTCTCCGTCACGAGACCTAAAGTTATAGATATAATTCCTGTCTTGATGAATTTCATGAAGAGGATAAAATTTAGTATAAAAGAGAGACATAAGCTCCTGCCAGTCTAGCAAGTGTGGGTTATCGAGAAGCCCATACCAATCTGAAGCTTTATCTATAAGGGATACGACAAACAATTTCCTCATGACAAACTCCCTCGATACACCTGCAAGCTTAAATAATGAACACAGTCGTGACAAATATAGCAAGTGTTCACCGGGATGTCTGTCTCCTGCATACCGATTAGCTAAAACATAATTGATAATGCCAGCCGGTATTTTATAAGGCACAATTTCAGTAGGGGGAGGATCAACCACCACAGGTGTGGGGTGTCTTCCCGCAAGCAATGCTCCAATAATAGGGTTATCCATAAGGACAGAGGATAGCAATAAAAATAAAAAACAGAATTATAAAAAGACTTTCTTACCAGTTTCACTTTACCAATAGCGCTACGCTCCCCGACAACGGCGCCAGAAAACGGTACTTGATGACCCTCAACCGTAAGGGATCTGTTGCAGCGTTTTCGATAAGTAAGAGTGTCGAACCCAACGAGGAACAGAAGGTATTGATAAGCGATTCTGAGCAAGAAATTACTGCAAGCACTGAAAGATAACTTTTAGGGGTTTTCTCGATATAAGCAACAGGAATGTAAAGGCAAGTAATGTAAAAGATACTGAGAGTAACAAGTGGCCCAATCCTTTCTTAGCAAAGGAGAGGCCTAGCAACTGAACTTATAAAGACTAAGCGTTCTTGAGGACACACGGGAGAGGCAGTCATGTGCTTTTGTCATATTCCGTATCGATACTATGTTATGTATTGATAAGTGTTGGTGGGTGGATCTATGCTAGTGCACTCTCTAGACTAAGATGAATGCACTCTTATGATTAAACACCTTGCAAGCATCCGCAAATACAAGATAGAATTTAAGGCAAAAGCCTTACCATAGCAATACGATCGAGGATCCATTATTCCCTTATGCAAAAGCGTGCAAACTGGGGTTCAGGTTTCTGTCACTCCGGCAACCCACCATAAGCATTCTTTATACACAATGCATTCCCCTAGGTCCTTAATAAGGCGAAGTGTTGGGTGTTCGACTCACACAACACCACTAGTAGAATGACAACACAACTTAAGTATCAAACAACACATATTACTTCAACAACATATGACTACTAACAACAAGACTTCCCCATGTCCTCAAGAACTAAAGTAACTACTCACAAGACATAAAAGAGATCATGATCAGAGGGGATAAATATGTGATAAACAATCTGGACATAATAATATTTCTCCAACAAAACTCAATAGCATTCACCACAAAGTAGTAATCAACACCGATGGAGTAGAGAGGATAGGTAGTACAAGTTACAACACAAGTTGCGATGGAAAGATGAGATTTGGATGAAGATGGAGATGGTGCTGGTGTTGGGGATGATGTTGATGATGATCTCGATGATGCCCGTGATGATGGTGATGACGATGGCGACGATCTCCCCTTCCTGGAGGTGATCTCCCTGGCGGAATCTGCCCACCGGAGATGCCCTTTTCTTCTCTGTAGGTTTCCGCCTCGAAGCGGCGGCGGAACTCCGTAAAAAGTCCCGTGCCTAGGGTTTTCGGGAGACGGAGAGCATATATGCAAAAGGGGGTGACCAGAGGTGGGCCAGGGGCTCCAGGCGCCCCCCCGGCGCGGCCAGGGGGGCGCCCCCAGGCCGCCTGGGCACCCTGTGGCCCCCCTCTGACTCCCCTTTTGCGTGTCTTCGTTATTCTTCTGAAAAACACGTCCCATCAATTTTCAGGTAATTTGGAGGTGTTCTTCTTCAGCAACTCAGCATCCACTTTTTCCTGCTGAATCCTGCGTCTGCTGTTCTGGCATCGGAAAGTTGCATACTGTGTAAAATAGACCAAAACAACATAAGAACATCATCATAACGTGAAATATATCAATGAATAAGGATAAATTATAATACAAAATAGTGATGCATTTTGGACGTATCACCTTTACATATGATAATGGGCAGATTGGAGAAAGGAATGTGCGTGTGCGCCTTGACCGAGCATGTGCGGATGAGGGGTGGAGAGAGCTCTTCCCTGCCGCGCAAGTGGATCACTTTGCATCCTCATGTTCGGATCATAGTAAGATCGTGATTCGACTGGCTCTTGTGGATCCGAGGAGAACTAGAGCTTCTCCTCGGTATGAGATTATGTGGGAACGCCATCCGGCGTTGTCAGAGGTGGTGGCGAGTAGATGGCGGAGAAGCAAGCCGGCTGGTACCCTAGCGGTCGTGAGGGATGCCCTACATGAAATGATGAATGGCTTACGGGCGTGGAGTAAGGAAAAGTTCGGCCATGTTGTAACTAAACTGGAGAAGCTACGGGCCGAACTGGCTGATTTATAGCTTAAAGATACGGATCGTTCGGTGATCCGCCATAAGATGTCTCAACTTGATGAGCTGCTTTACAGAGAAGAGATGATGTGGCTACAGAGATCACGCATTATGTGGTTGAAGGAAGGGGAGCGGAACACGGCATACTTGCATAGACGAGCCGTTTGGCGGGCGAGGAGGAACTACATCCAGAGACTCCGGCGGACTGATGGATCATGGTGCTCCTCTCCGTCGGACATGGAACTCATGGCTACTTCCTACTTCAAGGAAGTCTATACCAAGGATCCGACTCTTACTCCGGAGGTCGTTCTTGAGGCTATAGATTCTAAAGTATCTGAACAGATGAACGCCATGTTATGCGCGCCGTTTACAGAGGAGGAAGTGTCGAATGCCCTATTTCAAATAGGCCCACTTAAAGCTCCGGGCACGGATGGCTTTCCAGCAAGATTTTATCAACGGAATTGGGCAGCTCTAAAATCTGAGATCATAGCTGCTGTGCTGGAGTTCTTTGCCTCTGGCTCCATGCCAGAAGGGGTTAATGATACGGCGATCGTCCTTATTCCGAAAGTCCCTCATCCCAAGGAGCTCAAGGAGTTCAGGCCGATCAGCCTTTGCAACGTAATTTACAAGCTGGTGTCTAAGTGCTTGGTTAATCGACTTCGTCCTTGTCTGTCGGAGTTGATTTCTGAGAACCAGAGTGCTTTTATCCCGTGCCGGCTCATCTCGGATAACTCTATCATTGCCTTCGAGTGCATCCATCACATACAATCCTTGAAGAGCAACAGTAGGGCGGCCTGTGCGTACAAACTCGATCTCTCCAAGGCGTACGATCGGGTCAACTGGGATTTTCTAGAGAAGGCGCTGAGAAGGTGGGGTTTTTCGGAGCAATGGATCGCTTGGTTAATGACGTGTGTC
Source organism: Secale cereale (assembly GCA_902687465.1). Lineage (NCBI taxonomy): Eukaryota > Viridiplantae > Streptophyta > Magnoliopsida > Poales > Poaceae > Secale > Secale cereale. The sequence continues at coordinate 221,593,203 of LR738715.1, read as the reverse complement.
AGATCTGTTCGGTATTCGGTTAAACTTAATGGGAAGCTGCTGGAGGCCTTTACACCATCTCGAGGCCTTCGCCAAGGTGACCCACTGTCTCTGTATTTGTTTCTCTTTGTCGCTGATGCGTTATCTGCTCTTCTATCTAAATCAGTGAACGATGGTAGCTTGAACGGGGTGAGCATTTGTCGAGGTGCACCGGAGATATCTCACCTCCTCTTTGCAGATGATACTTTACTGTTTTTTGAAGCTTCTGGCCAATAGGCGAATGTTGTTAAAGGTTTGTTGAACACCTATTCCTCGGCGACGGGTCAACTTATAAACCCCAAGAAGTGTTCCATCCTTTTTTCTGACAATTGTGGTGAGTCAGTTGCGGATGATATCAAGAATACATTGGAGGTAACATAGCAGGTGTTTGAGCCTAAATACCTGGGACTGCCGGTCCCTGACGGACGAGTTCATAAAGGGCAATTCGAGACGTTGCAAGACAGATTGAGGAAAATTCTTATTGACTCGAGTGAACAATATGTCTCGGTTGGAAATAAAGAGATTCTTATCAAGGCCGTGGCTCAGGCGATACCCACCTATGTGATGAGTGTGTTCAAACTACCGGCCTCAGTGTGCGATGACCTAACCACGATGATGAGGCAATATTGGTGGGGGTGGAAAACAGCAAAAGTAAGATGGCCTGGCTGAGTTGGGAGAGGATGATGCTGCCCAAAGCAATGGGGGGTATGGGATTCCGAGACATGAGGGCTTTCAATCAAGCTCTGCTGGCCAAGCAAGCCTGGCGCCTACTGGATAGCCCAGATAGCCTTTGTGCGAGATTACTAAAGGCCAAATACTATCCAAGGGGAAATTTGCTAGACACGGTATTCTCGTCGAACAGTTCGGCGGTCTGGAAGGGGATTGTTCATGGTCTGGAGCTGGTGAAAAAGGGCATTATATGGCGAGTCGGCAACGGTCTTTTGATTAAAACCTGGAGAGATGCTTGGATTCCTCGTGGCCACAATTTCAGGCCGATCACCCCTAAAGGGAACTGTCGGTACAATCGAGTGGCTGATTTTCTGAATGAGCATGGTGCATGGGATGTGGAACGGCTTAGAGAGCATTTTTGGGACATGGATGTTAGGGCGATCTTGTTGATCCGGACATCTCCAAGGAACGGGCAGGATTTCATCGCTTGGGCCCCGGAGCGGTCTGGCCAGTTCTCCGTTCGGAGCGCCTATCATCTAGCTATAGAAGCTCAATACTCAATGCAGCTAAGCTCGTCAAGTAATAATGCTTCAGGTCGAAGGCCCATCTGGCAGCGAATTTGGAGCTCTCAAGTGCCTCTTAAGATGAGAATTATGGCGTGGAAGGTTGTATCTAGGGCTCTCGCCACAAATGAGTGCAAGAAGTACAGACACATCTCGACTAGAGATAGCTGTCGGGTGTGTGGACGTGAAAAGGAGACTAGCTTTCATGCTCTAGTGTCATGTGAGCATGCGCAGAGGATTTGGAATCAGATGAGAACAGTATGGCTTCTTCCGAACCAAGAGCTTCTCCAGGATTCAGGGAAGGAGTGGCTATTAAATGTCCTGGCTAACTGCGATGATCACATGCGAGATTGCACGGTCATGTTGATATGGAGGATCTGGTCGTTACGCTCGGACCTTACGCACGGAAAGGATGAGCCTCCCGTAACGGCAACGGCGGACTTCCTTCAGAGCTATATGAACTCTTTGAACCTGTGTGGTTGATTCTCTATAGATGAGATCCTCAAAGGGAAAATGCCTGTCGTCCCGGATGCAGTCGTCGAGGTTCCCGCTCCTCCAACGGGCCTGCACTGGCCACGACCGCCCTTGGGCTGGGCGGCGCTCTCGGTGGACGGGGCATTCATGCAAGAGGACGGGTCGGCGGCAGCTGGTATGATACTTCGGGATCATGAAGGAAGTGTGATCTTCGCGGCGTATAGATGCATCTTTAACTGCAACGATGCGCTGGAAGCGGAGCTACATGCGATAATGCAGGGCATGGCCTTGGCCCTGCAGCACTCGTCCCTGCCAATTGTGGTGCAGTCAGACTCATCTACGGCACTAGGTGCAATGACCGGAGATAGCTTATCCAGGTAAGTTTATGGGCACTTGGTATTAGAGATCAAGCGTCATCTTCAGGATCGAGAGTTTGTTCCATCAAAACTAAAGCGTGAGCAAAATAGGGTAGCACATCGGTTGGCATTGTACAGTCGTACGGAGTCTACTACTACCGTATGGCTGGGGAGGAGCCCACCTTGTATTGAGGAGTTGGTGCCTCTTGATTGTAACCCTATACTTATGGAATAAAACTCTCTTTCTGTCGCAAAAAAAAAATATAATAGTGAATTTTAAAAAGGAATCTTTCTAAGAAACAATAAATTAGTGGCATATGTGGTACCCTTAAATAAGAAGAAAAATGAAGTTTATAGGCAAGAATGAATAAGTGACTTTTGTATTGCCCTTCAGGAAGAATGAAAATTGAAACAAATTTAAATATCTTAAACACAACTTTCACTGAAATCGC
>LR738715.1:221495756-221585228 GCA_902687465.1 Secale cereale | reverse complement strand
AGAGAAAGCAGAGGCTAGCTAGGAGAAATCTGAGACAGGGCTGGGCTAGCTTAGCTAGGCCTAGCTGAAATCTAGTGGATCTTCTTCTACTACTACTATTGTACTGCCAGTGCAAGGCTGGAAAGTTGTGACTACTGTATGATGTATAGGTAAAGAAATGAGACGCAACAACATACTGTAGTAGTATACTAGTATACTAGTATTGTGATGTCATCACACCATTCTATGCTCCTCCTCCTCCTCTTCCTCGATCTTCACGGCAAGTAGAGAGAGGCGCAAGTGGACATAAGAGGAATCAAATGGATGATGACACGATGTGGTGGAGGAAGTGGAAGAAGAAGAAGAGTTGTGGTGAGCAGAGGAGGAGCTTTGGGATCAGGAAAGGAGAAGGGGGCAGTAAATGGTGCTGGCATCCTTCCCCTTGTCCTCACCCTTCTGGGACTGCCATTTCCGGCGTGGCCAACTGACGCCACTCCATTATTGCGCTCGCTCGGTGCCTCCCCCTACCTCGCCATCTCCCTCACCCTCAGCTTGGAGCCAGCCAACATGTACAGGCGCACACAAAAGCAAAAAACATTGAGAGGTTTTTTAACACGCTCTCTCTTAGTACCTCCCTCTTGCATTAACTAGTGGGTTATGTGCATACTCAGTCATGAGTGCCTCGCTTCACTTGCTAGCCGTAGGACGCTCTGATCTGAGGCCGGCCGGGCCGGTACTAGAGTTTTTAATTTCATGAGCAATCAGATTACGTCACTGGAGAGTACGCTCTGGAGTGGAAGCCATTGTTAATTGTGGTAGATCGCTCAACATCAACCGGGGGAATCAATCAAAGCATCAAACAATGTGCAAGTGAGAGATTGTTGCTGTGCCGCTCCTTTCGGCTTTGCCCCTCTCTGCTGCAGGTGAACCGGGCCATGCCTCTCCTGCCGATCCACGCACGCAGACGCAGTACTCCGCCGATCGTGTGAAAATGTACAGAACTGGCCCTTATCTGAAACTTCAACACAAAATGACCTTATTTTAAAAACATTTCACGAAATGGCCCCTTTCGCATGACGCCCGCGGCTAGGGCGCCATGCTAGATAGCATGGCGCCCCGGGGTAGGGCGTCATGCTATTTGGCATGGCACCTTAGGCCGGGGCGCCATGCTACATGTCACTATCATGGCGCCCTAGCCCGGGGCGTCATGCTCTTTAGCATGGCGCCCTAGCCCCGGGTGTCATGCAAAAGAGGCCATTTTCGTGAAATATTTTCAGAATGAGGTCATTTTGTGTTGAAGTTTCAGATAAGGGCCAATTTTGTTGATTTTCACGCCGATCGTCGGGGAGCCATCATGACCTGACCCTCTGCGCCGCACGGCGACGCCGCCATTGGCCGCGGCGCGAGAGGACGCTGTGCGCCCGTGTGGACTGGACTGGAGGGCCGGGCCGCCTTCGCTGTGCGTGCATGCACGCACGTACGGCCGATGCGCCGCGCGACGACGGCCCGTGATCTCTCCCAGCTGGGGAGGCGTTTGGCGCGCACCTGAATCTATTTTAGCTACTACTACGTACACCTGCGCAGATGCGCCAAAGCGTACGCGCGCACCCGGCATGGTGATCACACAATCTTCCAACGATCGTCTCTTCCAAGCGCACGGCAGCAACCGATCCTTCATGAGCAACAATCCTGGGATTTAGGCAAATCTGCGCTGCAATCAGTAGGTGGTCTGGCGCGAGGCGTTGCCCGGACGGAACTCTTTGCTGAAACGGGTCGGCAGCGTGACAGGGACCGGGCTAGGGGCAACAGAGCAGGCAGGCCCGGGCATTTGGGCTGTTGCGAGCGCGAGCAGGAACAAGCAATTAGTCTGCTGTTACAGGTTGGTGGCCGGGGAAAGCTACTTGTGCTATCGTCAGAAGAGTAATGGAACTCATGTCAAAAAACAAAAAAAGAGTAATGGAACTGTTGTGGTGCCGAATTGAGGCCCCAAATTGAGAATGAGATGGAACTCCGGTCCACCGCCACGGCACTCTACCCCTTTTCTCCTTCGGATCGCGCGAAAACTAATCTTTCTCATGGCGGAAACCCAGGCATGCCAGTTAGTTTACGATATCGGCTCACTCCTGCCCGATTTCCCAAGAGACAGACTGAATCATCCCGCAGAATGTGGCATAGTCGGGTCAAGAGAAGACGTGAGCTTTCAGGCTTGCTAAACTAATATCAGTAGGAGTTTTTTTAGGAGTAATTAAGCATGAGATGGACTCGGGTCGGGTCCCCTCGGTTATAGCCGGACCCCGGCCGGTTGACGGAGATGCATGGGCTCCTCACACCCAAGCACAGCGAGCCCATATCAAGCTAGCAGATAACAGAGCACTGAGACATTAGCTGATGCTGCCAGCCAGAGAAAAGGAATTCTGGATCACGGTTTTGCTGCCACGGCAGACGTGGGTAACACTGTGGAACTATTACACCGCTAGTACCAATCCACCATCATCAGCTAGCTAGCGAGGAAAAGTTACCCCGCCCCGTGGTGCAAGACACAACCAAACCAAACACAAGGGGAAAGAGAGGGCGCAAGTGGTCGAGCGGGCACAGGAACGAACACTGTGTCGCCGTGGCCCCTCATCTCGTGTCCTGGGCGAGACAGTCCATGTGCCCGCACCAAACACCGAAGTGACCCTCCCTATCCTGTCATGCCCTGCCTCTGCCTGCTACCACCAGTCCACCAGTAACAAGTCTAGTATAGCATAGCAACGATAAGCACGGCTCGGCAATTACGATCGCCATGCGTGCCACGGCGGGCAACCAATTAGTAGGACTAGGAGTAGATACATCGGCTGGAAAAAGCACTGTGCCAATCATTCATTCCTGGCCATTGCCCGAGCCGATACGATGCTCGCTCCATCTGCCCAAGTGACAGGGACCGACCGTGCAAAACGTGCCTGGGGCCTTTTTCCTGGTAGGAGTATCATATAGAACGAGAATTTATCCCTCTGGAATCTATGAGATACGAAAGAAAACCAAAATCGATCGATTGGATTATGGATAGCGGGAGTACTGTTGCTAGGTGCGACTATATGACCAGCCAGATGCTTTGCTTTTCATCATGTTTGCCTCCCAGTTGCTGCTGGATTCTTCGAGTGAGTGCTCGCTAGATACTCTTGGAAACGGCCGGCGTGATATGTTTTTGCTTGCTTTTCGCCGGCATCCGAATCTTTGCGTGCTAAATCCTGTGGCACGTCCGATTGACTCGATCCCACTGGCGCTCCTCGTGCTCATTTGTTTGCGGCCCCTTGTTTCAGTTTTATCTTTGCCACGACTTGCGTAAACATGTCTGTGTTCTTCCCCTCGGTCTTGTTCTGCATGTGCTACGTCAGAGTTTACAGATAGTTAACCCATGCTAGTACATGAGCATATGTAGTTCAGATCTGGTGGTAGTAATGTGCCGTTGAACGTACTTCTTTTTTCCGGGGCCGTTGGACGTACTTGAATGGTCTACTCTACTCTTACCGGCGGCAAGGTCGTCCTTTTCTTGAAAAGCATGCTGCGCAATAACACAGACAAGCCGCATTTTCTGCGAGGCAACGGAAGGATGATGCCACGATCTCGACGGAAACAAGAAGCCCGCGCAGCGGCAGCGCAAAACGAGACGAGGAAATACCACCTCCCGGCAACCCAGCACGGGCCGCACTCAAGTACAGTACAGTAGAGAGCGGAAGCAACCCACCCGTGCGCGCGGATGCGACAGATGAGAAGCGCGACCCTTTCCTCCGTGCTCTCGAGAGTTGCCGCCGCACGCACACACGCACTGAGACGCAGGTGGAGCCGGAGAGGACGGGGTAGGTCATTATGGCAATAGGTTTCAGCACCACCGCCAGCAGATGTGATGATGCTCCAGACCGCGCGAGATGGAGGTGAATACACAACACGAGCGGCATGGATCCCCACAGCAACGCACGCACGCACGGCATTGCCGACTTGAGCCGTCCAATCGGCCGCGGACGTCCGTGCGCGCGCGCGCTGAGTGCGTGCGGACGTGGAGCAGAGTGGACACGGCACGCACGGTAGCTCCCATGAGCGCTTCATGGAGCTCTTGGGTGCCAGGGCGTCCTCACCCCCGTTCTCACGTCGCAATCTTCCATGCACGGACGGCGTCCCCGAGCGTGAGCTGGTCGTGCCGGTGGTACTACCACGGAAATGAGTCGAGCCAGCACATGTACTACTCCTACATGGACGTGCGCCCGTGCGTGCGTGCCCGAAGATCAACGCTGCGCTGCCGGTTGCCACAGGAGCGGGATCATGGGCCGTGACGCTGACCGTTGACCAGCCAGGCACAGCGGTGCGCGGATGCATGATGGGCATGGGCTGCAGTCCGGCGGTACCAGTATCCCGGCCGGCGTCCATGAATAGGGCCGAGGAACGGCGACAAGGCTCAACATCACACGTGGGAAGGGCGGTCCCACGCTCCCCCACCAACCGGACCTGGGCCCGCCCCGCTGATTTCGACGCCCGCCCCGGACCCCGGCGGCCGGGACCGTGACGGTGTACGTACTGCCCGTGGGTGGCGCGTCACGTCGCCGTGGCCGGCCACGCACGTAGGCGCCTCACGGCGTGGAATCCGCGGCGGCGAGCCGGGGAGCCGGGCCACGTGCGGCGGGCCCTCGCCAGACGCCAGCCCCTATCTGCCAATTACGGCGCGCTCGCGGAGGCTGAGGACACGACGTGCGTGCTCACATGAACGGCGACTGGTTTCAGTTTTCACACCCCCAGACTGAAAACCTGTGTAGTACGTACTTGCTTTTTTTTATCTCAGAGGGTGTTTGTTTCCAGGGACTTATTGGTCTAGGGACTTAAATAAGTCCCTATAAGTCCCATCTAAACCAAACGGGAGGGACTTATAGGGACTTAAAGTGGGCATTTGGGACTTATCAAATAAGACTCTCAAGGAGGGACTTATAGGGACTTATAGTTGTAATATGGTCTACTAGTACATGTTAAGTCCCATGAACCAAACGGGTAGGGACTTTTTAGGGACTTATGACTTATAAGTTGGGACTAAAATAAGTCCTAGGACTTATGAACCAAACAGGGCCTCAGTTCTCGCGCCTGGCCCCTGGAAGATCTGCCGGTGGACTCAACAAGTTTCAGAGAAATTAGACCACACCCACGCAGGTGCTCAGGTTGTACGCATGCATGTGCGCGTGAGAGAAGATGATACACTGCTGCAGAGAAGTGGGTTGCTTTGACCATTTGTGATGAGTTGTGATGGATGACCACGCACACACGCACGCACACACCCACTCCACTTCCGTCGAGCAAGTGCAACGCAGACGGTGCAGGCGTGCAGGTGACTACTTGAAGGCCGAGTTGATTCCTGCACCAGCACAAGGCTGCTCTGCGACTTGCTGTCGGCTTTGGAGTATGAGTAGACTTTCACGCTTGCATTGCATGCAGTGGTTTTGCCCACGGCCTAATCAATCCAGTTTTCTTAGAGCATTTTTGGTAGGCTATCCCTCTAACAGGTCGGGTGGATGGATAAAAAAAACGGTTTGTAGTATTGCACAATGTATATGAAATGAATTTCGTATTGCACAATGTATTTTGACACTATCACTTAGTGTGCTTTGTGGTAAAATCATCACTACTAAGAAAGAGTGACCACGACATTAGGCCAGGAGCAATCAAACGCCATGTTTTGCATCTTCACAGTCATAATCCTCAACCAAACGCCATGTAACAAATGACTTCACGATACAACGCATGCAACAAAACGAAGTGCAGAGCATGCTTTAGAGCTTGTATTACCCCAAGTCGCCCCCCCGGCCACAAGTGCATGGAGGCAAAATGGCTGCAGGTAACCAAACATGCTCTTATGATTCGGTTTGAACTATTGTGCTAATCTCCTGCACAATGTGTCCTATCAGCTACTGAAGACTATGTTGCAATTCTTGCATGTATACACAAAGCTCCGGTGGCCTTTGCGGTATAAGAAAGGACGGTCTCACAACTAAGGATGTGTTTAGTTGCCTGCATCGTTTTTTACCCTTTTGCATACTTGTCCTAGTTAGGACTGGTTGAGTATATGCAGGTCAAAAATCAACATCTGCATGTTGATTGGTTGCCTGCATATTCTCTCCCTGCATCATAGCATCGTCTCTACGCACCGTGTTTGGTTACTCGCATTGATTGTGCTCATACTAGTGCGTTGTTTGCTTGCATACACTGGACATGATTAAGAGGTAACAGTTACACATAACACAATGTTACACGTTGGAAGGCCGCAGTCAAACTAAACACGTTGTCCAGCCGCACACGCCTGGTCGCTGCACTCCACTGACTTGCCGTCAGCGCCGCCGGCCGGCTTCCCGTCCTTGCTCGATCTGTCCGAGTCGGCCCTCCGTGTGCTGCCCTGGTGGACGACCGTGAACGTGGCCTCGACGGTATCAGATGGCGTCACCGGCGGAACTTCTTCTGCGTTGAGAGCTGCTCTATGGCCTTTTGTGTTGAGCGGGTTGATAAATCTGAATGTGGCCAGTGAGAGCCACGATGCCATCTCGTACGACATCGCCGCAACAGCATGATCAGGCGCACCGCCCCGCTCCTCCTTGTTGGAAACGACCGCCAAATCCTGAGTCCGTTGGAGCTGTCGACTGCGAAGTATAACAGAGGAAGCGAGATGACAAGCACATCGAACGCGATGGGGTCATCGGGGAGGATGGGCTCACCTGCGATGAAGTGCGCGGAAGCGGAGACAGAGAAGAGCACGCCGAGCAGCGCTATCCCTAGCCAGAAGACACGAAGGTGCAGCGGGTGGGCGCGCACAGCCCCAGCTTTCTCCACCGCGAGGAGGGTGCGCTGGGCTGCAACCCACTCGCCCCGACCCTGACCGCGGGGAGCAGCAGGAACACGAGCGCCAGCAGTACGAGCGACGTGACGACCAACGCCGAGGATGGGGAGCGGGCTGTGGTGACCAGCCACCACGGGGTGGAGGAGGAGGTGCCCGGCATGGCGGAGGCGCCATGACGAGAAGAGTCGCCACAGCTGCATAGGATGAACGCATGCGACGAATTTAACAAAATTCATCCAAAATATCTCCAAACATGAACACGAAATGAAACATTTACGGTCGACGAAACTACAAACCGATCACCTGAATAGAATCATAAGATAGATGATAGATGTGGGTCATTTTTATGTAGAACTTATCTTGAATCAAAGCATCATTGTGTAGATCAGAAGGGTATTGGAGAGGAGGTTACTTGAGGTAGGAGAACATAACACGTACTCTTGCGCAACTATAGGATCGAAAGTATGTCTAGAGGGGAGGGGGGGTGTGTGATTAGACTACTTAACCAAATAAAAATCTAGCCTTTTCCCAATTTTAATTCTTGGCAGATTTTAGCAACTTAGCACAAGTCAATCAATCAACCTACACATGCAACTCTAAGAGTATAGCAGCGGAAAGTAAACAATTGCATATGAAGGTAAAGGGAGGAGTTTGTAGGGAGCAAACGCAAGTGAAGACAACGATGTTTTTTGTCTTGGTTTCGATAGGTGGTGCTATCGTACATCCAAGTTGATGAAGACTTCAACCCACGAAGGGTAACGGCTGCGCGAGTCCACGGAGGGCTCCACCCACGAAGGGTCCACGAAGAAGCAATCTTGTCTATCCCACCATGGCCATCGCCCACGAAGGACTTGCCTCACTACCGGTAGATCTTCACGAAGTAGGCGATCTCCTTGCCCTTACAAACTCCTTGGTTCAACTCCACAATCTTGTCGTAGGCTCCCAAGTGACACCTAACCAATCTAGGGGACACCACTCTCCAAAAGATAATAAACGGTGTGTTGATGATGAACTCCTTCCTCAAATGCTTCAAATGATAGTCTCCCCAACACTTAAACAAGTCCTCACTGATTTGGATATGGTGGAAGAAGGATTTGAGTGGAAAGCAACTTCGGGAAGGCTAGAGAACAAGATTCATATGGTAGGAATGGAATATCTTGATCTTAACACTTGAGTAGGTGGTTCTCTCTCGGAACATGAATGATGGGAGTGTAGGTATGTTCTGATGGCTCTCTCCACGAGTGAAGAGTGGGTGGAGGGGTATATATAGCCTCCACACAAAATCTAACCGTTACACATAATTTACCAAACTCGGTAGGACTGATTCAGAGAACTCGGTCAGACCGATTTAGTTCATAATGTGACCGTTAGGTATTTTGGTGGGACCGATATGATCAACTCGGTGGGACCGATTTCACTAGGGTTAGGGCATAACGTTATCTCGGTGGGACCGATTACACAAACTCGGTGAGATCGATTTTGGTAATAAGCACACAGAGAGTTGGTCAGGAAAACTCGGTGGGACCGATTCGCTCATTTCGGTGGGACCGAAATGTTACGAAGAGGCAACATAGAGTTTGCAATCCCATCTCGGTGAGACCGAGATCTCTTTCGGTGAGACCGAAATGATTAGGGTTTCTCATAGTGGCTATGTCAAATGAACTCGGTGGCGCCGGATAGATATTTTCGGTGGGTTCGAGTTTGACTTTTTGTTTGGGACATATGTGGATGTGGGAAAGTGGTTGAGGGTTTTGGAGCATATCACTAAGCCTTTTGAGCAAGAAAGCGATTAAGCAACACCTCATCCCCTTTTAATAGTATTGTCTTTTCTATGGACTCAATGTGATCTTGGATCACTATAATGGAAAAATTAGAGTCTTGAGCTTGAGCCAATCCTTTGTCCTTAGCATTTTGAGGGGTGCATAATCCTAATCCATGCCATGCCAATCATTGAACTTTTCTGAAATATTATCTTGAGATAGCATTAGTTCAATGAGCTATATGTTGTTAGTAATTACCGAAACCACCAAGGGATAGTTGCACTTTCAATCTCCCCCCTTTTGGTAATTGATGACAACATATAGATCAAAGCTTCGACAAATGATAATAAGATTTAAATACATCATCGCTTTGAGAAATATGTGATAAACAAGAGCTCCCCCTAAATTTGTGCATTATTTAAAATTTGCGTTTGAATGCAAATGCACAATCGATTAGGATCACGTGTTACTCTTCCATGTCACATACATCTTGGTGGAGCACTTAAAATGATATACACTAAAACATGCACTCATCACCAAGCAAAGTGAATGGTCATATGGAAATATGGAGATAATATCATCCAAGCAAACATTAAGGTAGCATATGATCAAACACATGATCACACAAGTATCTCACACACGGACATAGAGTATTAAGCAAACGCACAATAAAGTTCAATCAAAAGCAAAAGAGACAACCAAAGAGGCAAAACACTCTCTCTCGAAGCCTATGATCTATACATATTTCTCCCCCTTCGGCAACAAGTTACCAAAAAGTTCGAAAATGCATAGTGCTATGCGTCTCTCAGGCTTGGTCTTTGGGAGGCGGTGTAGAGAGAACTCCAAGTACGAAGGCTTTCGACGAAGTAGCTGGAGCTGGTGGAGTGGCTGCTGGAGGTGGCACTGAAGCTGTGGCTGCTGGTGCAGATGTAGTAGCTCTAGTATCTGGAACTGGCACTGCAGCAAGTCTCTGACCTCGAAGCACTCGCTGAAATGCATATGTGGTAGCCTGTCCTCCTCTCTTCTCTGCTTCCTCCTGAAACTTCTCAACTGTAGATTGGATCTCTATCACCTTCAGATCAAGATCATAGAACTTAGTTTCAATGATCCTCTCCAAGCTCTCCTGATTCTGAGTCAGGGTGGCCAAGCCCTTCTTAATCCCCATGGTAGCTTGAATCATATATGCCATTTGATCTTGCTTGGATTTGAGAGTCATTTGAGATGCTTCTTCTTCACTTGGCGTCTTGGCAGCTTTCTCTGCTTTGGCCTTTTCTCTCCTTTCATGAGCTTGCACTGAAGATGGTTCATTCTCATCCATGACAACTATGTTGTCCTCAAAGTCAGGCACCAAGGATATATATTCCTTGTCCAACAAGTAAGTGCCTGTGCCCATCTTAGAGTTGATAAGCATCTGGATGTGTGGAGTATACCCACATGATCTCTTCTGATCTGCAGCAGTCCTCTTGATGGTCTCTACAATCAGGCTCATAACTTTGAATTTCTGTGGCACATCAAAAATATGCAACATGTTGATAGAATGGCCTCTGATCATGTTTGCATCTCCAGATTTAGGCAGCAGTGTATGCCTCAAGATTGTGTTGATGGTGGCTAGACTAGCCTGCAAATGATGTACAGACCCAAACTTGTGTGTTTCCAGATCATCATCAGGGATCACCTTGTACATATTTGCCATGGAGTTGTGGTCTTGCTTCTTCTTGGCATAGACATCCAGATCATCCTCATGCTCTCCAGGGGCATTGATTAGCTTGGCCCACTCAGCAACAGTTGACTGGTACCTTGTACCTTCAGACATCCATACAATCCTACCATCGGGATAGAAATGAGCTGTGGAGTAGAATTGCATGATGAGTTCATCATTCCACTTAGTCAACTTTTGAGCCACAAACTTGTCAACTCCACATGCTTTGAAGCTTTCATGCACATTGGGGAAATAATCAGCATTATCATCAATGAAGTCCCAGTCCACCCTTCTCATATCACAAACAATGGGCTTCTTATCAAGCATGACTGTCTCATAGAAGTCTTGTTGCTCCTTTGTGTGAAACGTGTAGTCCACAACAGTCCTTCTCCTTATGGCATACATATCAGACTTTCTCCACAACCTGAGACCTGCATCCTTCCTCAGCTTCATGTCCTCAGCAACTAAATATGCATCATTGTGATCAGGGATCTTGGGCTTCAATTTTCTGAGCACTTGAGCCTCAGCTTCCTCAGCAACTTCACACACTGGGGCCTTGTTCTTTTCTGAAGCTGGAATATTCCTTGTGCTCCTCTTGGGTGCGGATTTGGTGGCTTGAGCATCTTTGGGAGCAGTCTTGGGCTTAGAAGGAGCAGCCCCAGACTTGATAGCATCTCTCATAAGCTTTTGAGCTTTGGGTGCTGGTGCAACAACCTCTTCCTCTTCTTCTTCAGCTTCATCATCATCCCTCATGGATGTCTTGCCAATCACTCTGGTTGTTGTCTTCCTAGGTCTCTTCTTCGTACCTCCAGGCTCATCATCCCTGGATTCAAGTGTGAACACCATAGTCTCTTGAGTAGAGGCTCTGGCTTTAGACATGGGAATCCTCTTGGCAGGGATCTTCCTTTTCTGCCCTGGCTTAGTTGCCTCAGTTGTGCCATACTCCTTTCTGAGCACTTTCTTCTTGGAAGCAGCCTCATCTGCCACAAAGTCTTCATCCTCAGTATCTGAAGTTTTTTTCTTCCTTGACTTAGTAGCATCCTTTGGAAGATCACTAGGTGTGCTTCCGCTGCTCTCATAATAGCTGGAGTTTTTGGGACTAGAGCCCTCACTCAAGTTGACTTGCACCTCTGACATGTTCTGACTGTCACTGCCCTCAGACATCTCTAACACTGCAACTAAAAGCTGACCCTGCGAATAGATGTAGATGAGGTAGAGTGGATGAGCATCACAAAGCACATAATTTTTGCAAAACAAATGGTAAGAAAAACTTAGTTTTAGTTCTCTACATAAAGCATTTTGGAGCTACTGATTTGTTAAACTTGGTGACACCGAAGCGATTCTAGAGCCTGAACTAGTAAACTCGGTCAGATCGAGTCACAGTTCGGTGGCACCGATATTGCTAGGGTTTCACTGAGAGTTGAATTCGGTCACACCGATTTGCAAATTTTGGTTAGACTGAAAATCACTTGTGCAATGGTCTAAGCCAAATCGGTGGGACCAATTTCTACAACTCGGTCGGTCCGAGATGAGTTCGGCGGAGACCTAACCCTAATTTTTTTGAATCAAAACTACTTTCTATGGAGTTTTTGCTGGATAGGAAGATCTCATACGTGGAAGAGAACATGACAATGCAATGTGCTATGAATCGGAGTGAAGGAATAGCACAAAGAATTCAAGTCCATACCCTAACTCGGCGATGGACTTGCTACGGCGGCCACGACGACAAAGATTTCCCTTGACGGCGGCCGAGTCGAACGGCGGGAGGTCGCTGGCGGCGAGAGGACGATCCGGAGACCCGAAGAGGCATAGCAGGTCACGCGCGGGCTGAGGGGTTTGGAAAGTTTTCCAAATTTTGGCCCGTGAGTATATATAACCTGACACTGTCGGTGTGACCAAGTGGAACAACTCGGTGGCACCGAGATGTAAAACTGCTAGCAGTTGCTGCAACTCGGTGGGACCGAAAAGTTCAAATCGGTTGCACCGAGATTGAAAACCTAGATCAACTTAGTGAACTCGGTGTGACCGAAGTGGATGACTCGGTCTACCGAAATGCACAAAGAGGTTTTGGATGTTTAAGCCTATGACGAATCGAGGACTCCGAGTGCTCCTCACACAGAGTGGTTCGAATCTGACTTGATCAAGCTTTGTGATGTAGCATGAATAGAGTTTCAGACGAGAAAAGCATAGATAGATAGAGGGGGTTCTTAGGCATTCTCGTCCATCCATTTGGCAAAAGAAAAAGAGCCAAACAATCGAAGCAACAAATGGATGTCCTCGAATGAGAAAAATATGCATTCAACATGCTCACACAATAAGATAGCAAATGAAACATGTGGCAAAGCATGCACAACCATTCTAGCATCTATCAAGCAATTGGCGATGACTAGGTCATCTATATATGAGTATATTGACTTAGGAGTCAAATGAGAACATTTGAACATAGGTCATACTCATCGTTTAAGCGCAAGTGGGATTACCACTTTTACATAAAGCGTTGTTGTTTTCACATTTAGAGTTGCTTTAGCTCAATTGTTAGAGTAAAGCTCCCCCTAGATGTGACATCCGCCCTAAGAGGGATGAACTAACCTTGGGTTTTGTCGATGATGACTTCATGTAGGTGTTTGTCGGGGGAAACTGTCCACCACGAACACCTATGGGACCGGAGCCCCTTGTCTGTGCGGTACGAGGGCGGAGGGAGCACAAAGAGCAGATCGAAGCAAACACGCGGGCAGTTTTACCCAGGTTCGGGCCGCGGTAGACGCGTAAAACCCTACTCCTGCTTGGTTGCGTATTGAGTTGGGCGCTCGGGAGCTTGAAGAAGCAGCTACACCGGCGCGAGAGTGATCTAGGTTTCGAACCTCTTCCACGTTGTGCATGGGCCTCCTTTTATAGTGCAAGGGGTCACCGACAGGTGTCAACGTAGGAGAAAGGGGTAAAAATGTAAAAGAGGTGGTAGTTGTAACAGTGCGGGAACAGTGGAGCTACAGTACAGAACAGTGGTCTATACCTACTTTAACAGTGGGGGACAAGGGCATTTAATGCCCGTCGCCGTCGACCCCAAAAGCTCCCGCCTTAGCGTCTCCGTTCGCCACGGCGACGGATCCATCACCGTGGAGTGCCACCGTGTACCCCAGGCTGCACAGCCATCCGCCACGCGTCCCTGGGTAAGCCCCAGGGCGACGCGTGGGCCGATGAGCTGGAGCGCGGGTACACAGTGCAACCTCCCCGGCAAGCACCTTGCCGGGGGCCTCGATCTTGCCGGGCCCGGGTGCTTGCCGCTCCCCGGGCCCCTTGCCGGGGCGCATGTAGCGCCGAGGCTTTGTCTCCTAGTCTTCCTGACAAGCTCCTCTTGCCAGGGCCTTGTGCTAGTGGGGCGGTCTTGAGCCTGGTACGGCCTTCCCGGCAAGCTCCTCTTGCCGGGGTCTTGGTCTTCTTCCTTTTATACTTTGTTTTTGAATGGTTTAATAAGGAGCAGGAAGGTCTCCGGCGAGCCCGCAGTAAACCTTGCCGCGGGAAGCTGCAACTGCCCGTGCACAAGTTGGAGTACTGGGGTACCCCTACCTTAGTACACCGACAGGAGCCCCCGGGCCTGGGCCACACACGGTGCCGAGCGCTGTTGGGCCAGGCCCAAAACAGTGCACGGGCACCCGCGGCCCGCGGCGCGCCGAATCCACTTCCATATCCGCCGCACCCCATGGTAACGGCACGCGTCGATTGCGGCGCCGTGGGATGGGACGTGCCCACGATCTCTTAATGGAAAGGGCGAAACGCCCCCCACTCCCCCATAAAAGCAGAGGTAGCGGGCGCGGTTCCCCTCCTTGCGCTCTCATTACGTCGTCTTCCACCTGCAAAAGATTCCTTCTTGTGCTCCGCCTCCACACCTCCGCCGCCGCCGAGCTCTTCGTCCCCCTCCTTTCACCGCGTCCGCCATGGCCCCAAAGGCCGACAAGGCGAAGGCGGAGAAGGCCAAGAAGGAGAAGTCGGAGCAAGCGGCCAAGCTCATCGCATACCGGAAGAGGCACGTCGTCTTCCCGCCGAAGCTCGGCGTGCAGGAACTCTGGAACAAGTATTACTTGTTCTGGTCCAAGGGAACCGATGCGCATCCCCGCACGCGAGCATACCCGGCCGTCGCCAAGGACAGCTATCCCGGCGGGTACCACTTCTTTGCTGCCTTTTTCCATTGTGGTCTCTGTCCTCCTTTTTCGAACTTCTTCTGTGATGTCATGAACACATATGGCTTCCATCTGCTTGACTTCACCCCCAACGCCATTCTCACCATGGCTGTTTTCGCACATATGTGCGAAAACTTCATAGGAGTCCACCCCAATGTAGCCCTCTTTAGACACTTCTTCACTCCTAGAGCCGAGGCCGATGCCCCCCTCTCCGGAGGAATTTCTTGGATCTTTCGTCTGAATAAGAAAGAGGCGTACTTGCCGGGGGAGCTCCGCGGCAAGTGGGAGGAATGGCGAGCGGAGTGGTGCTGGATCGTAGAAGACCAGCCGCAAGCCTTCACCGCGCCGCGCACAACGCCCATTGTGCGCGGCAGGGACTGGAGTGACCTAGACTCGGACGATGTCAAGCTCAACATCGCCCTTGTCCGGATTCTTCGTCTTCGGTTGGCCAATCTATCTGTTGCCGAGGTGGGCGCAGATTTCCTCCGCCGGCGCATCGCCCCTCTCCAAGACCGGAAGAGGCCGGCCTGGGAGTACGGCGGCCCGGCAGACATCATGAGGCTGCGCCCAGGGCTCAATTTCAACTTCACCACTCTGGAGCTGCGGGGGATGGTACGGGAGCTCTTCAAGTACGACCCGACGCACCCCGAGTGGTTCAGGACTCCCCGGGAAGTGGTGCCGCTCTGCAACAACGCCGCCAGGGACCGGATCCTCGCCATGATGCCCATGTGCGACTCGCATGGCTTGGACCGCTCGTGGATCGCCCCGAAGCCCATCGACGTCCTCAACTTCTACGACAACCTCGCCGAGGTGGCGAGGAACAAGGAGGACCTCAAGCTGCACACGCGGGACACCACCGACCAGGAAATCGCCTATATAGCTTCTCGGGCTGAGGAGGCCGCCGCAGCCGCGGCGGCAGGAGTTTTCGGGTTCTCGCCGGAGGAGGCGGAGGCCGAGGAGGCGTCCACCCAGGCGGAGGAGGCGGAGATCCGCAGGTTGCTGAATCTTCCACCCGACGCGCTCGCCGGGGTCCCCTCACTGAGGCACTCCGGGATCCATGGGATCGCGGCGGAAGCCGCGGCAATGGAGGGCACCGCCGGAGGGAGCAGAGGCGCCGCGAGGGGCAGAGGCGCCAAGGGAAAGGGGGCCGCAGCGCAAGACGCTGGGCCCAGCGAGCCGGCCGGGGCAGAGGAGGAGGAGGAGGAGGAGGAGGCCGAAGACTCCGGCGGATCCACGGAGTTATACGCCGACGACCTCTCCTCGTCGGAGAGCTCCCCGCCCCCGGCAAGCCCGAAGCAGTCCCCGGCAAAGCGCCTCCGCAAGGCGGCGACGGGGGAGAGGGCGCAGGCGCCCCGGCAACAGCCACCTCGGCGGGCGGCTCCCCGGGGGAGTCAAGCCGCGCCAAGGCCGTCCGGCGCACCAGCCGCAGCGGAGGCGGCCCGTGCGCGGACCACGACGGAGGCGCCCCGCAGGCCGGCAGCGAGCCGGCAGGGGTCTTCCCGGAGCGGAGCAACGGCTCCGCCCGCTCCTCGGGCGCCGGCAGCCACAGGGGCTGGGTCTTCGCAGCCCCCAGCCCCGGTGAACACCAAGCGCGCGAGGGAGTCTTCATCTTCCGCTCCTCGCGCCGACGCGCCCACGGTGGAGTATGACTTCTCCGCCCTGAGCGAGGACGACGAGGAGGACCAGGAGTAAGAATCCGAGATTTTATATCTTCTTGATTTCTGTCTTGATTTTTCTGTTGATGCTGACTCTGTCTACTGTTTTGATTTCAGGACCCTGGCCCATCGCGCAGCGAAGAAGGCCAAGGCGCCCGAGGCCGAGGTCGCGGAAGGCTCAGCCGCGGCGGCAACAGGGGGTGTGCCGGAGCCAAGCCTGCCGGACTCGAGCACTGCTCCGATGAGCAGCCCCCAGCGCAGCCCGCAGCGCAGCCCCCAGCGTAAGTCTGGGGTTCTCTCTTTTTGCTTTGGGGAACGCCTGAGAATTTGATTTTGTCTTCACGTATTGACATCTCTTGTCTTGTTCTGTGCAGAGGTGGAGCTCCAGCGGGAAGAGCGCCCGGAGACCACAGCTGAGGAGCCGCAGGCCCCGCCATCCCCGCCAAGGCAGAACTCTCCGGCAAGGGAGAGTGCTCCGTCAAGGGCGGGTACTCCGCCAAGGCAGAGTACCCCGCCAAGGACGAGCAGCCCGGCGAGGGCAGCCACCCTGCCAAGGCCAAGCTCCCCGGCGAGGGTGACTACTCCGACAAGGCCGAGCTCCCCGGCGAGGGAGCCCGCCGCTGAGGACGTCCGCCAAGGTAAGCTTTGTGACTTGTTTTCTTGGCCTGTCTCTTTTTTGGATATTTGCTTGAGCCTTGAACTTCTTTTTCTTCTTCTTAGATCTTCCTCCTCCTGCGCCCATGGAGACGGAGGTCATCGACCTTGAGGAGGAGGGCGTGCAGGGCGGCGGCGGCGACGCCCCTGTCGTCGAGGAGATAGCCGAGGCTGCCGAGCCGGCCGCGCAAGAGACTGCTCCGGCTGCAGACGCAGCGGCCGGGGAGGGGGACGGTGGCCGCACCGCCGACCCAGAGGCGGCGGGAGCATCGGATGCTGCACCGGCCACCGGTCCCTCCGCCGGCGAGGAGCAGAGGTTCTATCTCGAGGCCCCCAATGGCGTCTTCATCCAGATGCCGTGGGGGTCTTCGTCACGAGCTCCTGCGGAGGGCGAGGCGTTCGACGGAGAAGTCCTCGCCTCCGCAGGCCTGAAGATCGTCCAGGCGCCCGGTGGAGGTGAGGGGCCCGAGGAGGAGAGGTTGCTCCATCAGCTCCTGGCCCTTTACCGGGCCAGGCAGGAAAAGCTCGCCTCCCGGGAGGCTCTTGCCGCCAAGGCCGCGGCAGAAATGGAGAAGCGTGCGGCGGAGCTCAGCGCCGCCAATCAGGCTGCCCTCCGCCAGGTGGCGGAGGAGCGGGAGCGTCTCGCCGGCGAGTACCAGGAGTGGGTGCTCAAGAAAGCTGAAGCTGAAGAACAGCAGCGGCTCGCCGGGGTGGAGATGTCCCGGCGAGAGGGAGAGCTCGCGCAGCGGAAGGTCGAGCTGGACTCTCATGAAGAAGACCTTGCCGCTCGCGAGGCTGCCCTTGGCGGGGAGCTGAAGGAGGCGAAAGCCGCCGTGGTTGCCGCGGAAGACGCCAAGAAAGAGCTCGCCGCCAAGGTCGAACAGTTGGAGAAGGCGATGAAGGTGAGCGCCGAGAAGGTTGCCGCGCTCATCTTGGAGCGCGAGAAGGATGCTCATACAAACTCAGAGCTTCAGGTGAGTTTATCAAAGAGGGGCGACGAGCTGAAGGCCGCCAAGGACTCCATTGAGGACTTGGAGCTGAAGGTCACCACCCTGAAGGAATCGCTCGATGCTGCCCGGGCCCAGGAGACCAAGTTGAAGGATGAGCTCCGCAAGGAGCGAACCTTGATGGAGAGCGTCAACAAGGCATCCGAGCTCTTCCGGCAGACTATTGAAGTGTGGACCGAAGAGCTGGTTTCTTCTGCGTCCAATATTGACCAGGAGCTGCTGGCGCTGAAGGTCGAACACCTCATCTACTCGCCGGACCCGGATCTCCCGCACAGTGCCAAGCTCAGCCTCTTCTTCAGAGGGGTCGCTCCGGCTCTTGCAGGTCTCCGGAACCGCATCCCCGCGCAGCTGGCCGAGGAGTCGCGCCGGCTCTGCGCGGGAACTCTGGAGCGGGTGTTGACGAAGATCGTGTACCGCAACCCGGGAATCAACCTCACGAACGTTCTTCGCACCCTGCCGGCAGATGCAGATACGGAGGCCCTGAAGGAGCAGGTCGGCCACATCATCGCCAAGGTGGCAAAGCTTGGCAGGAAAGAGGGCGACCGCGTAGACTAGGGCTCCATTTATCTTTATCTTTTTGTTGCTGCACATTATGTCATGAACCTATTAGTCCATCGCGACAAGTTATCCTCTGTAAGATATTTACTCTATTTTGATCAATCAGTGCAATGTTATCTTCCTTGTTTCAATCTTTGAGTTTGTATGTTTTTCGCCCTACGCTCCCGGGGAGCTTGCCGGCAAGGGGCCCTTGCCGCGAGCGCTGAGTGCTGGACTCTGAGCAGCCTGCTGGCCAAGGTCTTCGCCGGCAAGCAACCTTGCCGCAGCTAGTCGCAACGCACTTAGCTTGCTGAGCGTACTCGGAAACGAAGCAAGGGCGCGACACTTGCCGCAGCTCACTTAAATCGTTGAGTGAACTCGAAAGCAAGATAAGGGTGCGGCAAGCTACGGGTAGGTTCCTCCGCGCACAGGTTTTCCATACAAAATGTGATCGTTCAAGGAAGACAACTTAAAATTTAAAATTTGAACTGGTCAAATTCTAACAACTTATCTTTCATATGCTGCTTGCTTATACTGCTTGCTTTTCGGTAAAACTTCTCTTTCTTGAACAGCACTTGGTTCCTCCTCCACCTCCTTCCCCCCCGGCAAACTTGTGCGCGAGGAATCGTTCCTTCTGCTTAAGAGGAAAGAAAACGGAGAGGGAAACAAGTATATGGCCTTTCGGCGCGCTAATGCTTACCGTACACTTGAGTGTTGCATCGAAACGCCAAATAGAACATGCAAATAGCAGGGAAAGGCATGCAAAAGGCAATCGATGCGAGAAACACGAAAACTTTACTGATGCACGGGGTCTGCGCCCGGCTTTGTACAAAGGGTTACATGCAACAGCGGCAAAGCTTGTACAAAAGGTGGTTGCCGGAGCGGATCACGGCAACCGCGCCTTAGGGGTGAAACTTGCGAAGATGCTCTATGTTCCAGGAGTTGCTCACCGGTAAGCCTTCTTCGGTCTCGAGGCGGACAGCGCCGGGCCTCGTAACTTGTCTCACCCGATAAGGGCCTTCCCACTTCGGCGTCAACTTGTTGGAATTCTTGGCGGACTGAACACGCCGAAGAACAAGGTCGCCTTCCTCGAGACTCCTGGCCTTGACTTTGCGGCTATGGTAGCGGCGCAAAGCTTGCTGGTATCGAGCAGCTCGTACCGCAGCCTGGAGACGTCCCTCCTCAAGGAGCAATGCGTCATCTTGCCGCAGCTGCTCTTGCTCGAGCTCATCATAAGCGAGCACTCGAGGAGATCCGTATACGAGTTCCGTGGGGAGAACTGCTTCTGCTCCATAGACTAGAGCAAATGGTGTCTGTCCGGTGGCTCGACTTGGTGTCGTTCTGATTGACCAAAGAGCCGCCGGGAGCTCCTCTATCCAATTTCTTCCGCACTTGCGCAGCCTGTCAAAGGTCCTTGTCTTGAGTCCGCGCAGCACTTCAGCATTTGCCCTTTCCGCTTGACCGTTGCTCCTCGGGTGAGCAACAGAAGCAAAACAGACCTTGGCGCCAAGGTCTTGGACGTACTGCATGAAGGTGCGACTAGTGAATTGTGTGCCGTTGTCGGTGATGATCCTGTTAGGGATCCCGAAACGGCAAACAATCGACCTGAAGAACCTGACTGCTGACTGTGCTGTCACCTTCCTCACCGGCTCCACTTCTGGCCACTTTGTGAACTTGTCGATTGCAACGTACAAGTACTCAAAACCCCCGACAGCGCGAGGGAAAGGGCCGAGGATATCGAGCCCCCAGACCGAGAAGGGCCATGACAAAGGGATTGTTTGGAGAGCTTGAGCTGGCTGATGGATCTGCTTCGCATGGAACTGGCACGCTTCACACTTGGTTACTAGTGCAGTCGCATCTTGGAGGGCTTCTTGCCAAAAGAACCCTTGCCGGAAAGCTTTCCCGGCAAGTGCCCTTGCGCCAATGTGGTGGCCGCATATGCCTCCGTGTATTTCCGCCAACAGCTTCTGTCCATCTTCTCTGGAGATGCACTTCAACCTGACACCGTTGAGTCTTCTTCTGTACAGCTCGTTATCCACGAACTGATACATACTTGACTGCCTGGTTATCTTCTCTGTCTCTTGAGGGTCGTCGGGAAGTTCTCCAGTTTGCAGAAAACGGACGATCTGCTGCGCCCATGCCGGAGCCCGAGGCTCGACGGCAAGGACTAAAGGCTCGAGGGCCGCTGCGGGAACCTCAGCTTCTACGGCAAGGACCTCTGGTTCCGCCGGAGCTGACGGTCCCCCGGCAAGCTCGCCGGGGCGAGGCTTGCCGGGAAAGCTTGCTTCAACTGTACAAGCCCGAGGGCTTGCAGGAGCAAACTGTTCCTCAGCGTTCTGGTTGTTGATCTTGGGGACCTTGGCGGCGGTTTCAGGAAGATCCGCCGGCAAGTAGTCGCCGGAGACCAACTTTCTCTTCTTGGACTGCCCAATTGATGGTGTAACGGATGGCTGAGTCAGCTTGAGTAAGAAGGTCCCTGGTTCCACAGGTAACTTCATCGCGGCGCACTTTGAAAGGCCATCTGCAATTTCATTTTGAGCTCTCGGGACGTGCTCCATCTGCAAACCTTCAAAGTGCTCTTCAAGCTTTCTCACTTCATCAACATAAGCTTCCATCAAAGGGCTCTGATAGCTCTTGTTAACTTGCCGGACCACCAACTGAGAATCGCCCCGCACAATCAGCTTTCTGATCCCAAGTTCGGCCGCAATCCTGAGGCCGGCAAGCAAGCCTTCATATTCCGCAGTGTTGTTCGTCGCTTGCTCCCTGGGAAAGTGCATCTGGATAACATATTTGAGGTGCTCTCCGGTGGGCGCGATGAGTACTACGCCAGCACCGGCGCCTTGCAGCGAGAAGGCACCGTCAAAATACATTACCCATTCACTTGCCGCTTCTTGTACGGGTACACTTGTTTCTTGAACTTCTTCTTCTGGTGTCGGGGTCCACTCAGCTATGAATTCTGCCAAAGCTCGGCTCTGTATGGCTGAAGTACTTTCAAACTTGAGTCCAAAGCTCGACAGCTCCAGTGCCCACTCAACGATCCTGCCTGTTGCTTCTGGATTGTGCAATATCCTCTTCAACGGAAAGCGAGTGACCACTGTTATCTCGTGGGCTTGGAAGTAATGGCGCAGCTTTCTTGAGGCCATGAGGAGGCCGAAAAGCAATTTTTGCACACCAGAGTATCTTGATCTAGCTCCCTGGAGAAGGGAACTTACAAAATACACTGGGCGCTGCACCATCCTCTTCCGCACCTTTCCTTGTTCCTGCGCAGAGTCTTCCTTGTCGGGGCTAGAGCTTGTCGGGTCAGCCCCCTGTTTGTCGCTGGATTCGCTTGCCGGTGGTGCTGACTCCTCGTCGGACTCCCTCTCCGCTACCAACGCAGCACTAACCACCTGGTTGGTTGCCGCTAAGTATAGCAACAACTTTTCCTGTGGTCTAGGTGCGACAAGTATAGGAGTGGAGGACAGGTACCGTTTCAAATCCTGCAACGCCGCCTCCTCTTCCGGAGTCCATTTCATGGGACCAGCCTTCTTCAAGATTTTGAAGAAAGGTAGGGCGCGTTCTGCAGACTTTGAAATGAACCTACTGAGGGCAGCAACACAACCTGCAAGCCTTCTGACATCCTTGACGCGCTTCGGGGCCTCTATCTGCTCAATGGCTTTGATCTTGTCGGGGTTGGCTTCAATCCCCCTCTGTGACACAAAGAACCCGAGAAGCTTGCCGGAGGGGACTCCAAAGACGCACTTCTCGGGGTTCAACTTAAGCTGTATCCTGCGCAGGTTCCGAAACGTTTCTTCCAAGTCTTGAATCAAGGTTTCCTTGCTTTTGCTCTTCACCACGATGTCATCCATGTAAGCTTCTACATTTCTGTGGATCTGTGGCTCAAAAGCAGTGTACACTACCCTTGCAAAGGTTGAGCCTGCATTCTTCAATCCAAATGGCATGCGGATAAAGCAATAAGTGCCACATGGAGTGATAAATGCAGTCTTTTCTTCATCTTCCTTGGCCATGAAAATCTGATGATAGCCTGAGTATGCATCGAGAAAACAAAGTAGCTCACATCCGGCAGTGGAGTCAACGATCTGGTCAATGCGCGGCAAAGGGAAGGGATCCTTGGGACATGCTTTATTCACATCGGTGAAGTCTATACACAGTCTCCACTTCCCGTTGGCCTTGCGCACGACGACTGGGTTTGCCAACCACGTCGGATGGATCACACCTCTAACTAGGCCAGCTGCTTCTAGCTTCTTGATTTCCTCGTTGATGAACTCTTGGCGCTCCACGGCTTGCTTCCTCACTTTCTGCTTGATAGGCCGCGCATGAGGACAAACAGCAAGCTTGTGCTCAATTACCTTCCTGGGAACACCGGGGATGTCGGATGGTTGCCAGGCAAACACATCGACATTCGCCCGCAGGAAGGCAACGAGCGCGCTTTCCTATTTGTTGTCAAGGGTTGCACTGATGGTGAAGGTACCACCAGTGCCATCCTCCTTTGCGGACACTTTCTTGGTTGCCGGAGGAGCAGCCATTCCTTTCTTGCTCTTGCCGGTGGAGCTCGATGGAACGTCCTCGACGGCAGCGCAGCACTCCGAAGAGGTGCGGTTGCCGGAGTGGGTCCCAGAGCACTTGCCGGACTTGGTCTTCGTCTTCTTCCCCCCGGGAGCTTCAGCGGCAAGAGTATCCTTCTCGGCCGCAGCTGCCGCATCCCGGTAAATCTTGTCGGCGCAAATAAGCGCATCCTTCTTGTCGCTGTGGACAGTGATGACGCTTATCGGCCCCGGCATCTTCAGCACGTTGTAGGCATAGTGGGAAGCTGCCATGAACTTGGCGAGGGCGGGACGGCCAAGTATTCCATTGTAGGGCAATGGAATATCGGCGACGTCAAAGGTGATGCGCTCAGTCCTGAAGTTGAGCTCCCCGCCAAAGGTCACCGGCAGAGTGATCTTTCCCTTAGGCTTGCTCCTTCCCGGGTTGATTCCTTGGAATGAACCGGTCTCTTCGAGCTCGCCGTCTTGAATCTGGAGTTTCTTGATCACAGCGGAGGAGATCAAGTTCAGCCCGGCCCCGCCGTCAACCAACATTTTGGTGACCTTGAGGTTGCGGATGGTGGGAGAAACCAGCATCGGCAAGCACCCGACCGCCGTGGTGCGGTCAGGGTGATCCTCAAGGTCAAAAACGATGGGCGTGCCGGACCATTTGAGGAGCCTGCGCGACTCCACGGGCGGCTCCGCTGCGTTCACCTCACGCACCCACTGTTTTAGCTGGCGGTGGGAGGTGTGCAGGGAGGCGCCACCGTGGACGCACAGGACCTCCGTGGCCTTCTGGAACTCCTGCTCGCTGTTCTCGTCGTCCTCCATGTCTTCATCGTCGTCTTCGTCGTTGTCGCGGCCCCGGGGAGGTCGATCTCCTTGCCGCTGCTTAGCCTTGCCGCGGCGTCCTCCCCGGCCGTTGAACGGCCGCTTCTTGCTGGGCTCTTCCCCGCCACCTTGGGCCTTCTCCTTGTCGCGCCTCTCGTACTCAGCTTTCTGCTGCTCGACGAGGTACTCGACGCGCTTGCAGTTGGAGAGATCGTGACCCTTGGTGCGGTGTATCTTACAGTATTGCTTGTCGGAGCTACCCGGCTTGTCGGCCGCCGCTGCAGGGGCAGGCTCCTTGCCGGAGCCGCCAGCCTGTGCTTGCTTGGCGGGGGCCTCCTTGCCGGACTTCTCGACGGCAAGCACCTCCTTCTTGCCCTTCTTTCTGTTGTTCCGCCGCCGGCTCTTCTTTGCCGGGGCGGCGTCGTCGCTGTCGCTTCCTCCTGCGCCAGCATCCTCCCCGGGGAGTTTCCTCCCCTCTTCTGCGCGTGCGCACTTGTCAGCAAGAGCGTAGAGCTCGCTGACGTCCCTAATCTTGGTCATCGCCATTTCCTCACGCATGCGGCGGTTACGCACGTTCTGATGGAACGCGCTGATAACCGCGGCAGGGTGAACGTCAGGGATGTTGTGCTGCACCCGGCTGAAGCGTTGGATATACTTGCGCAGGGGCTCGCCTTCCTTCTGGGCCAAAATATGGAGATCGCTCTCCTGGCCATGGGGTTTGCGGCCGCCGGTGAAGGCGCCGACAAATTGGTGGCAGAGGTCGGCCCAAGAAGAGATGGAACCTTCCGGCAAGTGCATGAGCCACGAACGGACGTTCGGTTTTAGCACGAGCGGGAAGTAATTCGCCAAAATCTTCTCGTCGCGCCCCCCGGCAGCTTGCACTGCGATAGTGTAGACGCTGAGAAACTCCGAGGGGTGCGTCTTGCCGTCGTACTTCTCCGGTACGTCGGGCTTAAAGTTCTTCATGCTGGGCCACTGGACGCGCCGCAGCTCGCGGGTGAACGCAGGGCAACCTGCCGCGTACGGCAAGTCGCCTGGTTCACCGGGCGCGTGCGCGTCGACGGTGTTCCCAGCTCTCTTGTCGGATTGTCGCCGAGCTTCTCGGCGGCGCTCGATCGTGGTCCGAGCGTCTTCATCTCGCCGGTCGTCGAGGACCTGGCGCTGGTCCCGACGGGCCCGCGGGTCCGACGAGGCTGTGGAGCCGTCGTCGGGGTTGTTCCGGCGGGGCGGCGTCTTCTGTTTCTGCGGCGGGGAGTGCACGCTTGTCGCACCCCCGGCAGTCTTGTCGCCGATAGCCTTCGTCTTCTCAGCCTGCCGCGGCCGTGAGGCCGACGGCTGCTGTGGAGAATCGTTGTTGGCGAAGTCTATCAGGCTCCGGATAGTGGCCCTCCATTCCTCGGCCTTGTCGGCCGCTGGAGGGAAGTCGAGGAGCAGCTGCGCTCTTGCGAGCGCTTCCGCTGGGGTAGAGGGGAACGCGGGTGAGCGGTGCGAGGAGCGGGATACGCTCGGACTTCTAACAACGTTAGAAGGAGTGGGGTCCCGTGCCGGCGCCTTCGCTTTGCTTGTGCCCGGACGGGGGTCCGGGGCGTCCCGCGAGCCTCCGGTTTGGCCTTGTCCCAGCAAGCGGATACCACCTCCCGTGGTATGGCGCTGCTGGGTCGTTGTGTGCTGCGATGGACGCGGCGCGTCCACGGAGACCGAGGTTCGGTCGTCCGTCCGGTTCTTGGATCTGGTGGCGCCGTGAGTGTCCTCACCGGCAACCACCCTTCCGACGGCATCTCCCCCGCCCACCGTTGGCTCTGGTGGCGGCGGGTGAGACGCAGACGGGCCTCCGACCTCCGAAGCCTTCTTCTTCGGGGCCATGGAGTTGTCGCTGATGAAGTTGCTGATGAAGCTGGAGAGGTTGATGAAGAATGCGCCCGCGCGAACGCCGGATCAGGTTCGCACAACCTCGACGCCCCCTACCTGGCGCGCCAAAGATGTCGGGGGAAACTGTCCACCACGAACACCTATGGGACCGGAGCCCCTTGTCTGTGCGGTACGAGGGCGGAGGGAGCACAAAGAGCAGATCGAAGCAAACACGCGGGCAGTTTTACCCAGGTTCGGGCCGCGGTAGACGCGTAAAACCCTACTCCTGCTTGGTTGCGTATTGAGTTGGGCGCTCGGGAGCTTGAAGAAGCAGCTACACCGGCGCGAGAGTGATCTAGGTTTCGAACCTCTTCCACGTTGTGCATGGGCCTCCTTTTATAGTGCAAGGGGTCACCGACAGGTGTCAACGTAGGAGAAAGGGGTAAAAATGTAAAAGAGGTGGTAGTTGTAACAGTGCGGGAACAGTGGAGCTACAGTACAGAACAGTGGTCTATACCTACTTTAACAGTGGGGGACAAGGGCATTTAATGCCCGTCGCCGTCGACCCCAAAAGCTCCCGCCTTAGCGTCTCCGTTCGCCACGGCGACGGATCCATCACCGTGGAGTGCCACCGTGTACCCCAGGCTGCACAGCCATCCGCCACGCGTCCCTGGGTAAGCCCCAGGGCGACGCGTGGGCCGATGAGCTGGAGCGCGGGTACACAGTGCAACCTCCCCGGCAAGCACCTTGCCGGGGGCCTCGATCTTGCCGGGCCCGGGTGCTTGCCGCTCCCCGGGCCCCTTGCCGGGGCGCATGTAGCGCCGAGGCTTTGTCTCCTAGTCTTCCTGACAAGCTCCTCTTGCCAGGGCCTTGTGCTACTGGGGCGGTCTTGAGCCTGGTACGGCCTTCCCGGCAAGCTCCTCTTGCCGGGGTCTTGGTCTTCTTCCTTTTATACTTTGTTTTTGAATGGTTTAATAAGGAGCAGGAAGGTCTCCGGCGAGCCCGCAGTAAACCTTGCCGCGGGAAGCTGCAACTGCCCGTGCACAAGTTGGAGTACTGGGGTACCCCTACCTTAGTACACCGACAGTGTTGAAGATGTAGATGTTCAATGTCGATGTAGATCATTTGGAGCAATCCATTGAAGTGAGTTGCACTTTCAATACCTACACAGGTTAGTCCCACAAAGAACAAACAAGGATATCCCTAGACATAGAGTGAATTGCACACATGATGATGTCCATGAAAGCATTAGGTTACCTTGTCCCTTGTCTTACCAACAAGAGGGTTTGTGACTCCTTGAACTAGTGCAAGATGTGAAAGTTGTTTGCACTTGTCCTTTGCCAAAATGATATGAGTGAAGTGTGCTGGCGGAGTCACCCTCAAGAACTTTCTAGTTCTTCTTCTTCAAGATCCACACCATCTTGATGGGGATCCTTGGAGTGCAGTCGTACTTGATGAAGTAGAACTTGATGTAGTCTTGGGGATCCACTTGACCAAGGCCTTAGGAGCTTCTTCAAATGCATCAATCTCTTCCTGAAACCTGTCCTTTCCCTTTAGCTTGTGGTCTTGTGGTGGAAGATCATCTTGTGCTTGTGTCCCTTGAAAAGAAGTAGGATCATACTTCTCTTGTTGAGGAACAAACTTCGTCTTGGGGTATTGATCTTCCTACCACTCAACTCCATTGGCATTGAACTTTCGTTCAAAACCAACACCTTGATTCTTCCGGTGTCTTCCTTGCTTGCGTACAATCTCCTCAAATTGCTTACTCCCGGAAAGACTCTTGTAAACACCTTTCTCTTTAATTCCCTTCAATAAGCTATTTTCTTGCTCAAGTGTAACTTGGCTAAGAGAGTCATTAGTGGAATCAAGAGATCTACTAGAAGCAACATCATTGGATTTAGCATGATTGTTGTTACTACTAGAGGAAGAATCTTTCTTGTTTTTGTTGCTAGATTTTACTTGTGGCATGTAGGTAGACAAGAGTAAACACTTGGCAATGTAAGAATAACTTTTCTTGCGAAGATCATCATTGATTGCCTTTAAGAACTCATGCTCTTGTTCAAGGTTGAGCTTTTCAAAGAGTAACTTCTCATGAGTATTTAAAAGTTCTTGATGATCTTCCAAGGTAGTTTCATGAGCTAACTTAAGAGTGTTTAGTTCTTTAGTTAGACGCTCAATCTTCTCCTTATCATTGTCATTCATTTCATCTTGATTAGCATGATTAATAGCAATTTCATTATAGTTTTCATCAAAAGTTTCATCACTATTGCTACCAACAAGTACATCATCATCTCCTAGCAAGTCATCTGCATCACTATTGAAATAAAGATACTCGGGGTGTGATACCTTAGGGCCTTTAGCCATGAAGCATCTTCCAATTCCTTCATTTGGTGAGTCAAATATGTCGTAGGAGTTGGTTGACACAAGAGCAATTCCGGCAACACCTTCATCTTGAGTACCTTCGGAGTCGTAGTAGTAGCTTCTCTCGGAGTGGTTATCAGAGTCGGAACTGGATGCCCATTCACCAACACGAGCTTGATGTCTTCGTTTTGTATAGCTCCTTGATGATTTGTCCTTCCTTTCCAAATCCTGGCTTCTCCGAGAAGGTCTTCGTTCATAACGATCATCTCTACTCCTTCTCTCTCTTGGTGGTGAATCTTCTCTTCTACTTCTCCTTTTAGGTGAGTCTTCTCTTCTCTTGTGGGGAGCTGTACACTCATTGGAGTAGTGTCCGGGTCTTCCACAATTGTAGCAATTCCGATCACGACTTGAAGATCTCTTGTCATTGTAGTACCATGACTTGGAACTTCTCTCTTCGCTTCTACTCTTGTAGAACTTGTTAAAGTTCTTCACCATTAAGCTCAATTCTTCATTGAAGTCTTGTTTCTCACTTGATGATGTAGGAACGTCACATGAAGCTTTGTAAGCACCACTAGACTTGTTGTGAAGCTCTTATTTATCTTTGAGTGACATCTCATGAGCAACAATTCTTCCAATGACTTCCGTTGGCTTGAGATCTTTGTAATTTGGCAACATTTGGATCAATGTACACACGGTATCGTATTTTCCATCCAAGGCTCTTAGGATCTTCTTGATGATGAATCTGTCGGTCATCTCTTCACTTCCTGAGCCGGCAATCTCATTTGTGATGAGAGTAAGCCTAGAGTACATTTCAGCGACACCTTCACCATCCTTCATCTTGAACATGTCAAGTTGACTTTGGAGCACATCCAACTTGGATTCCTTGACGGAGTCGGTACCTTCGTGCATATCAAGCAAAGTATCCCAAATTTCCTTTGCATTCTCAAGATGGCTGATTTTGTTGAATTCTTCGGGGCACAATCCATTGAAGAGGATATCGCAAGCTTGTGCATTATATTGCAGCATCTTCAACTCTTCCGCAGTAGCTTCACGGTTTGGTTCCTTCCCATGGAAGAATTCACCTTGCAAACCAACACACACAATAGCCCAAACGCCAGGGTTATGTCCAAGAATATGCATTTTCATCTTATGCTTCCAACTAGCAAAATTTGTACCATCAAAATAAGGCCCTCTACCGTGGTAACTTCCCTCGCTAGACGCCATACTCTCCTAGGTTGTGAAACCAAGGCTATGATCACCAAAGCTATGGAAATCACGACAAATGGAGACCAAAGCTCTGATACCACTTGTAGGATCGAAAGTATGTCTAGAGGGGGGGTGATTAGACTACTTGACCAAATAAAAATCTAGCCTTTTCCCAATTTTAATTCTTGGCAGATTTTAGCAACTTAGCACAAGTCAACCAATCAACCTACACATGCAATTCTAAGATTATAGCAGCGGAAAGTAAACAATTGCATATGAAGGTAAAGGGAGGAGTTTGGAGGGAGCAAACACAAGTGAAGACAACGATGTTTTTTGTCTTGGTTCCGATAGGTGGTGCTATCGTACATCCAAGTTGATGAAGACTTCAACCCACGAAGGGTAACGGTTGCGCGAGTCCACGGAGGGCTCCACCCACGAAGGGTCCACGAAGAAGCAACCTTGTCTATCCCACCATGGCCATCGCCCACGAAGGACTTTTCTCACTAGGGGTAGATCTTCACGAAGTAGGCGATCTCCTTGCCCTTACAAACTCCTTGGTTCAACTCCACAATCTTGTCGGAGGCTCCCAAGTGACACCTAACCAATCTAGGAGACACCACTCTCCAAAAGGTAATAAACGGTGTGTTGATGATGAACTCCTTGCTCAAATGCTTCAAATGATAGTCTCCCCAACACTCAAACAGCTCCTCACAGATTTGGATTTGGTGGAAGAAGGATTTGAGTGGAAAGCAACTTGGGGAAGGCTAGAGAACAAGATTCATATGGTAGGAATGGAATATCTTGATCTCAACACTTGAGTAGGTGGTTCTCTCTCAGAACATGAATGATGGAAGTGTAGGTATATTCTGATGGCTCTCTCCACGAGTAAAGAGTGGTTTGAGGGGTATATATAGCCTCTACACAAAATCTAACCGTTACACACAATTTACCAAACTCGATGGGATCGATTCAGAGAACTCGGTCAGACCGATTTAGTACATAATGTGACCGTTAGGTATTTCGGTGGGACCGATATGATCAGCTTGATGGGACCGATTTCATTAGGGTTAGGGCATAACGTAATCTTGACGGGACCGATTACACAAACTCGGCAAGACCGATTTTGGTAATAAGCACACAGAGAGTTGATCAGGCAAACTCGGTGGGACCGATTCGCTCATTTCTGTGAGACTGAAATGTTACGAAGAGGCAACAGAGAGTTTGCAATCCCATCTCGGTGAGACCAAGATCCCTTTCGGTGAGACCGAAATGATTATGGTTTCTGGCAGTGGCTATGTCAAATGAACTCGGTGGCGCCGGATAGATATTTTCGGTGGGGCCGAGTTTGACTTTTGGTTTGGGACATATGTGGATGTGGGAAAGTGGTAGAGGATTTTGGAGCATATCACTAAGCATTTTGAGCAAGAAAGCCATTAGGCAACACCTCATCCCCTTTTAATGGTATTGGCTTTCCTATGGACTCAATGTGATCTTGGATCACTAAAATGGAAAAAGTAGAGTCTTGAGCTTGAGCCAATCCTTTGTCCTTAGCATTTTGAGGGGTCCACAATCCTAATCCATGCCATGCCAATCATTGAACTTTCTTGAAATATTATATTGAGATAGCATTAGTTCAATGAGCTATATGTTGTTAGTAATTACCAAAACCACCCAGGGATAGTTGCACTTTCACCAACGTGTCTATCCAGCCACTGAAGACTATGTTGCAATTTCTTGCATGTATACACAAAGCTCGTGTGACCTTTGCCGTACAAGAAAGGACGGACTCACAACTAAAGATGCATTTGGTACCTGAATTATTTTTTTGCCCTTGTGTATACTTGTCACACTTGGGCCTGTTGAGCATATGAAGGTAAAAAACCAACTTATGCATGTTCATTGGTTGCCTGCATCTCCTCTCCCTGCATCGTAGCACCGCCTCGATGCATCGTATTCTGTTTATCGCATTGGTTGTGCGCATACTAGGGCACGTTGTTTGGTTGCATACACTCGACATGATGAAGAGTTAATAGTTACACATGACACAATGTTACATAGTGGAAGGCCACTGTCAAACTAAACACATTGCCAACCACACACGCCTGGTCGTTGCACTCTACTGACCTGCCGCCGGCCGGCTTTCCGGCCTTGCTTGACATGTCCCACTCGACGGTATCGGATGGCGCCACCAGCAGGACTTCTTCGGTGTCGAGAGCCGCTCTATGGCACTTTGTGTTGAGTGGGTTGACCCAGCTAAATGTGGCCAACGAGAGCCACGATGACGTCTCGTACGACATCGTCACAACAACATGATCAAGCGCACCGCCCCACCCCTCCTCGCTAGAAATGACTGCCAAATCACCGAGGACGTTGGAGTCGTGGACTACGGAGTATAGCAGAGGAAGCGAGAGGAAAAGCACGACGAAAGCGATGGTGTCATTAGGGAGGATGGGCTCACCTACGACGAAGCGCCCAGAAGCGGAGCCAGAGAAGAGCATGACGAGCAACACCATCCCGAGCCAGAATATGCGGAGGTGCCGCGGGTGGGCGCGCGCGGCCCCAGCTTTCTCCACCGCGAGGAAGGCATGCTGGACCACGACCCACTCGCCCCCAGCCCTGCCCGCGGGGAGGAGTAGTAACGCGAGCCCTAGTAGCACGAGCGACACGGCGCCTAACGCCAAGGATGGAGAGTAGACTGTGGTGACCGGCCACCACGGGGCAGAGGAGGAGGAGGGGCCCAACATGGCGGAGGCACCACGACGGGAGAAGAGTTGCCACAGCTGCAGAGGTTAAATGCATGAGGCGAAGTTGACGAAATTCGTCCAAAATATCTCTAAACATGAACAAGAAATAAAGCATTTACAGTCGATGAAACTACAAACCGATCGCTTGAATGGAATCATAAGATCGATGTGCATCTTTTTATGTAGAGCTTATCTCGAATCAAAGCATCGTTGTGTAGATCGAAAGGGAGGAGGAAGAAGGGGATTAGAGAGGTGGTTACCGGAGGTGGGAGAATATAGCACTACGGTAGCTCACATTGCCTCGTCTCAGCCTGGCTAGCAAAAAACGGCCGATTCGGGCATTTGTAGCACCCAAGATGCGATTCTATCCCAATCACGTGATGAATTCATGGTTGGGGCACAACCACATTTCGAGTGCATTGCAAGGTGAATATCATTACACAACTCCTAGCAGAATTCTACGCTCCAAATGTATCACATCCGTCAACACATAACCAAGAAAACCACGGAAACTCGTGTACCTCAGTCATTCAAAAACACAACGATACTAGTCATGGAAGATCATCCGTGCTCTCTCCTCCAGTCACTGTTCAAGATATCTTCCGATATGCCGATAAATCGGCCGATTTATCGCTTACCGCTGTCTGACTGATAAGATAAATCGGCCGATAAATCAACCGATATGGCGATAAATCGGCCGATATGCCGATAAA
The DNA here is from genome assembly GCA_902687465.1 of Secale cereale. Lineage (NCBI taxonomy): Eukaryota > Viridiplantae > Streptophyta > Magnoliopsida > Poales > Poaceae > Secale > Secale cereale. The sequence goes on along the minus strand of LR738715.1, from coordinate 221,552,689 downwards.
CAGGCCGATTTACCCCTTATCATGGGTCGACCGATAAGTTCCCGATAAGCGATATCCCCAACAGTGCCTCCAGTACTAGGGATAAGTCATGTCACTATTTTCCACCATGAAAATTACAGCAGTGTTTCGACGTCGGCGTCCTCTAGAATTTCGGAACTGAAACGATAATGATACGTCTCCAGCGTATCTGTATTTTTTGATTGTTCCATGCTATTATATTATCAACTTTGGATGTTTTATATGCATTAATATGCTATTTTATATTATTTTTGGGACTAACTTATTAACCAAGAGCCTAGTGTCAGTTTCTGTTTTTTCCTTGTTTTTGAGTTTCGCAGAAAAGGAATATCAAACCGAGTCCAAACGGAATAAATTTTTTGCGATGATTTTTCTTGGACCAGAATACACACATAGGACTTGGAGTCAAAGTCAGAGAGTCCTCGAGGAGACGACAAGCCAGGGGGGCGTGCCCTAGGGGGCGCCCTAGGGCTTGTTGCCCCCCTCGAAGACCCCCTGACCCCTACCTTGACCAATAAATTCAAAAGTATTCCCCAAACCCTAGAAGCGTCCACGAAAACACTTTTGCACAGCCGCAGGTTTATGATCTCGTGAGATCCCATCTGGAGGCCTTTTCTGGTACTCTGCCGGAGGGGGATTCAATCACGGAGGGCTTCTACATCAACCTTGCTGCCCTTCCAATGGTGCATGAGTAGTTTACCACAGACCTACGTGTCCATAGCTAGTAGTTGTATGGCTTCTTCTCTCTCTTTGATCTTCAATACAATGTTCTCCTCGATGTTCTTGGAGATCTATTCGATGTAATCTTATTTTGCGGTGTGTTTGTCGAGATCCGATGAATTGTGGATTTATGATCAGATTATCTATGAATATTATTTGAATCTTCTCTGAATTCTTATATGCATGATTTGATATCTTTGTATTTCTATTCGAATTATTGGTTTGATTTGGCCAACTAGATTGGTAGTTCCTGCAATGGGAGAGGTGCTTAGTTCTGGGTTCAATCTTGCGATGTCCTCACCCAGTGACAGAAGGGGCAGCGAGGCACGTACTGTATTGCTGCCATCAAGGATAAAAATATGGGCTTTATATCATATTGCTTGATTTTATCCCTCTACATCATGTCATCTTGCTTAAGGCGTTACTCTATTCTTATGAACTTAATACTCTAGATGCATGCTGGATAGCGGTCGATGGGTGGAGTAATAGTAGTAGATGCAGGCATGAGTTGGTCTACTTGTCATGGGCGTGATGCCTATATTCATGATCATTGCCTTAGATATCATCATAACTTTGCACTTTTCTATCAATTGCTTGACAGTAATTTGTTTATGCACTGTATGCTTTATTCAAGGGAGAAGCCTCTAGTGAAACCTATGGCCCCGGGTCTATTTTACATCTATTATTTTCATATCTATATTAAAAAAAACCCTGCTGCAATTATTTTGTGTTTATTTCCTTTTTCTTTTTTACTTTAGTTTTAAATCTATCTCTATCAGATCTCACTCTTGTTTGTGACATTGAAGGGATTGACAACCCCTTTTCCATGCCGTGTGCAAGTGTTTGTTAGTTTGTGCATGTGCATATATTGGAGACTTGCTTGTTCCTCCTACTGGATTGATACATTGGTTCTGTGGGGACCCTGACTCATAAGTCGTGATCACCGAATGCACGGGTACAATGATCCTAGAGATCAATGCTCACTGAACACACAAAGGCTGAATAACAAGAGTCTTACATCCATACATGCCGTGTTACACAAATTGTGACCATTATGGTCAAGTGTTGAGTATATCATCGCAGCGGAAATCTTCGTTGACAACTTGGACCCATGCCATCTGCCTTAACCCTACAGGCATTCTGACTGGGAAGTGTCCTAGCTCGCATGTTCGTCACCAAGAAATCTTCATCATATCATGTTCTTTCATGCTTGGCCAATAAAATAACCAGTGGCAAACTGATAACCCACAAGTTTAGGGGATCAGTTGTAGCCTCTTTCGATAAGTAAGAGTGTCGAACCCAATGAGGAGCTAAAGGCAGAACAAATATTCCCTCAAGTTCTATCGACCACCGATACAACTCTACGCACGCTTGACGTTTACTTTACCTAGAACAAGTATGAAACTATAAGTACTTTGTAGTTTTTGTGGGATAGATTTGCAAGAATATAAAGAGCACATAAATATAAACTAGGGGCTGTTAAGATAAAGAAGCAATAAAGTTAATGATAGCGAGTGTGTAAAAGTGGTGGTAGGAGTTTCAAAATTGCCCCTAAGCAATTGACTACGTTACTAGACCGATAACAAGTTTTATGTGGGAGAGGCCACTGCTAGCATGTCATCCCTTACTTGGAATTCTATGCACTTATGATTGGAACTATTAGCAAGCATCCGCAACTACTACGTTCATTAAGGTAAAACCCAACCATAGCATTAAGATATATTGGCCCCCCTTCAATCCCGTATGCATCAATTTCTACGCTAGGTTGAAGCTTCTGTCACTCTTGCCCTCCAATACGTAGTCATATCAACATACAACTAACCCTATGGTGTGATCCACGCGCGCACTCATATGATGGGCACCAATGGACAGCAACATAACCACAAGCAATTTAAATCAATCATAGCAATTCACCAATCACCGATAGGACAACGATAATCTACTCAGACATCATAGGATGGCAACACATCATTGGATAATAATACGAAGCATAAAGCACCCTGTTCAAGTAGAGGGTACAACGGGTTGCGGGAGAGTGCACCGCTGTAAATAGATGGGGGAAGGTGATGGAGATGTTGGTGAAGATGACGGAGGTGTTGGTGTAGATCGCCGTCACGCGATGATGGCCCCGGTGGCACTCTGGTGCCACCGGAAGCGAGGGGAAGAGAGCCCCCCTCCTCCTTCTTCTTCCTTGAACTTCTCCCTATATGGGAGAAGGGTTTCCCCTCTGGTCTATGGCCTCCATGGCGGAGGAGGGGCGAGAGCCCCTCCGAGATTGGATCCGTCTCTCTGTCTCTCTCTGTTTCTGCGTTCCCAGATTCTGGCCCTTCACCGTTTCTTATATTCCTGAAGATCCGTAACTCCGATTGGGCTGATTTTTCGACACGATTTTTATCTGGATATTAGATTTCTTGCGGTGAAAGAAGGGCATCAACCACCTTACGATGTGGCCATGAGGGCCCAGGGCGTGCCCCCTGCCTCGTGGCCCACTCGGGCATCGTCTCATGTTAGTTCCGCTTCCCAAAATTCACATATATTCCAAAAAAAAATCTCCGTCCATTTTTATTCCGTTTGGACTCCGTTTGATATGGATATTCTGTGAAACAAAAAACATGCAACAAACAGGAACTTGCATTGGGCACTGGATCAATATGTTAGTCCCAAAAAATAGTATAAAAAGTTGCCAAAAGTATATGAAAGTTGTAGAATATTGGCATGGAACAATAAAAAATTATAGATACGACGGAGACGTATCACAAACCAATGAGTACTTTGAATGTACTCGCAAGTAACCCAAGTGTGATGACATAATAATTATGCAAGGCTCTACTACTAAATTGGCATTTTTGCGTGAAGCTAGATTTTCATATGCAAGTATGATCAACATATATCAAGGACATGCATGCATCTGCAACAAGTATTAGGAGGTTATAGACATCAATATTGAGAAAGAGTTATAAACAACTCATGCTCAAGCTCATCAAGACTTCCTCAAGAATCACATCATCAATATCAACGAACCGTGTTTTTCCTCAGACACACACCAGGTTTCGCAAACATTGGACGTAGCCCAAGAGCGGTTACCCAACTGTCGTTGACCGTGGACACGGCTATTCGAACAGTTTTACACTCCGCAGAGGTTGCACACTTTACCCACAAGATCCGGGGAACTTCCGTGTCATCGACGACCCGCGGTACCTAAAGTACCCGGGGTAAGCACCCGATCACTATCTTTCCCTAGACGACACTAACATAGAGTCCACTCGATTGGTAGCAACCCCCATGCCCAATGTTTCACATCTTAAAATTGAGGAGCCTCGCTCCCATATTCATCACATACCACTGGCACGGGGTACCAACGGTGTGTCCAGTGCCCTGTAAAAATAGTCATGGCCGCCTATCCAAGCACGGCCCCGTCCCGAGAGTGACCTCGTGTCAAACCCCGTCACTAGTAATGCGGGCACCATGCTAGTATCGGCCTAGGTAATCAATAATGCCCTTTCCCATTTAAGGGTAGAGTGGTTGCACATGTATGGTTGGAATAACGGTCGCAATTTAAACCAATCCAATTTTAAAACAACACACACACTTGCCTCGGTACACCACTTCGTCATCAAGTGGTTACCAAACTCATCATCTCCCTCGGGCATAAGTGGCACCCGACGGGGTTTTCGAAAAGTCTTTTCAAAGTACTTTGCCTCCATCACCATGCACATTTCCGTCCCATTTGCGTAGCCACTACTATAGCATCCTACCTACTCCCATCCGCATAACCCTTATAGGAAAGTAGGGTCATGCTTGATGCAAGATTCAATGGAAAGCAATAAAGGCAACCAACCAAAGTGGTCACCAACTCAACATGATTTCGATGCATTGATAATGAGATGCAATATGACATGCATAAAAAGGTTTCTCGAACATGGTCAAAGGGCTGCTTGCCTTGTTCATCAGAGTCTTCAAAGCATCTGGCCCATCTCCAAGTACTCTGAATACTTCGTCAACTAACGTCGGAAACAATCACAATAAGCAACACAACAAGGCAAAAATAAAAGTGCTCTAAAAATAGGAGTTGGACTTTTCTAGGGTACCTCTGGTCATATGAAAAATGACCAAAGTGGTTTCATTCACATTGGATCAATGGATAGTTTGAAACATTTCATTATGATGGAATCAGGGGGTTTAATGGATATGCTAGTTGTCTACAGAATGCCTTTTTATAAAAATGAGTTAAAGTACCCATTAAATTAGGCATGATTTTAGAAACATTTAGAAATTGGTTTCACCAGATTTGGAGTTGAAATGATCTCCTTAGGGATTTGCAAAGTTGACCCCACATGATAAAATGGTTCAATAATTTATGATGTAGTGAAAGCATAAGGAAAATGTCCATAAACTAAGTTTGGATCTTATAAGTGCCTAGGGATTTGAATCAATTAATTTGGATCAAGTATGAACTTTCTCTTATTTTCTAAAGTTTATCGCAAAAAGCGGAAAATGGGCTTTCATAAATATTGGTGAAAGAAGTAACTCTGAAAAAAATATGTCAATAGCTCCATGTGAGAGAGCATGATTTATGAAGTCACTACAAATTTGAATCAAAAAATTTGGAGTTAATTAGATTTATTTATGGGTTTTTGAAGTTTACTGGAAAAAGAAAAAGGATAAAGGCTATACCACTTATTCACCGCACTGAGGGAGAGATGGGCAGTGGGCCGGCCCACCTCCACGACCGTGCGTGAGACTGCGGTGACGTCGAAGGCGCACTTCAAGCGGTACGCTTTCACGCTTGGGAAATGGAGCCGGCCAAGGCCGTTTCCACTTAAACAGACGAGCCCGCCTGCTGGGTCGCTGACGTGCGGGCCCCAGCTGCAGGTTGTCTCCCTCCTCCCGCCCGTGATAGAGGAGGCAGAGGCCCCGTCAGCGGGAGGTTGCCAGCGCCCTTCCCGTCGACTCCGGCCGTCCCTGGCGGCGTCCGGCATACCTACGGACTCGGGGGACCGAGCCGCGGCCATCCGTGGTCCTCTCGTCGACTAGGAGGGACCAAGTCGACGTTGGTCTTGATGCCGGCAGATGGGATTTTGGCGAGGCCTGGCATGGCAAGACAAGTGCGGGGAAGGAGAAATTAGGGCGCGGGTGAGTTTGTGGTGGTTCTTGCGATGCTCTGGGGTAAAGGGGTGGAGAGGAGGGGCTCTTGGTCACATGAATTTGGGTGGATTCCGGCGGCTTGGCCCCGGCCGTGGGGAGCGACGGAGGGCTTGAGGCGAGGGTTGGCTGGGTCCGGGAGGTGTACGGGAGGGAGAGAGGGTGAAAGGTCTCTAGAGGGAGGCCTCAGGTGGACTTAAATGGCGAGGCCATAGCTCACCGTGGACGCGGCCTACGGGCACTCGCGAGAATGGCCATGGCGGTCGAGGGAGGATGCTCGGGGCTGTCCGCAGTGTTCGCGGGCATGGTGTTGGGCGCAGGCAAAGGGGAGAGAGAGCAGGGCGAGCTCGAGGGGGTCCCTGGTGTGGGCGCGCATATTGGCTGAGCATGGCGGCGACGGACGCGAGCTGCAGAGGAGAGAGGAGGGAGAGGGAGGAAGGGGCCAACAGCTAGCCGTGCCGCAGACGTCGAGGCGGCCTCGGGGGACACGATCCCGACGCCCTAGGTGGTCGGGTGCCTCGGGCAGGACGCGGCGACAGTGCGGGAGCACACTGTAGCGCGCTCCAGAGCGCCCGTATGACCGGCATGGCCATGCCCCACGCGCTCTGGACGCGGCCACCATGTCCATTTGCTACTGGCTGGTCTGGAGATGCCCTCTGGTAGCTTAGGGTGTAAGTTAAGCGTAAGAGTTAGAGGAGGGGAATAGAGAAGCTCTGCCATGGTGAAAACAAAAAGGTATATGAGGGTTTTACCCCCTCGAATGATTGAGCTGAGGGTATGTGTGAGTTACTGGAGGTAGAGGAGGTCTAGGAGGAGCTGTGGTAAAACTTTGGGCTCAAGGGGAAATTATTTGGGGCTCCAAATAGTGATCACAAAAATGTGGCAGAAGGTGTATGATGAGATTTTTGGCTGTCAAATGGATTCCACTTGGCATGAAACTTAACAGGATCAATTTTCATGAATAAATGAGGTGTTCCAACAAGTTTGAGTCTATTTGGGTAAAGTTGCCAATGCAACTTTTGTAAACCCTAGAAATCAACAGAAGTGGCTTTTCCAAGATTTACTCACGCAACTCATCCCTCCTTGATGAACCACTTGGTGTAGTGTCATCATTTGGATATGTGAGCATGTCCACAAATTTTGAGGCCACAAGTAAAAAGTTGGCAACGTAGAGTTATTCAAGTTTGGATCTGGTCAAAAAGGGTTTTGGGGCACTTTGGTCAAGTTATCCTTCTCCAAAACTTGTGCCATTTGGTCTAGATGCATAATTAGACCATTTTAGTATGTTCACCAAGTTTTAGAGCATTTGGACATGTTTGGCAATGTAAAGTTGCTCAAACTTCAAAATGAACAGAAATGGTTTTGAGGGGGTTTGATGATGTTTTCTTGATCTTCAAAGCATGAGGATTTGCAATGTCATCAAATATGTCATATCTGACATGCTAGAATTTTCTTGGAATAAATCAAGAAAATTTCCTTTGTAAATATTTCAAAATCTTGAAATATCCAGAAAGGGGGTTTGAGGGATTTGACCAATATTTTGGACATGACCATGTGTTGAACTCTTATATATGGACAATATATGTCCTATGAGCTTCCCTGAATTTTCTCAAATAATTTTGAAATAGTTAAATAATTTTAACCTATCAAAGACCATTTCCGACCTAAAGAAAAATCCTTTAAATAAAATAGGAGAATAACTTCTAAAATTATATTTTTGTGGTTTATGGGAGTCCTATATCTAATAGGATTCAAATATACTTTTTGAAAGATTTTTCACACCCTTAATTATGTACTTGTAGTTCAAGTCTTGATTCAGGGGTTTTTGTAAAAGCTAATTTAGAAAATACTTTTTGGCCAAAATATTTCGGTAAGAAAATACTATTATGTCCTATACACATGGCATGATCATTGGGCAAAGTTTTGGACCAAGGAGAAGGAGTATAAGAGTTGGGGGATTTATTCGATTTATAAAGCACTTGCAAACAACAAAACAAAAAGCAATCAAGCAAAGACCAAAACACTCAAAAGTTTTTGTCAAACCATATTTTAGCATGATTATTAGCTTAACTGTTGTGTCATGAAAATCAGGGTGTGACAGACCTACCCCCTTATAAGAATCTCGTCCCCGAGATTCCCAAACTAGGCGTGTAAAGGAATACGAAAACTTGGATCTGGGGTAGTCTTCCCTTCTTCATGTTGCATATGCTTTTGAGTGGTGCTCCATTGATCCTTGAAGTACTTAGCTTCGTGTATGACGTTCTGCTTGACCCCTCTTGCTAATGTGTCTCTTACGTAGGTCATAATGAGATGGAGGTCAATGGCCCGGTGATCGATGCCCTTGCAAAGACTAGGATAGTTAGGAAGTTGGAAACACTTTCAGAGTGGTGTCGTGTGGAAACAAATGTTGTGCAGAGTGGGTGACTCAGGTGGTAACTCAGCTGGTAGCCGTCTATTCTTCGTCTTGCAGTGATCTTGGAGGGGGGCGATAAATCTTGGTGTGAGCTTCTCTTTGACATGGAAATGCTTGGTTCCTTCGAGAGAAATGGCTTGCAGATACACCTGGTCTTCGACGCGGAGGTTGACTTCTTGACGATGGTGGTTGGTGTAGTTCTTCCTTCTTGACATGGTGGTCTTCAAAAGTCTTCTAACCAGCTGAACGACTCTTCTTCCATCTTTGGGTAGACAAGTATGTTGCCAAATGGAGACGACAACTAATTTGTCCAAGTACTCCATGAAGTCTATGGGGTACACAAAGTAGGTTGGGGTATTGGTGGTGCTCTCGGTTGAGTATTGGCAAAGGTCTTCTCGACCTAGAGCCAAATCCCGTGGTCATGATCCATCCACGTTGTGGCTTGGTGGGGCTTAATGGTTGCAAGGATTCTAGTGTGTGAGTGAACGTTTATCATCCTATCCTTAAGCACAATTTCTGAGATGCCAATAGTGCTATCTAGTCCTCTAAACAAACTACTTCATACCACCAAAAACATCATCTCGCATAGGTTAACTCAAATCATCACTCATGCTATTGATATCCTCATGGATCCTTGGAGGAGGTCTAATAGAATCATACATCTCTACGATCGCCAAAATCATATGTATGTCTACCCCTAAAAATCTATGGGTAGGGCATACAAGCCGCCAAGATGGAATTAAACACGACAATCGAAGTGCGCACCCTATTTTTCCAAGGTTCAAGATAATGCATCTCTATCCTAAGGAAACACATCGTAAGCCACTCCAAGATCTTGTTTCCTTCCTATGAATCATCCCAACAGCGCATTAACTTCCATCAATCACTACATGATCCAATATCTACGGTGTTCCACATGATCTCCTAAAGTCCCTATAATCCCCAAATACCTGAAAGGGCTAACTCTACTATAGTAAGTCCACCAAATTCCCACCATCACGGTCAAGTAAACTCCAAGGTCACGCTTATATAGATACCTAAATCAACTCGGACAATTAATTCAATCTCCTAGTTTATGGTCCACCAAGAAACATGGTATCATGATCGAGATCATCAATCTAAATCCAATTTACTGTGAACCATGTAGACATACTCAACATCTATACTCAACTAGAATCACCTATTTAAATCCAAATCTCAAGTCCAACGAGGACTTCTATGCTTTCCCCCCAAGTCATTATTGTAATGTCAACTATCTTCTACCAATATCCCCTGGCTAGACTAAATCCTTACACCTCCAAGAATCTCAGCTTGCGATCATAATTTTCCTACAGAATCCAATTTGTCCAGGGGTAATGAAAGCTAGGCTACTCTATTAACACGATCCCACCAAGTTCATCTTCCAACATAAAAGCCTCATAATCTACCAGTCCTTGATAATCCCTCAAGGTCACTATCATAAACTCATCAAGTCATTTGTCCTCTATCCCTATATCCTCAGATTGGTCTTCCTATGGCATCGTCAGTTCTTGTGCTATATTAGAATGATAATGTGCTCGTTCACTATGTCCACTAGTTCCATAATGAACCAAGTGTTGTGCAGGGTTACGGAGGCTTAACTGGTTTTCTCGCAATTCTGTGGGTTAAGCACATGGTTAAGGATTCGAGCTGGGGTATCTCGTGAAGTCTCGAAAGGTCTGGGGATGGGTTTCTAATCTTGAGGGGTATGCACAACCCTAAGGGGTTGTACTTGGATGAGGAGGCGATAGCTAAAGTCTTTAGTACTGGTTGGTTGCTGAGGTGGAATCCTTGGTACCTCTTGTCTTGTCGGTCTTCAGTTGAGGAGAGAAAAGAGAGGGAGAAGTAGCATAGAGGAGGGAAATGCCTAAAGGTGGTTCTATAGTGCAAGTGCAAACAACATGTGCAAAAAGAACCAAACAAAAGAAACAAGGTAAGGAAGGTGATATAGTCGTGTACTTGTTACCTAGGGTAAAAGTGTGACTTATATCAAAACACAAACAATAAAAACAAGCAACACACAATCATGGTTCTATTCGAACCATCATACGGACTCGACTACGCATAGGGGGTACATGACTCATCCTACCCTAGGGGTTCTCGGACTCAAAAGTTGTGCTTTGCTCCGTGCCTCATGCATCCTTCCGGGTTTCCCTCAGGTGTCGCTACGTATCTTGTAGTTGTTCGATGAAACGATCTGGGTTGAGCCTGAAGATTCTTTGTCAACTCCTCACTAGATGAGCTGACAGGATGAAGGTGGTTCCTCATAGCTGGCATTGATTCGGTCTTCTGTTGTCTTCTTTATCATGACCATCCCTTTTGCCTTCTAAAGCATCGACGATACCAGGTAAGTAATCCTTTACACAATGATAATAACAAGGCATAGTATAGGTCCAACATGTCGGTTTCGTTAATGACAACATGGACACCAAGAGCGGGGGATGAAGAGATCCGTTTTCCTGCTCACTATAGTGAGGCGGACCAAATGGCGAGGTTCTCATCCACCAGTGGTTGCTGATACAACAACGGTAGGGACATGGTTGCTCTATTAGTGATGTATATCATGATCTTGCATATCCTATGCCCTGATCATCGTAGGCTAAGGTCGCATCATCTTGGGGTAGTGTCGAAGGTGTCACCATCTTCTGGGTATTCATGTCCTCATTCCTCGAGGATGTATCTTCTGTTGGTATCGTCTTGTTGTTGTGTCACCAATCTTGTGTTCAGAAGATGTGGGTGAATGTCTAGCAAGGCTTCTTCCATCTAGGCTATCCACGAGGATTACAAGGAATCCAGTGGTCAGGGGCATAAGGGTACTAGCGGCCATTTGCAAAAGTTTTGAAGGGGAAGAGATCAATAAGGAAAATATACCTTAGTTTTTGAAAAACTGAGAAGGGACGATAAGTATAGAAAGTTTTGAAAATTAGCAGTAGTTTTGTAAATAGTTTTACCCTAACTAACGACCATGCTAACAAAGGCTTCCTACAGTCAGGATGACACTGATACCAGCTCTGTGGGGACCCCGACTCATAAGTCGTGAGCACCGAATGCATGTGTACAGTGATCCTAGAGATCAATGCTCACTGAACACACAGAAGCTGAATAACAAGAGTCTTACATCCATACATACCGTGTTACACAAATTGTGACCATTATGGTCAAGTCTTGAGTATATTATCGCAGCGGAAATCTTCATTGACAACTTGGACCCATGCCATCTGCCTTAACCCTACACGCATTCTGATTGGGAAGTGTCCTAGCTCGCATGTTCGTCACCAAGAAATCTTCATCATATTTGTTCTTTCATGCCTTGCCAATAAAATAACCAGTGGGAAACCAATGAGTACTTTGAATGTATTCGCAAGCAACCCAAGTGTGATGACAGAATAATTATGCAAGGCTCCACTACTAAATTGGCATTTTTGCATGAAGCTAGTTTTTCATATGCAAGTATGATCAACATATATCAAGGACATGCATGCATCTGCAACAAGTATTAGGAGGTTATAGACATCAATATTGAGAAAGAGTTATAAACAACTCATGCTCAAGCTCATCAAGACTTCCTCAAGAATCACATCATCAATATCAACGAACCGTGTTTTTCCTCAGACACACACCAGGTTTCGCAAACATTGGACGTAGCCCAAGAGCGGTTACCCAACTGTCGTTGACCGTGGACATGGCTATTCGAACAATTTTACACTCCGCAGAGGTTGCACACTTTACCCACAAGATCCGGGGAACTTCCGTGTCATCGACGACCCGCGGTACCTAAAGTACCCGGGGTAAGCACCCGATCACTATCTTTCCCTAGACGACACTAACATAGAGTCCACTCGATTGGTAGCAACCCCCATGCCCAATGTTTCACATCTTAAAATTGAGGAGCCTCGCTCCCATATTCATCACATACCACTGGCACGGGGTACCAACGGTGTGTCCAGTGCCCTGTAAAAATAGTCATGGCCGCCTATCCAAGCACGGCCCCGTCCCGAGAGTGACCTCGTGTCAAACCCCGTCACTAGTAATGCGGGCACCATGCTAGTATCGGCCTAGGTAATCAATAATGCCCTTTCCCATATAAGGGTAGAGTGGTTGCGCATGTATGGTTGGAATAACGGTCGCAACTTAAACCAATCCATTTTAAAAACAACACACACACTTGCCTCGGTACACCACTTCGTCATCAAGTGGTTACCCAACTCATCATCTCCCTCGGGCATAAGTGGCACCCGACGGGGTTTTCAAAAAGTCTTTTGAAAGTACTCTGCCTCCATCACCATGCACATTCCCGTCCCATTTGCGTAGCCACTACTATAGCATCCTACCTACTCCCACCCGCATAACCCTCATAGGAAGTTAGGGTCATGCTTGATGCAAGATTAAATGGAAAGTAACAACGGCAACCAACCAAAGAGGTCACCACCTCAACATGATTTCGATGCATTGATAATGAGGTGCAATATGACATGCATAAAAAGGTTTCTCGAACATGGTCAAAGGGCTGCTTGCCTTGTTCATCAGATTCTTCAAAGCTTCTGGCCCATCTCCAAGTACTCCGAATACTTCATTAACTAACGTCGGAAACATTCACAATAAGCAACATAACAAGGCGAAAATAAAAGTGCTCTAAATATAGGAGTTGGACTTTTCTAGGGTACCTATGGTCATATGAAAAATGACCAAAGTGGTTTCATTCGCATTGGATCAATGGATAGTTTGGAACATTTCAATATGATGGGATCATGGGGTTTATTGGATCTGCAAGTTGTCTACAGAATTTCTTTTTATAAAAATAAGTAAAAGTACCCATTAAATTAGACATGATTGTAGAAACATTTAGAAATTGGTTTCACCAGATTTGGAGTTGAAATGATCTCCCTAGGGATTTGTAAAGTTGACCCCACATGATAAAATGGTTCAATAATTTATGATGTAGTGAAAGCATAAGGAAAAATGTTCGTAAGGTAAGTTGGGATCTTAGAAGTGCCTAGGGATTTGAATCAATTAATTTGGATCAAGTATGAACTTTCTCTGATTTTCTAAAGTTTGTCACAGAGAAGAGGAAAATGGGCTTTTGAAGTTTACTAGAAAAAGAAAAAGGATAAAGGTTATACCACTTATTCAGCGCACTGAGCGGGAGATAGGCAGTGGACCGGCCCACCTCCACGACCGTGCGTGAGACTGCGGTGACGTCGAAGGCGCCCTTCAAGTGGTATGCTTTCGCGCAGGGGAAACGGAGCTGGCCAAGGCCGTTTCCACTTAAATGGACGGGACCGCCTGCTGGGTCGCTGACGTGCGGGCCCTAGCTGCAGGTTGTCTCCACCTCCCACACGCGTCAGAGGAGGCAGAGGCCCCATCGGCGGGAGGTTGCCGACGCCCTTCCCGATGTCGACGGCCGTCCCTGGCGGTGTCCGACATACCTACGGACTTGGGGTACCGAGCCGCGTCCATCCATGGTCCTCTCGTCGACTAGGAAGGACTGAGCCGACGTTGGTCTTGACGCCGACGGACGGGATTTTGGCGAGGCCTGGCATGGCAAGGCAAGTGCGGGGAAGGAGAAATTAGGGCGTGAGTGAGTTTGTGGTGGTTCTTGCGATGCTCTGGGGCAAAGAGGTGGAGAGGAGGGGCTCTAGGTGGCATGAATTTGGGTGGATTCCGGCGGCTCGGCCCTGGTCGTGGGGAACGACGGAGGGCTCGGGGCGAGGGTTGGCTGGGGCCGGGAGGTGTACATGATGGAGAGAGGGTGAAAGGTCTCTAGAGGGAGGCCTGGGGTGGCCTTAAATGGCGAGGCCATAGCTCACCATGGAGGCAGCCTATGGGCAGTCGCGGGAATGGCCATGGCTGTCGAGGGACGACGCTAGGGGCTGTCAGCGTTGTTCTTGGGCATGGTGTTGGGCGCATGCAAAGGGAGAGAGAGCAGGGCGAGCTCGAGGGGGTCCCTGGTGTGGGCGCACATATTGGCCGAGCCGGGCGGTGACAGACGCGAGCTGTAGAGGAGAGAGGAGGGAGGGGGAGGAAGGGGCTAACAGCTAGCCGCGCCGGAGACGTTGAGGCAGCCTCGGGGGACACGATCCCGATGCCCTAGGTGGTCGGGTGCCTCGGGCAGGACGCGGCTACAGTGCGGGAGCACACTGTAGCGCGCTCCAGAGTGCCCATATGGCCAGCATGGCCATGCCCCCACGTGCTCTGGATGCGGCCACCTTGTCCATTCGCTACTGGCTGGTCTGGAGATGCCCTCTGGTAGCTTAGGGTGTAAGTCAAGCGTAAAAGTAAGAGGAGGGGAAGAGAGAAGCTCTGCCATGGTGAAAACATAGAGGTATATGGGGGTTTTACCCCCTCCAATGATTGAGCTGAGGGTATGGGGGAGTTACTGGAGGTAGAGGAGGTCTAGGAGGAGTTGTGGTAAAATTTGGGCTCAAGGGGAAATCATTTGGGGCTCCAAACAGTGATCACAAAAATGTGGCAGCTCGTGTTTGACGAGATTTTGGGCTGTCGAATGGATTCCAGTTGGCATGAAACTTAACAGGATCTATTGTCATGAATAAATGAGGTGTTCCAACAAGTTTGAGTGTATTTGGGTAAAGTTGCCAATGCAACTTCTTAAACCCTATAAATCAACAGAAATGGCTTTTCCAAGATTTAGTCATGGAACTCATCCCTCCTTGATGAACCACTTGGTGGAGTGTCATCATATGGATATCTGAGCATGCCACAAATTTGGTGGCCACAAGTAAAAAGTTGGCAATGTAGAGTTATTCAAGTTTGGATCTGGTCAGAAAGGGTTTTGTGGCACTTTGGTCAAGTTATCCTTCTCCAAAACTTGTGCCATTTAGTCTAGATGTATAATTAGACCATTTTAGTATGTGCACCAAGTTTGAGAGCATTTGGACATGTTTGGCAATGTAAAGTTGCCCAAACTTCAGAATGAACATAAATGGTTTTGACGGGGTTTGATGATGTTTTATTGATCTTCAAAGCATGAGGCTTTGCAATGTCATCAAATATGTCATATCTGACATGCTAGAATTTTCTTGGAATAAATCAAGAAATTTCCTTTGTAAATATTTCAAAATCTTGAAATATCCAGAAAGGGGTTTTGAGGGATTTGACAATATTTTGAACATGACCATGTGTTGAAACTCTTATATATGGACAGTATATCTCCTATGAGCTTCCCTGAATTTTCTCAAATAATTTTAAAATAGTTAAGTAATTTTAACCTATTAAAGACCATTTCTGCCCTAAAGAAAAAGCCTTTCAATAAAATAGGAGAATAACTTCTAAATTTATATTTTTATGGTTTATGGGAGTCCTATATCTAATAGGATTCAAATATACTTTTTGAAAGATTTCTCATACCCTTAATTAAGTACTTGTAGTTCAAGTCTTGATTAAGGGTTTTTTGGAAAACCTAATTTAGAAAATACTTTTTGGCCAAAACATTTTTGTAAGAAAGTACTATTATGTCCTATACACATTGTCGGCGTTCTGGGAACGGGGGTACCCAGACTTGCCTGCCTGCGGCCCAGAGCGTGGCTCATCCAGCGGCCTGGTACGGCCCATCTTCAGCAGCAACCACTCAAGACCCTCGCGAGGGGCCAAGCGCCGTGAGGCGGATGACGCAAGACCTACCCTAGGGCAGCCTCACTAGGCTCGCTCCCGAGGAGCGGAGATATCAAGGCAAGGGATACCTCGCGAGGTTCGCGTGATGTGAGCCGTGATGACCAAGGCCAGGCGGACGCCAGCGGGCACAGGAAGCCACCTCTTCGGTGCTAAAGGGGCAAGCGTAGGCGAGGAGTCTTGAGGCATCAGGCAAATGTTTCCATATCAGTGCAACGAGACTAAGACCAGCAGGACGGCAGGGCGAAGGTCAACACGGAGCCCACGACGACGTCACCACCAGAACCTTTGGCACAGGAAGACCACCTTTTGTCAAGATAGATTGTACTAGTTGTCCCCCTTCAAACTTGGTCGTTGTGGAATCCCTTCCCGCTCATTATTTGGGAAGAGGACCCAGGCCTCTATAAATAGGACTAGCCACCACCATAGAAAGGGAGGATCATTGAGACCACCCTTACACCCACTAGCTCACCGAGCCCAAGAACACCTCTCCTCAGGAGGTTGTTCTTCCCGTGTACTCGTTCATCCTAAGCCTACAAGGCAATTGATGTTGAGCATCACAAGGTCATCCCCATGGACGTACCATCGTCTCACCAAATGCCAAGTGGACCCATGACACGTGCTCGAGCACGAGCTCTCGAGACCGAGGTGACTTCACTCCTCTCTCTACGTCACTTTGATTCACATGAGACATGGCTGCTACCCTCACCAGAGACTCTTTGCATACTCAGGCACCTCGGGAGGAACCATGGAGAAGCCAAGGAACAAGAAGAATCGAAGGAGGAAGAAGGAGGAGAAAACGGCCGAAACTCAGACAGCCCGGATGATCCGGACGAAGTCCTGGACAATCCGGACAGAGCCCGGATGATCCGGACCAATGTCCGGACGATCCGGATAATGCGCGCCCTCGACACTCGAAGCTCCACGCCGAAGCCGGATCATCCGGACCCCGGCCCGGATCATCCGGACGCACCCAGACGTCCGGACAAAGACCTGAACATCCGGACTACCCGCAGCAGAACAGACATGTCCGGATCATCCGGACGCCGCCCCGGATCATCCGGACCCCCGCAGCCCGGATCATCCGGACAGTGCCTGCGTGCATGACTTTTGGGTCGAAGACCATATATGTCGCTCTACCTAAACTATCTAGGGTTAGCTTTGTGTTAGCTCATCCAAAAACCTTAGTGGTTCCTCTCCTACGAGACCGCGACCTCTTCGAAGAAGATCCACCGGATTCAAGACCTCCTTAATGGAGAAGAACATCAAGACCTCCTTAATATGAGCGACTCCACGATGAATGACAAGAAACAACTAGTGCTATTCGCCACCAAAAGTGAGATGAGAGAAGTGTGTGAGAACCCCTCGAGTGTCTTTCACCTTTTGCTTTTCTGCAAAGGGGAAGCCAAACCTACTAACACTTCACCACCTCCACCTTTAGTGTTATCTCAATTGTTGCAGGAATTCTCGGACGTCTTCCCGATGAGCTACCACCGGGTCTACCTCCACTTCACGGAATCGAACACCGCATCGACCTCATACCCGGCGCACCACTTCTGAACAAGGCTCCTTACCACGTCAACCCCGAGGAAACCAAAGAGATACAACGGCACGTACAACAACTCATTGACAAAGGTCATGTACGTGAAAGCTTGAGCCCTTGTGCCGTTCCGGTTATTCTCGTGCCTAAGAAAGATGGAAGTTTTCGCATGTGCTCCGATTGTCGCCCGATAAATGCTATCACCGTTAGATACCGTCACCCTATCCCATGCTTAGACGACATGCTTGATGAATTATGTGGTGCCACCATCTTTTCGAAAATTGACCTTAAAAGTGGTTACTACCAAATTCGCATTCAAGAGGGTGATGAGTGGAAAACGGCTTTCAAAACCAAGTTTGGGTTATATGAGTGGCTTGTCATGCCAATGGGTTTATCGGAAGCGTCCGGCTCATTT
The DNA here is from genome assembly GCA_902687465.1 of Secale cereale. Lineage (NCBI taxonomy): Eukaryota > Viridiplantae > Streptophyta > Magnoliopsida > Poales > Poaceae > Secale > Secale cereale. The sequence goes on along the minus strand of LR738715.1, from coordinate 221,534,797 downwards.
ATGCGTCTCATGCATTTTGTTCTAAGACCCTACATAGGCATCTTTGTAGTGGTTTACTTTGATGACATCCTCGTTTTTAGCAAGTCGCTTGAGGACCATGTAACACACATCAGTATGGTTTTACAAACCCTTCAGAAAGAGCGCTTATATGCTAACATGGAAAAGTGCACTTTTGGTGTTGACAAGGTCGTTTTCTTAGGATTTGTCGTTTCTTCCCAAGGTGTTCACGTTGATGAAACTAAAATTGAAGCAATTAAAACTTGGCCTCAACCAATGAACCTCCAACAAGTGCGTAGCTTTCTTGGTTTAGACGGTTTCTATCAATGTTTTGTGAAGGACTTTAACACAATTGCTATGCCTCTACACGCCTTGAGCAAGAAGAATGCACCCTTTGTTTGGGGTCCTTCGCAAGACACCGCGTTCATTAAGCTCAAAGACTTGCTCACCCACGCACCACTTGCCCTACCAAACTTTGATAAACCTTTTGAGATTCATTGTGATGCTAGTGGTACCGGCATAGGTGGCGTGCTAATGCAAGAAAAGCGCCCAATTGCGTACTTTAGCGAGAAGCTATCCGAGGCGCAACTTAACTACTCCATTTATGATAAAGAGCTCTGTGCCTTGGTGAGAGTTTTGCGTGTTTGGGAACATTACCTTAGACCTCATGAATTCATTCTTCATACGGACCATGAGACTCTCAAGTATCTAAAGGGTCAAACTAAGTTGAACAAGCGTCATGCTAAGTGGAGTGAGTTCATTAAGTCTTTCCCCTACGTCATAAAGTACATCAAAGGCAAATAAAATGTTGTGGCGGATGCGCTGTCCCGCAAATGCATGTTTGTCACAAAACTTGAGTTGAATGTTCTTGGCTTTGAGCACATAAAAGACTTATATGAGCATGATTCTTTCTTTGCAAATCCTTATGCTAAGTGTTTGACTCACACTTCTTGGGAACATTACTACATCAAGGATGGATATCTTATGAGAGCTAACATACTTTGCATTCCCGAGTCTTCGCTTCGTTTGCTCCTTTTGCAGGAATCTCATGGAGGAGGACTCATGGGACACTTTGGTCGTGACAAGACATTTGTTATGCTCTCCAAGAACTATTTTTGGCCCAAGATGCTACGTGACGTCTCACGCCTCACCAACCAATGCTCTACATGTCGCAAAGCTAAGTCAAAAGCTCAATCTCATGGTCTTTACATGCCACTTCCAATTCCATACCATCCATGGGAAGACATAAGCATGGACTTTATACTTGGATTGCCTAGGACTCAAAATGGAAAAGATTCTGTGTTTGTTGTCGTGGATAGATTCTCTAAAATGGCTCATTTCATTCCTTGTAACAAGATCGACGATGCTTCACATGTGGCGAATCTCTTTTGTAGGGAAATCATTCGTCTACATGGAGTGCCCAAGACGATCGTGTCGGACCGGGACGTCAAGTTCTTGAGCTACTTTTGGAAGACTCAATGCGCCAAACTCGGCATCAAGCTCCTCTTCCCTTCGGCATATCATCCACAAACCGACGGCCAAACGGAGGTGACGAACCGCACACTTTCGACGCTTCTTCGCGTGTTGATCAAGAAGAATGTCAAGGAATGGGAGCAATGCTTGCCCATCGCCGAGTACGCCTACAACCGCACAAGACATTCTACTACCGGAAGTCCCCTTTCGAGGTCGTCTACGGCTTCAACCCGTTGTCCCCATTGGACATCCTACCTCTACCTCTACAAGAATGCATCAACTTGGACGCACGTGCTCGAGCAAGCTATCTCAAGAAGGTGCACAAAGATACAAGGGCAACGATCAAGCTACACGTACATCGACTAGCGTCCAAGCTCAACGCCAACAAGAAGCCTATGGTGTTCCAACTGGGAGATCTCTTATGGCTACATCTTCGCAAGGACCGTTTCCCCAACGAGCGCAAGTCCAAACTACTACCTCGGGCCGACGGACCCTTCAAGGTGCTAGCACGATACAACAACAATGCCTACAAGATCGACATTCCTCGCGACAAGTACAACGTGAGCGATGTCTTCAACGTCAAGGATCTCTCCACTTTCATGGTGATGAAGATTTTGATCCGCGGTCGGATCTTTCCCAAGGGAGGGGAGATGATGCGGAGCATCCCAAGGTCATCCCCATGGACCTACGATCGTCTCACCAAATGCCAAGTGGACCCATGACACGTGCTCGAGCACGAGCTCTCGAGACCGAGGTGACTTCACTCCTCTCTCTACGTCACTTTGATTCACATGAGACATGGCTGCTACCCTCATCAGAGACTCTTTGCATACTCAGGCACCTCGGGAGCAACCATGGAGAAGCCAAGGAACAAGAAGAATCGAAGGAGGAAGAAGGAGGAGAAAACGGCCGAAACTCAGACAGCCCGGATGATCCGGGCGAAGTCCCGGACGATCCGGACAGAGCCCGGATGATCCGGACCAACGTCCGGACGATCCGGATAATGCGCGCCCCCGACACCCGAAGCTCCACGCCAAAGCCAAATCATCCGGACCCCGGCCCGGATCATCCGGACGCGCCCGGACGTCCGGACAAAGACCCGGACATCCGGACTACCCGCAGCAGAACAGAAATGTCTGGATCATCCGGACGCCGCCCTGGATCATCCGGACCCCCGCAGCCCGGATCATCCGGACCATCGTCCGGATCATCCGGACAGTGCCTGCGTGCATGACTTTTGGGCCGAAGCCCATGTACCCCTTCGTCCCTCCTAGCCTATATATGTCACTCTACCTAAACTATCTAGGGTTAGCTTTGTGTTAGCTCATCCAAAAACCTTAGTGGTTCCTCTCCTACGAGACCGCGACCTCTTTGGAGAAGATCCACTGGATTCAAGACCTCCTTAATGGAGAAGAACATTAAGACCTCCTCACGGAGATGACTATCGCCACTTGTATCGTCCTTAGTTGATCATGTATTGTGTATCGTACTTTGTGTACCCGGATCTAGCATTTGTGTGACCTAAGCTTGTTGATTTGAGTGTTTTCTCCTTGTTTCTCTTGTGTTTTCTTTATGCCCCTCGTGTTATTCCTCGGGATCCCTCCTTTTCGTGAAAGATCGGCCACGTAGGGTTCAACCCTACATCAACAATCCACCACACCACACTGGTGTAGGGTATTACACCACAACGGTGGCCCGAACCAGTATAAATGCTCGTGTCTCTTGTTCTTCGGGTTTGACGAGCTTGGCCTAGGAATCGGTGCGAGAACGAGCTAGAGCGGGAGGGAGAGATCTTCGTGCGCACTCTAGTGTTACAACCTCAAGGGTTTGCCGGAACCCACGATCTGACATTTGGTGCGCCGGGTAGGGGTGCGCCAAAGCTTCACTGCTCCGCCGGTTTCACCTCTCCTTCAGCCCCCATGGCCGACGTCGCTCCCCCGACTAGACCGACGGACGCCCGCATTGACGCCATGGGACTCAGGGCCTTCACCCCCGCCTTGTGGCGGGTGCGGTAGCTGCCCAAGTTCAAGCCAGAGATGCCACCCCGTTATGACGGTGCGGCAGTGTAATGCCTAGTATGAGACTATACCTCCCACGTGTCGAAGCACGACTTAAAGGCATAATCTCATACTAGAATGATCTCAAGTATGGTATCTTAGCACAACTCATGTAAAAGAGGGATGAAAATGTAAAAGAGTAGTTGGCTTACACTCGCCACGTCACACAATGAAATACATTAACATACATCATCCGAATAACATCAGGGTCCGACTACGGACGAAGATCCAAAAGAAAGATACCATAAATAAAGCAACACAAGCCCGGATCGCCCCTAGTAGGAACCACTACTGATCGTAGAAAACGACACATACATACGGCGAAGCTCTTCATCGAACTCCCATTGAAGTTCTGCACCATCTTCTGCCTTGTTCTCAGCGGTACCTGCATCTGGTGTTGTGTAGAATCTATGAGCCACAAAGCACTCAGCAATCCCGTTCCCGGGTATCAAAACTATCTAAGCCTTGGGTGTGGAAAAGGCTTAAACAAGGTTGCAGCTGCACTAGCACTAGCTTACGTGTTTAGAGCGAGAAGAGAAAATGCTAACGATCGACAAAGTGATCACGAAGTGATCCTATCTAAGCACGTCAAACATAACCCCACCGTGTTCACTTCCCGAACCCCTTCAGAAAGCGACCGTCACGGTTACTCACACTGGTAGTGTATTATGAACATGGTGTCAAGTTGTCTACAACCGGATATTAACAAATTCCCATATGCCACATAACTGCGGGCACGGCTTTCGAAAGATCAAACCCTACAGGGGTGTCTCAACTTAGCCCATCACAAGCTCACGATCCGCGGAGTCGCAACTCCAAGGTAGGAAGACCCGAGTATTCTCGGAATCCCGTGCTCAAGATATTCCGAAAAAGGTAAAACTAATCCAGCAAGACCTCCCGGCGTGCCGACACCCTGATAGTAGCCGCGCGTATCTCATCTCAGGCCACGACAGGATGGGCGATTCTACAGGTTTTTACTAGCCCTTGAGTTTCCTCGAGGTGGCACCGCAGACTCCCCAGTTTGGACCAACACTCATGTGGAGCACTCATTGTTCGGGAATTCGGTAACTGGTAACTGCTCGGTCGACTACTGATTAGCGATTAATCGGTTAATCGGCCATTTAACCGAATTAATCGGTCAATCATGAATCGGTTGCACATGAAAATATATTGGCAACATGTCACTAGTTTTTCATGTATTGTACACCACATAATCCAATGCTCACAGCTGCCCATGAGATGAATCTTAGCAGAACTGTACCTTGTTGGTTGGTTAATCCTTGGGGACCTGGTTCAAGGGGTCTTCGGCGCTGCTGCCTGGCCTAGGTCACTGGCACTGCTGCCTGGCCTAGGTCAATGCTACTACCTGTCCTATGCCGCTGCTGCTGCAGCCTACTGGTAGGGGCTGTAGGAGAGACGAAGAGAATAGGATGGGAGGGGATGGGGGTCAAAGAAGGAGGCTAGAGCCGGCGACGGGAGCAGGGCGATCGCCGGCGGTGGCTAGGGCCGGCGAGGAGAAGCCATGGTCGTGAGTCGTGTGGAGTCAGGAGAGGAAGGGGCGCTGTAATTTGGGCGAGGGATGATGCAGCTCCGGAGGTTACAGGGCCAAATAATGGCCTGGATTACCGCTTCGGTACCCCCTTTTTTCATGAATGCCGCTTCAGTTACCTGACCCATCACCGATTAATCGGTTTGACAACCAGTTAATCGTCTGACAACAGATTAAATGCCAGTTAATCGGCTTGACCATTTAATGAACCGAGTATGTGCTATTCACCTCAGTTAGGCACTGAGTAGCGATTAAATGGCCATTTAAATGGTAACTCGGCCGAGTTCTTGAACAATGGGAGCACTGGCCCGGGTTGTTGATTAAGAAAATGGTTAATTACTCCCTATGCAAGTTTTAGTTGTTAGGCAAATGTAGAACCAAAGTTGGGCCTTGCTAGAAAAGCTTTAGCGCTAAGCGGGTTCTCAAGGGGGGCCCATAAACCCCAACCGTGTTAGGAACGCAAAATCAAGGAACATAACACCGGTTTATCGGTTCCTAAGGTGGCATGAGTGGAACAAAACACCGAGCAAAAGGCCAAGCCTTCCACCCATTGCCAAGTATATAGGTGTGTTAATATATTTAAGAGATATAGTGATATTCCAACAACAAGTTCCAACATGGAGCAATCTTCATCTTCACCTGCAACTAACAACGCTATAAGAGGGGCTGAGTAAGCGGGTAACATAGCCAAACAATGGTTTGCTGGGAATGTGTCAAAGGTTAGAGGTCTCATGGCAACAATAGGAGGGCTGACAAACAGACATAGGCATGGAGGCAACAACTAAAGAGCGAGACATCTAGCATAGGCAAAGATAGTAGTGATATCTGGGTAAGGTCATCTTGCCTAAGATTCCGCAAGGAAGAAGAACGAGTCCATGAAGTAGTCGAACAAAACCTCACAACTCCGGAGCGAAATCGAAGCTAACGAGAGAAACAAACCGGAAAGAAGCAAACAACACGGTAAACTCACAAGCATAAACATGGCATATGATGCACAATCAAGTATGATGCATGTCCGGTTTAAATATGCATGGCATGGCAAAATGCACAAACAAAGCTAAAAGTTAAGTGGAGCTAAATATGCAACGAGTTGCATATTGACAAAACACCACATTTTATTTATTTAGTCGACTCTCGTTTATTTACAAGACAAGATTAAATGTTTTTATTAAACATGGCAAGAGGTGAAGCATGATCAAAACTACACTATCTAGTCAATTTAAATGAGGCCGGAAATAACAACAACAATTTCGGAAACTCCTCATGTCATTTAGCAATTATTGAAGCAACAACAATTTTAACCATTTAAATGTTGTTATCATGATGCGGATGACATTTTCAAGTTTTATGCAAATTTTAGTTAAAGGTTGACAATTAACAAGATATGAAGCATTTGGTCGCCACGACGGAAGGAAAGGAGTGTCCTGGCGCCGAGAATGGAAACGGTGCCACGGCAACATTCCGATGATCCGACAACTCGTCGAGAAGCCGGTGCAAAAGCAAGGTGGCGTGAGTGAGTCGAACAAGATGATGGGGTGCTCCCGGCTTCCGGGTTCCCACGGGCCGGCGACAAAAGAGGGGCGCAACGAACACGGCGCAAACAAGTACTTCATCTCATACATCACACATTCGTTCACGGGCGTCGACTCGGTGGTATACCTATGAAGCATGCATTCGGGGTGGAACGAGTCGTCGAGGGAAGTAGCCGTTCATGTTCGTAGTCGTACACATCGACGCTAGTAGTGGTACTCGCGGTGGTTGTGGTACACGTTACGTAGCCGTGCACATCGGCGGTAGTTGTACTCATCGTGGAAGTAGCCGTACACATATCGTAGGGGAACTTGACGCATCCAGTCTTCGGGGCCGTCGCGGTACATGGTATCTCCCAGTGTAGGCATACACGTCGATCAGAGGGTCATGGCGAGTTGTCCAGTAGCCATACACGTTCAAAAAGGAACTTGACGAACTCGAATCGCGGTCTTGGCGCTCCAAAATCGAAGCAAGGCCAAAACCTCGGGTGGACAGCAGCATGGCAGCTCGAAGCAGAGCAGCGGAGGCAGGATATGCAGCGAGGTCATGGGGGTGCGGGACTTGGGCACCGGCTGCAGGAAGCTCGGGGTAGGAGAAGCAGCCACCATGGGGACCGGGAGGAGCTCGGCTCCCCTCGGGCGTTGCGGGCTGCTGGTGGAAGAGACGCACGGGCGAGGTGGGTCGAGGGCGGTGGCGCTCCTGGTGGTCGCCACGATGGCGGGGCGAGGTGCCCAGCACGGAGGAAGGAGGCGCGGGCGAGGAAGTGGCCGACGCGGCGGCGGTGACGACGCGGGCAGTGGCCGGAGCAGGACCCGGGGCGCGGGGCGACAGGGTGGCCGGGTCCGCCGGCGTAGGAGGCACGACGATGGGGAGAAGGAAGGCGGCGACGGATCGAGGTGCAGGCGAGGTCGCAGGAGGGATGGCGCGCAGGCGGCCCTGGGCGCGCGGGGATGCGAACAGGGGCTCGAGGCCATGGCGGGGCGAGGGAGCTGCGTGGAAAAGGAGAGGTGAGGGGCGTGAGGAGGACGAGGGGGAGATGGGGATCGAGGTCGGGAGGAGCGGCGCTGTGGAAGGACGAGGGAAGAGGGAGAGAGCGGTCGAGCAGGCTAGGGTTAGCTAGAGGGGAGAGGGAGGCTGTGCCTTGGGCCTAGGAGGAGCGGTCGGCCGAGCTGGGCTGGCCACTACGGCTGGGCCGCGCGGAAGAAGGCCAGCCTGGCCGCTGGGCTTCTCTCTCCCTCCCTACTATTGTTAAAATAAAACAGAAAAACAACAAAGAAGAAAAGAAAAGGAAGGAGGTGCTAGGGATAGAATTAGGGCATGAGGTTATTTTCCCGGACTCGCAAAAATGTCCACGGTCCACGAAAAATAGAAGAGGCAAGAATGCAAGATTTAAATTCGAACTCATATGAATTTAATTCAAATGGTTTGAATTAGGACAAGGTTTAGGAAGTGTCCAGAAATGTTGAGACTTTAGGAGGAACCTCGATAAAAGAGATAAGAATTGTTGCCAAGGTTTGGAGGTGAAACTTGAAGCAAAAGAATATGGAGAATTTGCAAGTGTGTTTCGATGGTTCCAAGGCAATGGAATATTTTGTTATAGCTCCTTAATAATATTAGGAGACTTTGTATAGGTTATAAAGAGAAATCACCATGTGAATATCCCTCGATTTAAATGGATCGAAGATCCATATGATTTATTTAGTGGAGTTGCAGAAATTAAAGACATGATGGCATGATGACATGATGCAATGCAAAAATAAATGGAGCAAACAAAAGAAACACACGGTGAAAACCCCGGAACATTAGGAAGTCTTCTCGAGCACCGGTCTTGGGGCGTCACAGGCAGATCCATCAGCCTTCCTGCTGGCGTTCGAGGAGGCCATTCTGGAGGTCGGAGGCGACGACAAGGTCATGGCCAACTGGTTCCCCATGGCCCTCGTTGGCGCACCTTGCGCCTGGATGCTCAACCTGTGTAGATACTATATGGCTTCTTGGGGGGAGTTGTGCGGCCATTTCGTCGCACGATTCGCGGCACCGATGACCGCCGTCGTCGTGGCCCTCCTCGGTGGCTCACAAGCGCCGCCCTCAGACCGCCACGTCAAGCAGTTCTTCCACCAGATCGACGCCGCCCCCGTACGCCGGGGAGCCCCGCGCGGATGTGCGGCGCCCAAGACTGACCTCACCTTCGACTCAGGGGACCATCCCGCTTCCGCTATGGGCTCATGAGCTCTCCTGATGCTTTGCACCCCCACCATCTACAACATGGCAGTCACCAAGACCCACATCGATGGTGGGGCTGGCCTCAAATGTGCTCTCAGAAGAAGCTTTTAGCCTGCTCCACGTGCCACTCGAGCGGCTATGCCCCACCAAGCCCTTCTCCGGAGTCGGCAGCGGTTCCGCCAGCCCTCTAGGGCAGATCCTCCTCCCAGTCACCTTCGGCACCCGCGACAGCCATCGCACTGAGATGATTGACTTCGACATCGCTCGTATTGGCCTCCCATACAACGCCATCCTCGGGTATCCAGCCCTGGCTCAGTTCATGGCCGCAACACATCCGGCCTACAACCTCATGAAGATGCCGGGGAGCGGCGGCATCCTCACCGGGGCTGGAGACGCGAAGGAGGCTCTGGCGGCCCTCAAGCTCGTCTTCCAGACTGCTGCCGCAGCACGCCCGACCGATGAGGCCGCTCCATAGGTGAAGGGGGCCGCACCAGCTAAAAAGAAGCAACTATTCACTCAATTTCGAGCCGAAATGAAGCAAGTACCCGTCGAGGAGGATGGATCCTTGGGAGCCACCTTCACCATAGGCGCCAACCTCGACCCGGAACAAGAGGAAGTGTTGGTGAAGATCCTGCATGCGAACAAGGAGGTGTTCGCCTAGGAGCCCAAGCAGCTGGTAGGGGTCCCAAGAGGGGTAATCGAGCACCACCTAAGGGTGTGCCCCAATGCGCGGCATGTGAAGCAAAAGGCGCTGCGGCAGTCTACAGAGAAGCAGTCCTTCATCATGCAATAAACTTGCAAGCTAGAAGCAGCGGGTGTCATCCGCGAGGTTCAGTACCCAGAATGGCTGGCGAACCCTGTCGTTGTGCCTAAGAAAGGCGGGAAGGAGCGCATGTGTGTCGAATTCACCAACCTCAACAAAGCCTGCCCTCAAGACCCATTTCCACTTTCGCGCATCGACCAGATCGTCGACTCCACCGCAGAGTGCGACCTATTGTGCTTCCTAGACACGTTCTCGGGCTACCACCAGATCAAGATGGCGGTAGAACACATGGAGAAGATGGCCTCCTAAGCCCGTGCGGGGTATACTGCTACATCTGCATGTCGTTCGGGCTGCGCAACGCAGGGGCGGCCTTCCAGTGATTGATGCACATCGCCCTGGGCCCGCAGCTGGGGAGGAACACAGAAGCCTATGCCGATGACATCGTGGTAAAATCTCGGGAAGCAAGGACCCTCATTCAGGACCTGGAAGATACTTTCACCAGCCTGCGCTAGGTGGACCTGAGGCTTAACCAGGAGAAGTGCATATTTGGTGTCCCTTCTGGCAAGCTACTGGGCTTCCTCATGTCGCATCGAGGAATTGAGGTCAACCCAGAGAATGTCAAAGCAATAGAAGACATGCGCCCGCCGCAAACCTTAAAGGAAATGCAAAGGCTCGCGGGTTGCGTGACCTTGTTAGGACGCTTCATCTCCATGCTGGGGAAGCGCGCCTTGCTGTTCTTCAAGTTGATGAAGAGAAAGGGGCCATTCGAGTGGACCCCGGAGGCCGACCTGGCATTTCAAGACCTCAAGAGATATTTGACCAGCCCACCAGTGATGGTAGCGCCTAGTCCCCTTGAGCCCCTGGTGCTCTACTTGGCCGCCACTCCCTACTCAGCTAGCACGGCGCTGGTGGCAGTCCGAGGAGAACGCCAGGTCAAGGGCACGCCGCACAACATCGTGTGTCCGGTCAGGACAACACAGTGCCAAGACGGCACCACCAAAGCCACAAAGATACCAGCAGGTGATCAAGACTTACAAGACGGCACTACCGGGCCTATGGAAGCCCCTGTGGGCGACCAACCTCCGGAGAACTTGGGCTCCGTCGACACTCCTGCCCTAGTTGAGCACCCGGTGTACTTCGTCAGCACGGTGCTGCAGGACGCGAGAGCACGATACCCCGTGCCACAGAAGCTCTTGCTCGCGCTCTTGGTGGCCTCGCGTAAACTGCATAATTACTTCCATGGCCACCCCATCAAGGTTATCTCGGCATACCCGCTGGAGAGGGTACTCCGGAGCCCCAACGCTGCGGGAAGAGTTGCTGAATGGAATATCGAGCTGCAGGCGTTCTAGTTGGAGTTCAGCACAACCAGGGTCATCAAAGGAGCCGCGCTAGCTGACTTCATGGCAGAATGGACCGACGCCCCAGAGATCGAAGCGGGCGAGGACCGATCCCTCTCCCCAGGAAGTGAAGCGCCGGACGGCTGGGTCATGTACTTCGATGCCACGTTCGCATGCCAGGGCGCGGGGTCTGGAGCTGTGCTCATCTCGCCCACTCAGGACAAGCTTTACTACGCCGTGCAGCTCTGCTTTCAGCAGGGCGAGAAGGTCTCCAACAGCATCACAAAATACGAGGGCCTCATCGCTGGCCTTAAGGCTGTGTCGGCCCTGGGAGTGAAACGCCTCATCATCAGCGGCGACTCGCAGCTCCTCGTCAACTTCTCCAACAAGGTATACGAACGAAAGGACGAGCACATGGAGGCATACCTCGCGAAGGTACGTGATAACCCACAAGTGTAGGGGATCAGTTGTAGCCTTTTTCGATATGTAAGAGTGTCGAACCCAATGAGGAGCTAAAGGCAGAACAAATATTCCCTCAAGTTCTATCAACCACCGATACAACTCTACGCACGCTTGACGTTTACTTTACCTAGAACAAGTATGAAACTAGAAGTACTTTGTAGTTTTTGTGGGATTGGTTTGCAAGAATATAAAGAGCATGTAAATAAAAACTAGGGGTTGTTTAGATAAAGAATGAATAAAGTTAGTAATAGCGAGTGTGGAAAAGTGGTGGTAGGAGTTGCGAAATTGTCCCTAAGCAATTGACTACGTTACTATACCGATAGCAAGTTTTATGTGGGAGAGGCCACAGCTAGCATGTCAGCCCTGACTTGGAATTCTATGCACTTATGTTTGGAACTATTAGAAAGCATCCGCAACTACAAACGTTCATTAAGGTAAAAACCAACCATAGCATTAAGATATATTGGTCCCCATTCAATCCCGTATGCATCAGTTTCTACGCTAGGTTGAAGCTTCTGTCACTCTTGCCCTCCAATACGTAGTCCTATCAACATACAACTAACCCTATGGTATGATCCACGCATCCGCTCATATGATGGGCACCAATGGACAGAAACATAACCACAAGCAAATTAAATCAATCATAGCAATTCACCAATCACCGAAAGGACAACGAAAATCTACTCAGACATCATAGGATGGCAACATATCATTGGATAATAATATGAAGCATAAAGCACCATGTTCAAGTAGAGGGTACAACGGGTTGCGGGAGAGTGGACCGCTGTAGACAGATGGGGGAAGGTGATGAAGATGTTGGTGAAGATGACGAAGGTGTTGGTTTAGATCGCCGTCACACGATGATGGCCCCGGGGGCACTCCGACGCCACCGGAAGCGAGGGGGAGAGAGCCCCCTCCTTCTCCTTCTTCCTTGGCCTTCTCCCTAGGTGGGAGAAGGGTTTCCCCTCTGGTCAATGGCCTCCATGGCGGCGGAGGGGCGAGAGCCCCTCCGAGATTGGATCTGTCTCTCTATTTCTGCGTTCTCAGATTTTGGCCTTTCACCGTTTCTTATATTCCCAAAGGTCGGTAAATCCGATTGGGCTGAATTTTTGACACAATTTTTACTAGGATCTTAGCTTTCTTGCGGCGAAAGAATGGCACTAACCACCTTACGGGGTGGCCACGAGAGTCAGGGGCGCGCCCCCTGCCTCGTGGCCCCCTCGGGCATCGTCTCACATTGACTCTTCTTCCCAAAATTCATAAATTTTCCAAAAAAAATCTCCGTCCGTTTTTATCCCGTTTGGACTCCGTTTGATATGGATATTCTGCGAAACAAAAAACATGCAACAAACAGGAAATGGCAGTGGTGTCAGGACCCCGATCCTAAGTCACACCGATCTAGCTTGTAACACATCATATCACTTTGCGGCCTCACGCACGGTATCCCCATGGGTGCCACCTTACCTGGCCCGGGACCGTTTGCGCATTTTGGCACACGTATATGATAGTGTCGTTAGCATCCATATGACAGAGAACCCGGGCCGACATGGCTAGTTATAAACCAAAAGTGACACTAAATTACAGAGATATGCATCCATGACCCAGCAACGAACGTGTCGGTCATCAACGTATGGACCCAAGTCGTAACAAGCTACATGGACTTAAAGGAACCACACATGAAATTTCCCCTAAGGGACAGACACAGGAACGATGAAGGACACATGCCGGCCAGCCTACATGTTCCGGAGCAGTAGCAAGCTACCAAGGCTCAGTGGAAGCACTAGGAGGCATTTCCCTGTAAGATAGGCTACCAAAGGTAAACAACTAGGTGTCGGATCCCACACATACCAAGCATTTCAATCATACACACAATATGCTCAATATGTGCAAATACAACATTGCATCACAATAGAACTCTCTGACTCAAAGTACTTTTTTAAGAGGCTCTGAAGAGCCATACATAACATATCCATACAGATAGGGGTCACATGACCCAACACTCAAGTCATACAAGCATACAAGCACAAGTGAAAGCTAACATGTCTGAGTACATACAACTTGGAAATAAAACAAGCTTGGTGTAGCCTGACTATCTACAAGGCCCTTCACAAGCTCAGGATCTCAGTCTGGGTAGCAAGCTACTCGTCGACGTCAACGTCTATGTAAAACCCATCAGAAGGGGCAGGGTTCTCCTCTGCAATAGTTATTAAGCAAACATGAGTACAAGGTACTCAGCAAGACTTACAACAGATCCTATCATACATGCATCATTATCAACAAGGGTAGTGGAGTTCATAGCAGCAAGCCAGCTTTGACTCTTGGCTAACCTATACTACAACTCTCAGCAGATTGCAAGATGAGACTACGTACACGAGTCCTCTACTCACCAAAACAATACACCATCGTGGATCCTCTTCCGTCATCCTACGGAAGGCCCATCCACGGCACTCACAGTTTTCTTGAGACTTTTGGAAGTAACCATCAACTTGTCTATGAACTGTATAGGCAACCAAGTGGTCCGTACCGCGAACAACGACTATTCGAATAGATTGGTAACCTTGCAGGGGTGTACTTCTTCACACACGCTTCCACCAATTATCGTCGTTTACTCGACATGTACTCGGCAACCTTCAAGCGGAAGCCCAGCGAGGGTGTCGGCCATGACCTAACTAACTACACAAGTCCCTAGTCCTGGTTTATCGCCTATTTGGGTTCCATCCGTGGGGAGATCCGGCCGGGGTGTCGCTCACGACCCCAAACGATGTGTACAGGGTTCCCGAGTCACCAAACGGGCGACCGGTACACCGTGCCACGTACCTACCGCATCACAGCCCACCCCGAGGGTCAGCGCTGCGCACGACCACCAGTAAACTATAAACACCAGAAACTAGTTGCAACTCCTGGACAGAGGACAAGGGCAGTTAATAAGCTGAGAGGGTCCATTGGTTTCGGGCCCAATGCATGGTAGTAGCTGAAACTTGAATCACACATACAGATCTCAGGTCCTATGGACGGTTCCAATGAAACAACCCACCATGTACTCCTACATGGCCTTTCATCGATACCTTTACCAAACATGTTCCACACTTCCCTCTCTTTATCGAGCATGATCATTTCACTCTGATCCAGCACCCAGATGAACCAGACCTGACACAACTCTAAGCATAGCAGGCAACATAAACAAATAGCATGGTAGAACACACATCACATGGCTCAATCAACTCCTACACATGCTAGTGGGTTTCAACTATTTACTATGGCAATGACAGGTCATGCAAAGGAATAGGGTCCAACTACCGCAGCTAGTAGCAGTTCACACGTTGTTGCCTTAATGCAGTAAAAGAGAGCAGGAGCGAGAAGATGGGTTTGTATCGGAATGATCAATGGGTTGCTTGCCTGACAGATTGGTTGTCGGGTACTGCTCTTCAGTTGGATACGCAGATGTATCCTCGGGAGCAGGACCTACCACGGAGAACACCGATGATACAATCAATATACAAACAAATGCAGCAATATGATGCATGCTCATGACATGGGAAGATGAATGTGTTTTGGGCTAATGCAACTATAAACAGAAGGGTTTGAGCTCATTTGAATCAAAGATTCAAATTTATACCCAAACTATTATTTATTAAAGTGCATTATCAAGTTTTGATGTGAACAGCAAGGTTAACTTGCTCAAACATGCATGAAACCAATGCCATGGGAAAGACTGGATTTTTCTAATCAATTTTCATATATAAATCTTTTCCATCTGAGCTACTGTTGAATTTATATGATTTTTTGAAGTTTAAAGCATTTTCTGGAATTTCCTGAATTGTTTTAAAACAAATAATCCCAGAAAAGCATTTATAGTGTTAGCATGACATCATGCTAATGTCAGCAGGTCAACAGACCTGGTCCAGGTCAAACCTGACCGATGGGTCCCGCGCGTCAGTGTCATTAACTTAACTAATTAAACAAAACTGCTAATCCTAATTTAATTAGCCGGTTGGGCCCACCTGTCATTGACTCCAGGGGTCAACCTGGGCCCACCCGTGGTCAAAGCGGGGTCAAACAGGACGGCGTTTAGCCGCCGGCGAGGCCAGACGCGGTGGTTCAGGACGGGATTCGTGCTCCGGCGAGCAAATTGACGGCGGAGCACGTCTACATGATGCTGGGGATGTGCCGCATCGAGTGGTGGTGGTGGTTGGCCTCGGGGTCGCCGGAAAAGGCGTCGACGACGACCTTGGCGGCTGCCGGAGCTTGGGTGAGCTCGGGCTAGTCGCTAGGAGGCACGGCGAGGCTCGTGGACAGGTTCTCTAGGCTCCTGGGGTGCGGTGAAGTTGATGGACAGGGTGGCTCGACCGTTGGGTGGCCGGAGCCTCGTCGGCGACGAGCTCCGCGGAGGCGCATGCGGGTGAGCTTCGTGCTGTCATTACAGGGCTCGAGAGGGAGAACAGAGAGGATGGGGAGGTGGCCAAGCTCACGGCGGTTGCGTTGGAGTTGACGGCGAGGTCGGGGACGAACTGTTGCGACGGTGAGGTCACCGACGATCTCGGTGGCCGAACGGGGGAGAAGTTGACGGGGATGGCGCGTCGGGGCTTCCGGCGATGCGTGGCTCATCGGGGAGGCGTAGCAGACGGTGGCGGAGCTTGGGGACACGACGGCGAGGTGAGGGGAGCTCGGTGGCTGCGGTGAGCTTGCGGGCGCTGCGGCCATGGCGCGGGGAGGGCGAGGGAGAGAGGCAGGGGAGGAGTGGATGTGTCCAGCGGCTTCGGGGCGCGACGTGGAGGTCGTCCAGCCCGTTCCTGTGGCGAGGCGGCAAGCAGGTGGCGTCGTGGCAAGCTCGGAGCTCGTCGGCGTCACCTCCCTGCCTGCCTGGCGGGGACGAAGCAGCTGGCTGGCTCGGGCCAGCACAGTGCTGGGCCGCCAGGTGGGCCGGGGTGGTCGAGGTAAGTGGGTTGTGCCCTCTCTCTCTCTCTCTCTCTCTCTCTCTCTCTCTCTCTCTCTCTCTCTCTCTCTCTTTTCTCTTTTATTTTCTGTTTTGTTTCTTTTTCAACTTTGTTGAATTAATAAAAATGCTAGAGCATTTTTATAAATCATAAAACTAGTCATGCTCACTGTATATAATATGAACAACATGGAACATTTTAGTTTATGATTATTTGGGCACCTAAAATATTTTATAGCATTTATATGCCGAAATGCAAATACAATATGAATTAATCCAGTGACCTTTGGATGTCCTAGAAAATTGTGCACCATATTTGTCAGAGGTTTAAGACCAAGGCAAAGATGATGAACATTTTTGAAGGGCATTTTGGGTACATTGGAAAAGATTTTATTAAACCCTTGTTGTTAGAAGGGGGGTGCTGGGGTTTCTGTCATCCCCATTTCAGGTTTCTGTAGAAGGTAAACATGATGCACACTCTAGCTAGTCCTAATGCATGCACTAACTAGGGATGTGACAACTCACCCCCACTCAAAAGAATCGCGTCCCGAGATTCAGGTTCCTCCGGCAAAAGGGTGGGGTACTCAAGTCGAAGACGATCCTCCCTTTCCCAAGTAGCTTCATTCTCGGAATGGTGTGGCCATTGAACCTTGAGAAACTTGATATTATGATGTCGTGTAGTACGCTCGGTTTGATCAAGAATACGAACGGGGTATTCTCGATATGTGAGATTGTCCTGGAGATCAAGCGTTTCGTGGTCCACTCCGCGGATAGGATCCGAGAAGCAACGCCTGAGTTGAGAAACGTGGAAGACATCATGAACTCTGGAAAGGTGCGGAGGTAGTTCTAATTGGTAGGCAACTTCTCCTCGTTTGGCAAGAATGCGAAAAGGACCGATGTAACAAGGAGCCAATTTGCCTTTGATACCGAAGCGATGGGTTCCCTTAAGAGGAGTAACCTGAAGGTAAGCTTTATCGCCGACTTCATAAGTCATGGCCTTATGATGACTATCATATTGGCTCTTCTGGAGAGACTAGGCTATTTTCAATTTCTCACGAACGATGCGAACTTTCTCTTCTGCTTCCTGGATCATATCCGGACCAAAGAATTGTCTTTCCCCGGTTTCTGACCAGTTAAGAGGCGTTCGACACCTTCGTCCATACAGAACTTCGAAGGAAACCTTGCCCAAGCTAGCTTGATAACTATTGTTATAAGCGAATTCGGTGAATGGAAGACACTTCTCCCAATCCATACCGAAAGAGATGACATAGGCTCGAAGCATATCCTCCAAGATTTGATTGACTCGCTCTACTTGACCACTTGACTGAGGATGAAAGGCGGTGCTAAAAGAGAGATGAGTCCCCATAGCATTTTGGAAACTTTCCCAAAATCGAGAGGTAAAAAGACTTCCACGGTCTGAGTTAATCTCCAATGGCACACCATGAAGAGATACTATTCGAGAGATATACAAGTCCGGTAGCTGGCTAGCGGTTATACTCTCTCGAACAGGCAGGAAATGGGCTACTATGGAGAGGCGGTCGATAATGATGAAGATATCATTATTCCCTTTCCTAGTCCTGGGAAACCCGGTAATGAAGTCCATACCGATCTTGTCCCATTTCCATTCAGGAATAGCTAAAGGTTGAAGGGTGCCAGCAGGCCATTGATGCTCTGCTTTAACTCGACGGCAAACATCGCAGTTAGCAATGAACTGAGCAATTTCTCTCTTCATCCTAGTCCACCAGAACCTCTGGCGTTGGTCCTGATACATTTTGGTACTACCGGAATGAATCGTGAGAGGAGATTCATGAGCCTCCTTAAGGATCAACCTTCTCAGGTTTCGTACCTTAGGAACCACTAAGTGGTTTCCAAAGAACACGACACCTTGATCATCAATTGAGAAACATCCCGCGACTCCTTTCTCGATGTTCCTCCTGATACGGGAGATTCCCGGATCAACCTTCTGTGCTTTGATGATCTGATCCGTAAGGGTAGGTTTCGCCACCAAGGTGGAAAGGAATCCTCGAGGAACAATGTGAAGGTTAAGCTTACGAAATTCCTCGTGGAGAAGTGGTTGCCCTTGTTGTAACATCAGATTGTTACAATAAGACTTACGACTTAGTGCGTCAGCCATGACATTGGCCTTCCCGGGGGTGTAAGTGATTCCTAAGTCGTAATCTGTGAGAAACTCAACCCAACGGCTTTGCCTGAGATTCAAATCCGGTTGGGTGAAGATGTATTTCAGACTTTGGTGATCAGTGAAGATTTCACAGCGATTACCAAGAAGGTAATGTCGCCATGTTTTGAGTGCGTGGACTACAGCTGCAAGCTATAGATCATGTGTAGGATAGTTATCCTCATGTGGACGCAACTGTCGAGATGCGTAGGCAATCACTTGATGATCTTGCATGAGTATGCAACCTAGTCCTTGTCGCGAGGCATCGCAATAGATAATAAAGTCCTTGGAAAAGTCTGGTGGTACCAGTACGGGAGCAGATGTCAGGCGTCTTTTCAGTTCCTGAAAGCTGGACTCGCACTGTGGGGTCCACCTGAATTTTTATCTTCTTGAGGAGTTCAGGTAGAGGTTTAGCAACCTTGGAGAAATTCTAGACGAAGCGTCGGCACTAGCTCGCTAAGCCAAGGAAACTCCTAACTTGCTTGACCGATTCAGGTGGAGTCCAATCAAGGATGGCCTGAACTCGCTCGGGATTGACGGCAATACCCTTACCAAAGATTACATGACCCAGATAGGTCACTTCTGGCAACCAGAATTCACACTTGGAGAATTTGGCATAAAGGCGGTGCTCTCGAAGTTTCGTCAATACCAGCCTTAGATGCTCGGCATGATCTTCCTTGTTCTTGGAGTAAATGAGTATATCATCGAGGTATACCACAATGAATTTATCCAAGTACTCCATGAATATAGAATTCATTAGCCGGGAGAAAGTGGCTGGGGCATTGGTTAACCCGAAGGACATGATGGTGTACTCGTATTGGCCATAACGAGTAACAAAGGCCGTCTTGGGAATGTCCCCGTTCTTGATTTTGATTTGATGGTAGCCCAACCTCAAATCCATTTTGGAAAAGATTGAGGATCCATCGAGCTGATCATACAGGTCGTTGATCCTGGGGAGCGGATACTTGTTCTTTATGGTGACCAGATTGACAGGTCAATAGTCTACAACCATCCGTTCCGTTCCATCCTTCTTTTTGACGAAGAGGACGGGACAAACCCAGGGAGAAGAACTAGGATGGATGAAACCCTTTTTCAAGGACTCATCGAGTTGTTTCTTAAGCTAGCTAGTTATAGGGGTGCCATCTTATAGGGTCTCCTAGAGATTGGGACAGTTCCTGGAACAAGATCTATCACGAACTCGACATCCCTGTCAGGTGGAACACCTGGCAGTTCTTCTGGAAAGACATCCGGAAAGTCACGGACTACCGGAATATCTTCAAGTTCTAGTAGAGGGCTTGCATTAAGGGAGTAGAGCTCACGCTCAGCCATTCAGGCCAAAACATTGACTGTCTTGCCGGATGGGTGTGTATGTTGAACAGTCCTAGTGTAGCAATCAATCTTGGCGTAATGAGCTGTCATCCATTTCATACCCAAGATGATGTTAATGTTCAAGGACTTGAGAGCTATTAGTGAAGCGAGAAAGACCAGTCTATCGATAAGAATTTAATTTCCATGGCTTACCCTAGAGGTTTGCCATTTTGAAGTAGGAGTTTGAATAACCATGGAAGTGGGCATGTCACAAAAAGTCATGTTGTGCATTCGAGCATAGCTCTCAGATATGAACGAATGAGATGCTCCAGTATCGAAAAGAACAGATGCCGAATGGAAGTTAACAAGAAGCGTACCAAGAACGACGTTAGGATCCTCATACGCTTCCTCAGCAGAGACATAGTTGACATGACCACGTGCAGTGGGGATTGGCTTGACATAGTTCACCTTGCCCGTTGGCTTACCACGGCCAACGGACCTTCCTGGCTGGTTCTGAGGACACTCTCGCATGTAGTGCCCTGGTTCTCCGCACTTGAATCATGTCACAGTGCCAGTGCGTGGAGCAAAATTGGCAGGTGGTCCTCCATAAGTCTTGGCCGGTGCATACTGCTGGGTTGGGCGAGGCGCCTCATAGGATGGCCTCGGAGTGAACTTGGGTGGCAGGGCAGTGTTAGGAACCCACACATGGCGCTTGTGAGAGCCAGAGCCAGATGAGGAACCAAAATCACGAGGATGCTTGCGTGTGGCTTCAAAATCAGTCTGGCCCGTCTCAACACTGATGGCTTTGTTCACCAACTTCTGGAAGGAGGTGCACTCGTGCAGACGTAGATCTCGGCGATGTTCAGGGCTGAGTCCCTTGCGGAACCCCGCCTGCTTTCTGGCATCGGTGGACACTTCTTCGGGAGCATAGCGTGCCAAGTTGCCAAACTCGCGACTATAGCCATCCACGGTTAGCCGGCCCTGGGTGAAATTGTAGAATTCCTCCCGCTTGCGATCCATGAGACCTTCCGGAAGGTGATGTTCATGGAATGCCTCACTGAACTCTGCCCAAGTAGTGATTTGGCCAGCAGGACGCATAGCCTCAAAGTTTTCCCACCAGAGGCTAGCAGGGCCCTCAAGATGGTAGGCGGCGTAAGTAACCTTGTCAGCTTCGGCCACACCGGCAGAGTGTAGCTTGTGGGTGATACTGCGAAGCCAGTCATCCGCATCAAGAGGTTCAGGGGAATGATGGAACTTCGGTGGGCACATCTTGATAAAGTCATTAATTGACACCACGCCATTCCTCTGGCGTAAGGCAGTATTCTGCTCTATGCGTTCTAGCAGACGGTTGGTCTCTCTCTTGTTCCTTTCTGCTTCAAGCATAACTTCAGCCAAGGAGGGTGGTTGGGGCAGATTCTCATCTCTAGCCCCACTGGCCTCACCCTGCTCCTGAGCAACAGGAGTGCTGCGAGTGTTGACCATCCTAGGAAAACAAAACAACGGTTTAGACAAGGATGGCAAAACTTTCACATAGGAGTGCAGAATGTAATGGATGACACGGAATGCAGATATGTTCATCTGTACGACATGGTAATATAGAAACTGCCATATATACACCAGTGGTCATACACACCATACATAGTTTAGTACAAGCCAAGGCTAAAGTACAACTACGATGAAAGACGACACATCTTGTCAGAGGCACTCCAAGCTCCTATACATTATTTATGTACGCCTCCGGAACTCAGAACACACTAAGTCATATTCCACAAGACGCGCAGGACTGTGGAAATACAACTACTACGATACTACTACTGCCACGGTCTAACTCAGACATTCCCGTAGTAATCTTCGTAAAGATTACCCCCGTAGCCTGGAAGTGGAACATGTGGATCTGCAAACTCTCGAGCACTCGAAGGCTGTGGACCATAGGAACACGGATGCGGTCTCGGTCCCGTTGCTGGTGGTAACCGACGCCCACGTGGAGGTGTAATACCCCCAACATCACGCCAATCCATACGATCGGGCAGACGTGTCCGCACGGGGTACAAATCCCGCATATCCAGATATCCGGCATTCACGGCAGGTGCAAGCCATGTCAAAGTAGTCCAGTGGACGACTCGAGTGTTATAAAGCTCCATCCGGAGGGCACGGACCTCACGGTCCCTATCCTCCAGTATCTGAGTAGTAGTCTGAAGCAATGGCTCCTCATGAGCGGCATTAGTATACAGACCAGTGTAGTAGCCTTCCTCTCCAGGAAGTGAGGCTGGCATGTAGCAGAACTCAGTGTTCAGCAGCAGGGCATGCCTAGCCCGGATGATGGTCATCATCGAGTAATCGGCATCCTGCACTGCCATCTCGATGGTAACCCCGAGTCCATAAGACCAATGGATGGGGTCGGTAGCTCCGGGATACGAAGGGTATATCCGGACTGTGCAGAAATACTGACTCTGGTTGAAATCCCGGTACTGTTCCTCCACAGTGTACTCAGGATACAAACGGTAGCCGGTCTCAGTCAACACACGGACTAGCATGGCCGTGTGACCTGGCACATTAATGCACCAGGTCAAACGGACCACCTGGTGAGGTGTGCGGCCAGACATCTGAAACACGAAATAATGCAAAGGCATTAGAATTTCTGGAAGAAATTGGGCAGCATAACAACTGTAAATGCTCAAAAAAGATTTTGAGACATCATATAAATGATAGCATAGCCACTCAACAACATCATATCAAGGTTTCGGGTCCAGCTAATCATCATACTAGAAGGGTAGAAACTGAACTGAGGCTTGAAACCAACAATCCTAAGAGTCTACGGATTAGTAACACATGAACCTAGTAAAGATGAGAGGCCTAGTCCTAAACCCCCGTAGAAAGAATAGGCTGACTCAGATCAGAAGGGCATAAGGTAAAGAAGTAAAAAGAGCCTTACGTTCCCTTCCACAATCAATTCCCCTACATATAACTAAGAATTTTCTAGACTCAACATCGACCAGTTTGGCTTGAAGAACCTATATGCAGTCCAGCTCTCATGCCAATGCTGTCAGGACACCGATCCTAAGTCACACCGATCTAGCTTCTAACACATCATATCACTTTGCGGCCCACGCACGGTATCCCCACGAGTGCCACCTTACCTGGCCGGGACCGTTTGCGCATTTTGGCACACGTATATGATAGCGTCGCTAGCATCCATACGATAGAGAACCCGGTTGACATGGCTAGTTATAAACCAAAAGTGGCACTAAATTACAGAGACATGCATCCATGACCCATCAACGAACGTGTCGGTCATCAACGTATGAACCCAAGTCATAGCAAGCTACATGGACTTAAAGGAACCATGCATGACATTTCCCCTAAGGGACAGACACATGAACGAAGAAGGACACATGCCGGCCAGCCTATGTGTTCCGGAGCAGTAGCAAGCTACCAAGGCTCAGTGGAAGCACTAGGAGGCATTTCCCTGTAAGATAGGCTACCAAAGGTAAACAACTAGGTGTCGGATCCACACATACCAAGCATTTCAATCATACACACAATATGCTCAATATGTGCAAATACAACATTGCATCACAATAGAACTCTATGACTCAAAGTACTTTATTTAAGAGGCTTTGAAGAGCCATACATAACATATCCATAAAGATAGGGGTCACATGACCCAACACTTAAGTCATACAAGCATACAAGCACAAGCGGAAACTAACATGTCTGAGTACAGACAACTTGGAAATAAAACAGGCTTGGTGTATCCTGACTATCTACAAGGCCCTTCACAAGCTCAGGATCTCCGTCTGGGTAGCAAGCTACTCGTCGACGTCAAAGTCTATGTAAAACCCATCAGAAGGGGCAGGGTTCTCCTCTGCAATAGTTATTAAGCAAACATGAGTACAAGGCACTCAGCAAGACTTACAACAGATCCTATCATACATGCATCATTATCAACAAGGGTAGTGGAGTTCATAGCAGCAAGCCAACTTTGACTCTTGGCTAACCTATACTACAACTCTCAGCAGATTGCAAGATGAGACTACGTACACGAGTCCTCTACTCACCACAACAATACACCACCGTGGATCATCTTCCGTCATCCTACGAAAGGGCCATACACGTCACTCACACTTGTCTTGAGACTTTTAGAAGTAACCATCAACTTGTCTATGAACTGTATAGGCAACCAAGTGGTCCGTACCGCGAACAATGGCTATTCGAATAGATTGGTAACCCTGCAGGGGTGTAATTCTTCACACACGCTTCCACCACTTATCGCCGTTTACTCGACATGTAGTCGGCAACCTTCAAGCCCAACGAGGGTGTCGGCCACGACCTGACTAACTACACAAGTCCCTAGTCCAGGTTTATCGCCTATTTGGGTTCCACCCGTGGGGAGATCCGGCCGGGGTGTCGCTCACGGCCCCCAAACGATGTGTACAGGGTTCCCGAGTCACCAAACGGGCGACTGGTACACCGTGCAACGTACCTGCCGCATCACAGCCCACCCCGAGGGTCAGCGCTGTGCACGACCACCAGTAAACTATAAACACCAGAAACTAGTTGCAACTCCTGGACAGAGGACAAGGGCAGTTAATAAGTCGAGAGGGTCCATTGGTTTCGAGCCCAATGCATGGTAGTAGCTGAAACTTGAATCACACATACAGATCTCAGGTCCTATGGACGGTTCCAATGAAACAACCCACCATGTACTCCTACATGGCCTTTCATCGATACCTTTACCAAACATGTTCCACACTTCCCTCTCTTTATCGAGCATGATCATTTCACTCTGATCCATCACCCAGATGAACCAGACCTGACACAACTCTAAGCATAGCAGGCAACATAAACAAATAGCATGGTAGAACACACATCACACGGCTCAATCAACTCCTACACATGCTAGTGGGTTTCAACTATTTACTATGGCAATGACATGTCATGCAAAGGAATAGGGTTCAACTACCGCAGCAAGTAGCAGTTCACACGCTGTTGCCTTAATGTAGTAAAAGAGAGAAGGAGCGAGAAGATGGGTTTGTATCGGAATGATCAATGAGTTGCTTGCCTGACAGATTGGTTGTCTGGTACTTCTCTTCAGTTGGATACGTAGATATATCCTCGGGAGCAGGACCTACCACAGAGAACACCGCCGATACAATCAATATCCAAACAAATGCAACAATATGATGCATGCTCATGACATGGCAAGATGAATGTGTTTTGGGCTAATGCAACTATAAACAGAAGGGTTTGAGCTCATTTGAATCAAAGATTCAAATTTATATCCAAACTATTATTTATTAAAGTGCATTATCATGTTTTGATGTGAACAGCAAGGTTAACTTGCTCAAACGTGCACGAAACCAGTGCCATTGGAAAGATTGGATTTTTCTGATCAAATTTCATATATAAATCTTTTCCATCTGAGCTATTGTTGAATTCATATGATTTTTTGAAGTTTAAAGCATTTTCTCGAATTTCTTGAATTGTTTTAAATCAAATAATCCCAGAAAAGCATTTACCGCGTCAGCATGACATCATGCTGACATCAACAGGTCAACAGACCTGGTCCAGGTCAAACCTGATCAGTGGGTCCCGCGTGTCAGTGTCATTAACTTAACTAATTAAACAAAACTGCTAATCCTAATTTAATTACCCGGCTGGGCCCACCTGTCATTGACTCCAGGGGGTCAACCTAGGCCCACCCGTGGTCAAAACGGGGTCAAACAGGCCGGCGTTTAGCCGCCGACGTTGCCAGACATGGCGGTGCAGGGCGGGATTCGTGCTCCGGCGACCAGATCGACGACGGAGCACGTCTACGTGATGCTGGGGATGTGCCGCATCGAGTGGTGGTGGTGGTTGGCCTCGGGGTCGCCGAAAAGGTGCCGGCGACGACCTTGGCAGCTGCCGGAGCTCGGGTGAGCTCGGGCTAGTCGCTAGGAGGCACGGCGAAGCTCGTGGACAGGTGCTCTAGGCTCCTGGGGTGCGGTGAAGTTGATGGACAGGGTTGCGCGGCCGTTGGGTGGCCGGAGCCTCGTCGGCGACGAGCTCCGCGGCGGCGCGTGCGGGTGAGCTTCGTGCTGTTGTTACAGGGCTCGAGAGGGGGAACAGAGAGGATGGGGAGGTGGCCAAGCTCACGGCGGTTGCGTTGGAGTTGACGGCGAGGTCGGGGACGAACTGTTGCGACGGTGAGGTCACCGACGATCTCGGTGGCCGAACGGGGGAGAAGTTGACGGGGATGGCGCGTCGGGGCTTCCGGCGATGCGTGGCTCATCGGGGAGGCGTAGCAGACGGTGGCGGAGCTTGGGGACACGACGGCGAGGTGAGGGGAGCTCGGTGGCTGCGGTGAGCTTGCGGGCGCTGCGGCCATGGCGCGGGGAGGGCGAGGGAGAGAGGCAGGGGAGGAGTGGATGTGTCCAGCGGCTTCGGGGCGCGACGTGGAGGTCGTCCAGCCCGTTCCTGTGGCGAGGCGGCAAGCAGGTGGCGTCGTGGCGAGCTCGGAGCTCGTCGGCGTCACCTCCCTGCCTGCCTGGTGGGGACGAAGCAGCTGGCTGGCTCGGGCCAACACAGTGCTGGGCCGCCAGGTGGGCCGGGGTGGTCCAGGTAAGTGGGCTGTGCCCTCTCTCTCTCTTTTCTATTTTATTTTCTGTTTTGTTTCTTTTTCAACTTTGTTGAATTAATAAAAATGCTAGAGCATTTTTATAAATCATAAAACTAGTCATGGTCACTGTATATAATACGAACATCATGGAACATTTTAGTTTTTGATTATTTGGGCACCTAAAATATTTTATAGCATTTAAATGCCCAAATGCAAATACAATATGAATTAATCCAGTGACCTTTGAATGTGCTAGAAAATTGTGCACCATTTTTGTCAGAGGTTTAAGACCAAGGCAAAGATGATGAACATTTTTGAAGGGCATTTTGGGTACATTGGAAAAGATTTTATTAAACCCTAGTTGTTAGAAGGGGGGGGGGTGCTGGGGTTTTTGTCATCCCCATTTAAGGTTTTTGCATAAGGTAAACATGATACACACTCTAGCTAGTCCTAATGCATGCACTGACTAGGGATGTGACAACTGAGTACTGGATCAATATGTAAGTCCCAAAAATAGTATAAAAAGTTGCCAAAAGTATATGAAAGTTGTATAATATTGGCATGGAACAATCACAAATTATAGATATGACGAAGGCGTATCAGCATCCCCAAGCTTAATTCCTGCTCGTCCTCGAGTAGGTAAATGATAAAAAAGATAATTTTTGATGTGGAATGCTACCTAGCATAATCTTGATCATGTAATCTAATCATGGCATAAATATTAAGACACGAGTGATTCAAAGCAATAGTCCATCATTTGAAATAAAAGAATTTAATACTCGGGCATCCCAACAAACAATCAAGTCTTTCAAAATATCAATGCTAAAGAACGTTATCCCTACAAAATCATATAGTCTTTTATGCTCCTTTTTCTTAACAGGAGGTACCCCTCATGCCCATCCCAATGTCAGCCAAGCAATTGTTTTCATACTTTACTTTTTCGAACCCTTTCAACTTTTCACGCAATACATGAGCGTGAGCCATGGACATAGCACTATGGGTGGAATAGAAGGTGGTAGTAGACAAAAGTAGGGAGAAAGTCTCACATCGACTAGGCAAATCAATTGACTATGGAGATGTCCATCAATTGATATCAATGTGAGTGAGTGGGGATTGCCATGTAACGGATGCACTAGAGCTATAAGTGTATGAAAGCTCAAAAGAAAACTAGTGGGTGTGCATCAACTTGCTTGCTCATGAAGACCTAGGGCATTTGAGGAAGCCCGTCGTTGGAATATACAAGCCAAGTTCTATAATGAAAATTCCCACTAGTATATGGAAGTGACAACATAGGAGACTCTCTATTATGAAGAACATGGTGCTATGATGAATCACAAGTGTGGAAAAAAAGATAGTAGCATTGTCCCCTTGTTTCCTTTTTCTTCTTCTTTTTTCTTCTTTTTTTGGGCCTTCCTTTTTTTGGCCTTTCTCCTTTTTTATTTGGCCTTTCTTTTTTTTGGCCTTTCTCTTTTTTCAAGGGACAATGCTCTAATAATGATGATCATCACACTTTTATTTACTTATAACTCGATATTACAACTTGATGCTAGAACAAAGTATGACGCTATATGAATGCCTCCAGCGGTGTACCGGGATGTGCAATGATGTAGCATAGCAATGACATAAAAAAACGGACAAGCCATGAAAACATCATGCTAGCTATCTTACGATCATGCAAGGCAATATGACAATGATGATGCGTGTCATAATAAACGGAATGGTGGAGTTACATGGCAATATATCTCGGAATGACTATGGAAATGCCATAATAGGTAGGTATGGTGGCTATTTTGAGGAAGGGTATAAGGTGGTTTGATGCACCGACGAAAATTCCGTGGTACTAGAGTGGCTAGCAAGGTGGAAGGGTGAGAGTGTGTATAATCCATGGACTCAACATTAGTCATAAACAACTCACATACTTATTGCGAAAAATATATTAGCCCTCATAGCAAAAAACTATGACGCATGCTCCTAGGGGGGAGGTTGGTAGGAGTTAACCATCGCGCACCCCTGCTACTTCTCGAGCTTGCGTTGTATTCCCTGGAAGAGCAAAGGGTGATGCAGCACAGTAGCGTAAGTATTTCCCCTAGTTTTTGAGAACCAAGGTATCAATCCAGTAGGAGACCACGCGCGAGTCCCTCACACCTGCACAAACAAATAAAAACTTCGTAGCCAACGCGATAAGGGGTTGTCAATCCCTTTACGGTCACTTACGAAAGTGAGATCTGATAGATAGGATAGTATAATGTTTTCGGTATTTTTGGTATAAGAACAGAAAGTAAATAAAGCAAATACGCAATGACAGCAGAAATTAAAGGGAAAGTAATATGATAAAGATAGACCCGGGGGCCATAGGTTTCACTAGTGGCTTCTCTCATGGTATCAGAATTCTACGGTGGCTGAACAAATTACTGTCGAGCAATTAATAGAAAAGTGCATAGTTATGAGAATATCTAGGCATGATCGTTATATATAGGCATCACGTCCGTTACAAGTAGACCGAAACGATTCTGCATCTACTACTATTACTCCACACATTGACCGCTATCCAGCATGCATCTAGAGTATTAAGTTCATAAGAACAGAGTAATGCTTTAAGCAAGATGACATGATGTAGAGGGATAAACTCAAGCAATATGATATAAATCCCATCTTTATATCCTCGATGTCAACAATACAATACGTGCCTTGCTGCCCCTGCTGTCACTGGGAAAGGACACTGCAAGATTGAACCCAAAGCCAAGCACTTCTCCCATTGCAAGAACTATAGATCTAGTAGGCCAAACCAAACCAATAATTTGAAGAGACTTTGAAGGATATTATAACCATACATAAAAGATTTCAGAAAAGAATCAAATATTGTTCATAGATAATCTTGATCATAAACCGACAATTCATTGGATCTCGACAAACACCCAGAGGGAGGGGGCGCACCCTGGACCCTCGTGGCCACCTCATTCGTTCCCTCACGTGTACTCCAAGTCTTCTGGCTAGATACGGTTCCAAAAATAACTCTCCCGAAGGTTTCATTCCGTTTGGACTCCGTTTGATATTCCTTTTCCGCAAAACACTGAAATTGGCAAAAAAAACAGCAATTTGCACTGGGCCTTGGGTTAGTAGGTTAGTCCCAAAAATAATATAAAAGTGTATAATAAAGCCCATTAAACATCCAAAACAGAATATATAATTGCATGGAACAATAAAAAATTATAGATACGTTGGAGACGTATGAAGCATCCCCAAGCTTAATTCATGCTCGTCCTCTAGTAGGTAAATGATAAAAATAGAATTTTTGATGTGGAGTGCTAACCAACATAATTCTCAATGTAATTTCTTTATTGTGGCATGAATGTTCAGATCCGAAAGATTCAAGGCAAAAGTCTATATTGACATAAGAATAATATTACTTCAGGCATACTAACAAAGCAATCATGTCTTCTCAAAATAACATGGCCAAAGAAAGTTATCCCTACAAAATCATATAGTCTGGCTATGCTCCCTCTTCATCACACAAAATATTCATATCATGCACAACCCTGGTTTCAGCCAAGCAATTGTTTTCATACTCAAATTTTTTCAAACCTTTCAACTTTCACGCAATACATGAGCGTGAGCCATGGATATAGCACTATAGGTCGAATAGAGTGGTGGTTGTGGAGAAGACAAAAAGGAGGAAGATAGTCTCGCATCAACTAGGCGTACCAATGGGCTATGGAGATGCCCATCAATAGATATCAATGTGAGTGAGTACGGATTTCCATGCAACGGATGCACTAGAGCTATAAGTGTATGAAAGCTCACCAAAAAGAAACTAAGTGGGTGTGCATCCAACTTGCTTGCTCATGAAGACCTAGGGCATTTTAGGAAGCCCATTATTGGAATATACAAGCCAAGTTCTATAATGAAAAATTCCCACTAGTATAAGAAAGTGACAAAACAAGAGACTCTCTATCATGAAGATCATGGTGCTACTTTGAAGCACAAGTGAGGAAAAGGATAGTAGCATTGTCCCTCCTCTCTTTTCTCTCAATTTTTTGGAGGGGCTTTCTCTTTTTTTAGCCCCTCTCTATATTTTTGTTGGGCCACCTCTTTTTTTATTCGGCCTTTCCTCACATGGGAGAATTCTCTAATAATGAGGATCATCACACTTTTATTGACTTACAACTCAAAGATTACAACTCGAATCTAGAAAAAAATATGACTCTATGTGAATCATGATGAAGCATGTCATATGAACGGAACGGTGGAAAGTTGCATGGCAATATATTTCAGAATGGCTATGGAAATGCCGTGATAGGTAGGTATGGTGGCTGTATTGTGGAAGGTATATGGTGGGTGTATGGTATCGACGAAAGTTGCGCGGTACAAGAGAGGCTAGCAATGGTGGAAGGGTGAGAGTGCGTATAATCCATGGACTCAACATTAGTCATAAAGAACTCATATACTTATTGCAAAAATCTACGAGTCATCAAAACAAAGTATTCAACGCATGCTCCTAGGGGAAGGGTTGGTAGGAGTTAACCACGCACGATCCCGACCTCCACACAAGGTATGACACTCAATAAACACCTCATGCTCTAACTTCGTCACATAGCGGTTCACCATACGTGCATGCTACGGGAATCACAAACTTTAACACACGTATTTATCAAATTCACAATCACTCCACTAGCTTGACTCTAATATCACCATCCTCATATTTCAAAACAATCATCAAGTATTAAACCTCTCATCATATTCAGCGCACTTTATATGAAAGTTTTTACTATAATCATCTTGGATGCCTATCATATTAGGATTAGTTTTATAACCAAAGCACATTACCATGCTGTTCTAAACTAACCTCAAATATATATTAGTGAAGCATGAGAGATCATCAATTTCTACAAAATAAAACCACCATCGTGCTCTAAAAGATATAAGTGAAGCACTAGAGCAAGACTATCTAGCTCAAAAGATATAAGTGAAGCACATAGAGTATTCTAATAAATTCTAAACCATATTTATCTCTCTCAAAAGGTGTGTCCAGCAAGGATGATTGTGGCAAACTAAAAAGCAAAGACTCAAATCATACATGACGCTCCAAGAAAAACACATATCATGTGGTGAATAAAAATATAGTCCCGAGTATAGTCACCGATAGATGAAGACGAAAGAGGGGATGCCTTCCCAGGGCATCCCCAAGCTTAGGCTTTTGGTTGTCCTTTAATTTTACCTTGGGGTGCCTTGTGCATCCCCAAGCTTAGGCTCTTGCCACTCTTTGTTCCATGGTCCATCAAAGCCATACTCAAAACTTGAAAACTTCACGACACAAAACTTAGCCAAAAATCTCGTGAGCTCCATCAGTATAAGAAAACAAACCACCATTCAAAGGTACTATAATGAACTCATTCTTCGTTTATATTGGTGTTAAAAATAATGTATTCCAACTTCTCTATGATTCATACTTCCCAATACTACTCATAGATTCATCAAAATAAGCAAACAACACACAAAAATTAGAATCTGTCAAAAACAGAACAATCTGTAGTAATCTGTAACTTTCGAATACTTCTGTAACTCCAAAAAATTTGAAATAAATTGGTAAACGTGAGGAAATTTTGTATTAATCATCTGCAAAAAGAATCAACTAAATAGAACTCTCCAGTAAATGATTACAGCCAAACTCGTGAGCGCTAAAGTTTCTATTTTTTACAGCATGATCACATAAACTTCACACAAGT
Source organism: Secale cereale (assembly GCA_902687465.1). Lineage (NCBI taxonomy): Eukaryota > Viridiplantae > Streptophyta > Magnoliopsida > Poales > Poaceae > Secale > Secale cereale. The sequence continues at coordinate 221,502,671 of LR738715.1, read as the reverse complement.
CTTCCCAAAGGTTCGACTTGGCACAAACACTAATTAAAACACAAAACCACATATAAACAGAAGCTAGATGCAATATTTATTCCTAAACATAATCAAAAAGAAATAAAATAAAATTGGGTTGCCTCCCAACAAGCGCTATCATTTAACGCCCCTAGCTAGGCACGATACAAGAATAGATATAGGTATTGCCATCTTTGGTAGGCAATCCATAAGTGGCTCTCATAATAGATTCACAAGGTAATTTTATTTTGTTTCTAGGAAAGTGTTCCATGTCTTTCCTTAACGGAAATTGGAATATAATATTTCCTTCCTTCATATCAATAATTGCACCAATCATTCTAAGGAAAGGTCTACCAAGAATAATAGGATATGAAGGATTGCAATCTATATCAAAAATGATGAAATCTACGGGCACATAATTACTATTGGAAAAAATAAGAACATCATTAATCCTTCCCATAGGTTTCTTAATGGTAGAATCCGCAAGATGCAAATTTAAAGAACAATCATCAAGCTCATGGAAACCTAACAAATCACACAAGGTTTTTGGAATTGTAGAAACACTTGCACCCAAATAACACAAAGCAAAGCATTCACGATCTTTAATTTTAATTTTAATAATAGGTTCCCACTCTTCATAAAGCTTTCTAATGATAGAAACTTCTAACTCAAGTTTTTCTTCATAAGATTGCATCAAAGCATCAACTATGTGTTTGGTAAAAGCCTTATTTTGACTATAAGCATGCGGAGAATTTAGTACGGATTGCAACAAGGAAATACAATCTATCAAAGAGCAATTATCATAATTGAATCCCTTGAAATCCAAAATAGTTGGTTCATCACTATGCAAAGTTTTAATCTCTTCTATCCCACTTGTAACAATTTTAGCATCAAGATCTGTCGGGGGAAACTGTCCACCACGAACACCTATGGGACCGGAGCCCCTTGTCTGTGCGGTAAGAGGGCGGAGGGAGCACAAAGAGCAGACCGTGGAGAGCACGCGGGCAGTTTACCCAGGTTCGGGCCGCGATGGACGCGTAAAACCCTACTCCTGCTTAGTTTGTATTGAGTTGGGGAGCTCGGGAGCTTGAAGAACTAGCTACACCGAGCGTATGAGCGATCTAGGTTCCGAACCCCTTCTACGTTGTGCATGGGCCTCCTTTTATAGTGCAAGGGGTCACCGACAGGTGTCAACGTAGGAGAAAGGGTAAAAATGTAAAAGTGGTGGTAGTTGTAACAGTGCGGGAACAGTGCATGAACAGTGGTCATCACCTACTTTGACAGTGGGGGACAAGAGCATTTAATGCCCGTCGCCGTCGACCCCAAAAGCGCCCGCCCTTGCGTCTCCGTTTGCCACGGCGATGGCTTCACCACCGTGGAGTGCCACCGTGTCCCCCAGGCTGCACAGCCATCCGCCACGCGTCCCTGGAGTGGCCCCAGGGCGACGTGTGGTTCGATGAGCTGGAGCGCGGGCACACAGCGTAACTCTCCCCGGCAAGCACCTTGCCGGGGTCTTGACCTTGCCGGGCCCGGGAGCTTGCCGGGCTCTGAAGCTTGTCGCTCCCCGGGCCCTGCTGGGGCGCATGTTGCGCCGAGTCATGTCTTTGGTAATGTAATCTTCTGGCCTTCCTGGCAAGCTCCTCTTGCCAGGGTCTTGTGCTAGTGAGGTAATCTTGAGCCTGGGACGGCCTTCCCGGCAAGCTCCACTTGCCGGGGCCTCGATCTTCTGTCTTGTATACTTTGTTTTTGAATGGCTTTATATGGAGCAGGAAGGTCTCCGGCAAGCTCATGGTAGGCCCTTCCGCGGGAAGCTGCTACTCCCCGTGCACAAGTTGGGGTACTGAGGTACCCCTACCTTAGTACACCGACAGGAGCCCCCGGGCCTGGGCCACACACGGTGCCGAGCGCTGTTGGGCCAGGCCCAAAACAGTGCACGGGCACGCGCGGCCCACGGCGCGCCGAATCCACTTCCGCATCCGCCGCGTCCCTCCGCAACGGCACGCGTCGATTGCGGCGTCGTGGGATGGGACGTAGCCACGTTCTTTTAATGGAAAGAGCGAAACGTCCCCCACTTCCCCATAAAAGCAGAGGAAGCAGGAGCGGTTCCCCTCCTACGCTTTCATTGCTTCTGCTTCCATCTCCAGAGAACCCCCCCTTGCGCTCCGCCTCCACATCTCCTCCGCCGTCTTCCGCATCCGCGGCACCGCCGGACTCTTTGTCCCCTCTTACCTCGCCGCCTCCGCCATGGCCCCGAAGACCGAGAAGGCGAAGGCGGAGAAGACCAAGAAGGAGAAATGCGAGCAGGCGGCGAGGCTCACTTTGCTGCGGAAGCGGAACGTCGTCTTCTCGCCGAGGCTTAGCGCGCGGGAGCTCTGGAACAAGTATTACTTGTTCTGGGCCAAGGAGACCAAGGCGCATCCTCGGACCAGAGCTTATCCTGCTGCCGCCAAGGACAATTATCCCGGCGGGTACTTCTTCTTCGCAGCTTTCTTCCATTGCGGCCTTTGTCCCCCTTTTTCCGACTTTTTCTGCGATATCATGCACACCTACGGCCTCCACCTTCTTGACTTCACCCCCAACGTCATCCTCACGATGGCGGTTTTCGCACATCTGTGCGAAAACTATATTGGGATCTATCCGAATGTAGCGCTGTTTAGGCACTTCTTCACCCCTAGAGTAGAAGCCGGCGCTCCCCTCTCCGGGGGGATTTCTTGGGTCTTCCGCTTGAACAAGAAGGAGTCCTACTTGCCGGGGGAGCTCCGCGGCAAGTGGGAGGAGTGGCGTGCGGACTGGTGCTGGATAGTCGAGGACGAGCCGCAACCTTTCACTGCGCCGCGCACAACAGCCATCGTGCGCGGCAGGGACTGGAGTGAGCTGGACTCGGACGACATTAAGCTCAACGTCGCCCTCATCAGGATTCTTCGTCTCCGGGTAGCAAAGTTGTCCGTCGGAGAAGTAGGAGCAGATTTCCTACGCCGCCGCATTGCCCCTCTACAGGATAGGAAGAGGCCGGCATGGGAGTACGGCAACGCGGCGGACGTAATGAGATTGCGCCCGGGGCTAAACTTCAACTTCACGGCGCTGGAGCTGAAGGGGATGGTCCGGGAACTCTTTAAGCACGACCCGGCCCACCCAGAGTGGTTCAGAGCTCCCCGGGGAGTGGTGCCCCTCTGCAACAGCACGGCCCGGGATCCTCTTCGCGCCATGATGCCCGCATGCGACTCGCATGGCGTGGACCGCACATGGATACCGCCCAAGTCATCAGACATCATGAGCTTCTTCGACAACCTGGTGGAGGTGCCGAAGAACAAGGATGAGATCAAGGGGCTCACCCGGGACACCACCGACCAGGAGATTGCGTATATAGCTTCTCGGGTTGAAGAGGCCGCTGCAGCCGCAGCGGCAGGAAAGTTTGGCTTTACACCCGATGAGGCAGAGGCTGCGGATGCGTCCTGCCAAGCAGAGGAGGCGGAGATCCGTAGACTACTGCAGCTTCCTCCCGACGAGCTTGCCGGGGTCCCCTCTTTGAGGCACTCCGGGATCCCCGGAATCGTGACCGAGGCCGCGGCGAGGGGCGGCGCTGCCGGAGGGAACAGAGGCGCCGCAGGGAGCGGAGGCGCCGGAGGGGGCGGAGGCGCCGGAAAGAGGACGGTCGCAGGACAGGGCGCTGGGCCCAGCGAGCCAGCCAAGGAGGAGGAGGAGGAGGACTCCGATGGGTCTCTGGGGCTCTATGCCGACGACCTCTCCTCGTCATCGGAGATCTCCCCGCCTCGGGCAAGTCCCAGGCGATCTCCGCTGAAGCGTCTCCGCAAGGCGACGACGGGGACGAGGGCGCAGGCGCCCCGACAACAACCAGCTCGCCGGGCGGCGCGAGCTACCCGGGGGAGCCAAGCTGCGACGGGGGCGCCCGGCGCACCAACCACGGCGGGGGCGACCCGCACACAGGCCACGGCGGGAGCGACCCGCACCCAGGCCACGGCAGAGGCGCCCCGCACGTCAGCGCCAAGCGGAGGATGGTCTTCACAGGGCGGAGCAGCTGTTCCGCCTGCTCCCCGGGCCTCGGCGTCCACGGGGGCCGGGTCCTCGCAGCCCCCAGCCCCGGGGACCGCCAAGCGCCCGAGGGAGTCTTCGCCTCCTGCCCCTCGCACGGACGCGCCTCAGGTAGCGTTCGACTTCTCCGCCCTGAGCGACGACGACGACGACGAGGAACAGGAGTAAGAACTCGAGGCTTTGTATCTTCCTTAACTTCGTCTTGATTATTGTTGATTCTGATCTTGTTTCTTGCTTTGATTTCAGGACCCTGGCCCAGCGAGTGGCGAAGAAGGCCAAGGTTCCCGTGGTCGAGGTCGCGGACGACTCGCCCGTCGCGGCGAGCGGGGACGCGCCGGAGACGAGCCTGCCGGACCCGAGCGCTGCTCCGAGGAGCAGCCCCCAGCGCAGCCCCCAGCGTAAGTTTGGTTTCAATCTTTCCGCTCGTCGGGCGCACTTGAGGAACTTGCTTATATTGACACCTTGCTGTTCTTGTTGTTGTCTTGATTGTTTTGTGCAGAGGTGGAGCCGCAGCCACAGGAGCATCCGGAGACTGCTCCCGAAGAGCCGCAGGCCCAGCCGTCCCCGCCAAGGACGAATTCTCCGGCAAGGGAGAGTGCCCCGCCAAGGGCGGGTACCCCGCCAAGGGCGAGCAGCCCGGCGAGGGCGGCCACCCCGCCAAGGCAGAGCTCCCCGGCGAGGGAGCCCGCCGTCGACGAAGTCCGCCAAGGTAAGTTTCGTAATCTTGTCTTCTTAGATTCATCTCTTTTTGGATATTTGCTTGAACATCTTCTTCTCTTTCTTCTTCTTCTAGATCCCCCTCCCCCAGAGCAGATGGAGACGGAAACCATCGTCGTGGAGGAGGGCGAGCAGGGCGACGGCGGCAACGCCCCTGTCATTGAGGACACGGCGGGAGCCACCGAGCCGGCTGCGGAGGAGACTGCTCCGGCCGCAGACGCGGCGGCCGGGGAGGGGGACGGCGGCCATACTGCCGGCCCGGAGGCGGCAGGAGCGTCGAGCGCTGCGCCGGCCGCCGACCCCTCCACCGAGAAGGAGCCGTCTGCCTACTACCTTGAGGCCCCCAATGGCGTCTACATCCAGGTGCCGTGGGGTTCTTCATCGCGAGCCCCCGCGGAGGGAGAGGCCTTTGATGGAGAGGTTCTCGCCTCCGCGGGATTGAAGATCGTCGAGGCGCCCGGCGGAAGCGACGGGCCCGAGGAGGAGAAGCTGCTTCATCAGCTCCTGGCCCTTTACCGGGCCAGGCAGGCGAAGCTCGCGTCTCGGGAGGCCCTTGCCGCCAAGGCCGCCGCCGATATGGAGAAGCGCGCGGCGGAGCTCCGCGCCGCCAACCAGGCTGCCCTCCGCGACGTGGCGGAGGAGCGCGAGAGGCTCGCCGGAGAGTACCAGGAGTGGCTCCTGGAGAAGGCCGAGGCCGAGGAGCAGCAGCGACTCACCGGAGAAGAGCTGTCCCGGCGAGAGGGAGAGCTCACCCAACGGAAGGTCAACCTCGACTCCCACGAGGAAGACCTTGCCGCCCGGGAGCAGGCCCTTGGCGGAGAGTTGAAGGAGGCGAAAGCCGCCGCGGCTGCCGCGGAGACCGCCAAGGAGGAGCTCGCGGCCAAGGTTGCGCAACTGGAGGAGTCCCTGAAAGCGAGCGTGGAGAGGGTCACCGCGCTCAACATAGAGCGCGAGAAGGACGCTCACACCAACTCCGAACTCCAGGTGCGTCTCTCCAAGCAGGGCGACGAGCTGAAGGCCGCCAAGGATTCGATTGAGGATCTGGAGCTGAAGGTTTCCACGTTGAAGGACTCGCTCGACGCCGTCCGGGACCGAGAAACCAAGCTGAAGGAAGAGCTCTGCAGGGAGCGAGGCTTGGTGGAGAGCGCCACCACTGCGGCTGAGAACTTCCGCCGGACCGTCAAGGTATGGACCGACGACTTGGTGGCCTCTGCATCCAACATCGACCAGGAGCTGTTGGCGCTGAAGGTCGAGCATCTTATTTATTCTCCGAATCAAAACCTCCCTCACAGCGCCAAGCTCAGCCTCTTCTTCAGAGGGATCGCGCCAGCGCTTGCAAATCTTCGGAAGAAGCTCCCCGCGCAGCTGGCCGAGGAGTCACGCCAGCTCTGTGCGGGAACCTTGGAGCGCGTTCTGACGAAGATAGTATACCGCAATCCCGGTATAAACCTGGCCAACATTCTTCGCAGCTTGCCGGCCGACGCGGACATGGAGGCGCTGAAGGCGCAGGTCGCCCACATCATCGCCAAAGTGAACAAGATTTCTAGGATTGAGGGCGACCACATAGATTAGGCCTCTTCTTATTCATCTCTTTTGTTGCTGCATAGTGTGCCATGAACTTATTAGTCATTACGACAAGTTATCCTTTGTAAGATATTTATCTTATTTTGATCAACCAGTGCAACGTTATCTTCCTTGTCTTGGTCATTTACTTTGTATGTTTTTTTTTACCCTACGCTTCCAGGGAGCTTGCCGGCAAGGGTCCTTTGCCGCGAGCGCTGAGTGCTGGACTCTGAGCAGCCTGCTGGCCAAGGTCTTACCGGCAAGCAACCTTGCCGCAGCTAGTCGCAACGCACTCAGCTTGTTGAGTGAACTCGAAAACGAAACAAGGGCGCGACACTTGTCGCAGCTCACTTAAGTCGTTGAGCGTACTCGAAAACAAGATAAGGGTGCGGCTAGCTACGGGTAGGTTCCTCCGCGCACAGGTTTTTCATACAAAGTGTGATTGTTCAAGGAAGACAACTAAAAATTAAAAATTTGAACTGCTCAAATCCTAATAACTTAGCTTTTATATATTGCTTGCTTCCCGGTAAGGCTTCTCTTTCTTGAACAGCACTTGGTTCATCCTCCATCTCCTCCCCCCCCCCC
>LR738715.1:221440740-221495642 GCA_902687465.1 Secale cereale | reverse complement strand
CAAACTTGTGCGCGAGGAACATTCCTTCTGCTTAAGAAGCAAGGAAAAAGAAGAGGGAAACAAGTATATGGCCTTTCGGCGTGCTAATGCTTACCGGATACGTGTGTTGTACAAGAAATGCCAAGTAACGCATGCAAATAGCGAAGAAAAGCATGGAAAAGGCAAATTGCACAAAACACGAAAGCTTTACTGATGCACGGGATCTGCGCCCGGCTTTGTACAAAGGATTACATGCAACAGCGACAAAGCTTGTACAAAAGGTTGTTGCCGGAGCGGATCACGGCAACCGCGCCTTATGGGTGAAACTTTCGAAGATGCTCTATGTTCCAGGAATTGCTCACCGATAAGCCTTCTTCGGTCTCAAGGCGGACAGCGCCAGGCCTTGTTACTTGTCTCACCCGATAAGGGCCTTCCCACTTCGGCGTCAACTTGTTAGAATTCTTGGCGGACTGAACACGCCGAAGAACAAGGTCGCCTTCCTCGAGACTCCTGGCCTTGACCTTGCGGCTATGGTAGCGACGCAAGGCTTGCTGGTATCGAGCAGCTCGTACAGCAGCCTGGAGACGTTCCTCCTCGAGGAGCAATGCATCATCTTGCCGCAGTTGCTCTTGCTCAAGCTCATCATAAGCGAGCACTCGAGGAGATCCGTATACGAGTTCCGTGGGGAGAACTGCCTCTGCTCCATAGACTAGAGCAAAGGGTGTCTGTCCGGTGGCTCGACTTGGTGTCGTTCTGATTGACCAAAGAGCCGCCGGTAGCTCCTCTATCCAGTTTTTTCCGCACTTACGCAGCCTGTCAAAGGTCCTTGTCTTGAGTCCGCGCAGCACTTCAGCATTGGCCCTCTCCGCTTGACCATTGCTCCTCGGGTGGGCAACAGAAGCGAAACAGACCTTAGCGCCAAGGTCTTGGACGTACTGCATGAAGGTGCGACTAGTGAATTGTGTACCGTTGTCGGTGATGATTCTGTTAGGGATCCCGAAACGGCAAACAATCGACCTGAAGAACCTGACTGCTGACTGTGCTGTCACCTTTCTCACTGGTTCCACTTCTGGCCACTTTGTGAACTTGTCGATTGCAACGTACAAGTACTCAAAGCCCCCGACAGCTCGAGGGAAGGGGCCGAGGATATCGAGCCCCCAGACCGAGAAGGGCCAGGACAAAGGATTCGTCTGGAGAGCTTGAGCTGGCTAATGAATTTGCTTTGCATGGAACTGGCATGCTTCACACTTGGTTACTAGTGCAGTTGCATCTTCGAGGGCTTCTTGCCAAAAGAACCCTTGCCGGAATGCCTTCCCGGCAAGCGCCCTTGCGCCAATGTGGTGGCCGCATATGCCTCCGTGTATATCTACCAACAGCTTCTGTCCATCTTCCCTGGAGATGCACTTCAACCTGACACCATTGAGTCTTCTTCTGTATAGCTCGTTATCCACGAACTGGTACATACTTGATTGCCTGGTTATTTTCTCTATCTCTTCGGGGTCGTCGGGAAGTTCTCCAATTTGCAGAAAACGGACGATCTGCTGCGCCCATGACGGAGCCTGAGGCTCGACGGCAAGGACTAAAGGCTCGAGGGCCGCTGCGGGAACCTCAGCTTCCACGGCAAGAACCTCTGGTTCTGTCGGAGCTGATGGTCCCCCGGCAAGCTCGCCGGGGCGAGGCTTGTCGGGAACACTTGCTTCAACTGTACAGATCGGAGGATCTACAGGAGCAAACTGTTCCTCAGCGTTCTGATCGTTGATCTTGGGGACCTTGGCGGCGATCTCAGGAAGATCCGCCGGCAAGTAGTCACCGGAGACCAACTTTCTCTTCTTGGACTGCCCAATTGATGGTGTAACGGATGGTTGAGTCAGCTTGAGCAAGAAGGTTCCTGGTTCCACAGGTAACTTCATCGCAGCACACTTTGAAAGGCCATCCGCCATGTCATTCTGAGCTCTCGGGACGTGCTACATTTGCAGACCTTCAAAGTGCTCTTCAAGCTTTCTCACCTCATCTACATAAGCTTCCATCAAAGGACTTTGGTAACTATTGTTGACTTGTCGGACCACCAATTGAGAATCTCCCCGCACAATCAGCTTCCTAATCCCAAGTCCGGCCACAATCCTGAGGCCGGCAAGCAAGCCTTCATACTCAGCAGTATTGTTTGTCGCTTGCTCCCTGGGAAAGTGCATCTGGATAACATACTTGAGGTGCTCTCCGGTGGGCGCGACGAGTACCACGCCAGCACCGGCGCCTTGCAGCGAGAAGGCACCATCAAAATACATTACCTATTCACTTGTTGCTTCTTGTACGGGTGCACTTGTTTCTGGAATTTCTTCATCGGGCGTCGGGGTCCATTCAGCTATGAATTCTGCCAAAGCTCGGCTCTGTATGGTTGAAGTACTTTCAAACTTGAGTCCAAAGCTTGACAGCTCCAGTGCCCACTCAACGATCCTGCCTGTTGCTTCCGGATTGTGCAATATCCTCTTCAGCGGAAAGCGAGTGACCACTGTTATCTCATGTGCCTGGAAGTAATGGCGCAGCTTTCTCGAGGCCATGAGGAGGCCGAAAAGCAACTTTTGCACCCCGGAGTATCTTGATCTAGCCCCCTGCAAGAGGGAACTCACAAAATACACCGGGCGCTGCACCATCTTCTTCCGCACTTCTTCCTGTTCCTGCGCAGAGTTGTCCTTCTCGGGGCCAGAGCTTGTCGGAGCAGCCCCCTGCTTGTCGCTGGATTCGCTTGCCGGTGGCGTAGACTCCTCGTCGGCCTCCCTCTCCGCTACTAACGCAGCACTAACCACTAGGTATAGCAGCAACTTCTCCTGTGGTCTAGGTGCGACAAGTATTGGAGTGGAGGATAGGTACCGTTTCAAGTCCTGCAGTGCTGCCTCCGCTTCCGGAGTCCACTTCATGGGACCTGCCTTCTTCAAGATTTTGAAGAAAGGTAGGGCGCGTTCTGCAGACTTTGAAATGAACCTACTGAGGGCAGCCACACAACCTGCAAGCCTCCTGACATCCTTGACGCGCTTCGGGGCTTCGATCTGCTCGATGGCTTTAATCTTGTCGGGGTTGGCTTCAATCCCCCTCTGTGACACGAAGAACTCGAGAAGCTTGCCGGAGGGGACTCCAAAGACGCACTTCTCGGGGTTCAACTTGAGCTGTATCTTGCGCAGGTTCTGAAATGTCTCTTCCAAATCTTGGACCAGGGTATCCTTGCTCTTGCTCTTCACCACGATGTCATCCATGTAAGCCTCTACATTTCTGTGGATCTGTGGCTCGAAAGCAGTGTGCACTACCCTTGCAAATGTTGATCCTGCATTCTTCAGTCCAAATGGCATGCGTATGAAGCAATAAGTGCCACATGGAGTGATAAATGCAGTCTTCTCTTCATCTTCTTTGGCCATAAAGATCTGGTGGTAGCCTGAATATGCATCAAGGAAAGAGAGTAGCTCACATCCGGCAGTGGAGTCAACGATCTGGTCAATGCGCGGCAAGGGGAATGGATCCTTGGGACATGCTTTATTCACATCGGTGAAGTCTATACACAGTCTCCACTTCCCATTGGCCTTGCGCACGACGACTGGGTTTGCTAACCACGTCGGATGGATCACACCTCTAACTAGGCCTGCTGCCTCTAGCTTTTTGATTTATTCAGCAATGAATTCTTGGCGCTCCACGGTTTGCTTCCTCACCTTCTGCTTGACGGGCCACGCATGAGGACAAACAGCAAGCTTGTGCTCAATTACCTTCCTGGGAACACCGGGGATGTCAGATGGTTGCCAGGCAAACACATCGACATTCGCCCGCAGGAAGGCAACGAGCGCGCTTTCCTATTTGCTGTCAAGTGTGGCACTGATGGTGAAGGTACCACCAGTGCCGTCCTCCTTGGCGGACACCTTCTTGGTTGCTGGGGGAGCGGCCATCCCCTTCTTACACTTGCCGGTGGAGCTCGATGGAACGTCCTCGACGGCAGCGCAGCACTCCGAAGAGGTGCGGTTGCCGGAGTGGGCCCCAGAGCACTTGCCGGACTTGGTCTTCGTCTTCTTCCCCCCGGGAGCTTCAGCGGCAAGTGTGTCCTTCTCTGTTGCGGCTGCTGCGTCCCGGTAGATCTTGTCGGCGCAGACCAGCGCATCGTTCTTGTCGCCATGGACAGTGATGACGCTTATCGGCCCCGGCATCTTTAGTACGTTGTAGGCGTAGTGGGAAGCTGCCATGAACTTGGCGAGGGCGGGACGACCGAGTATCCCATTATATGGCAATGGAATATCGGCGACGTCAAATGTGATGCGCTCAGTTCTGAAGTTGAGCTCCCCGCCAAAGGTCACCGGCAGAGTTATCTTCCCCTTGGGCTTGCTCCTCCCCGGGTTGATTCCTTGGAAAGAACCGGTCTCTTCGAGCTCGCCATCTAGGATTTGGAGTTTCTTGATCACAGCAGAGGAGATCAAGTTCAGCCCGGCCCCGCCGTCAACCAACATTTTGGTGACCTTGAGGTTGCGGATGGTGGGTGAGACCAGCATCGGCAAGCACCCGACCGCAGTGGTGCGGTCAGGGTGATCCTCAAGATCAAAAATGATGGGCGTGCTGGACCATTTGAGGAGCCTGCGCGACTCCACGGGCGGCTTTGTTGCGTTCACCTCCCGCACCCACTGCTTGAGTTGGCGGTGGGAGGTATGCAGAGAGGCGCCACCGTCGATGCACAGGACCTCCGTGGCCTTCTGGAACTCCTGCTCGCTGTTATCTTCATCCTCCATGTCATCGTCGTCGTCTTCTTCATCCTTATCGCGGCCCCGGGGAGGTCGGTCACCTTGCCGCTGCTTGGCCTTGCCGCGGCGTCCTCCCCGGCCATTGAATGGCCGCTTCTTGCTTGGTTCTCCTCCGCCACCTTGGGCCTTCTCCTTGTCGCGCCTCTCGTACTCAGCTTTCTGCTGCTCGACGAGGTACTCGACGCGTTTGCAGTTGGAGAGGTCGTGGCCCTTGGTGCGGTGGATCTTGCAGTATTGCTTGTCGGAGCCGTCCTGCTTGTCGGCTGCCGCTACAGGGGCAGGCTCCTTGCCGGAGCCGCCAGCCTGTGTTTGCTTGGCGGGAGCCTCCTTGCCGGACTTCTCGACGGCAAGCACTTCCTTCTTGTTCTTCCCTCTGTTGTTTCGCCGCCGGCTCTTCTTTGCCGGGGCGGCGTCGTCGCTGTCGCTTCCCCCCGCGCCGGTATCCTCCCCGGGGAGTCTCCTCCCCTCTTCGGCGCGTGCGCACTTATCAGCTAGAGCATAGAGCTCGCTGACATCCCGTATCTTGGTCATGGCCATTTCTTCACGCATGCGGCGGTTACGCACGTTCTGGTGGAACGCGCTAATAACAGCGGCAGGGTGGACGTCGGGGATGTTGTGCTGCACACGACTGAAGCGTTGGATGTACTTGCGCAGGGGTTCTCCTTCCTTCTGGGTCAGAATGTGGAGATCACTCTCCTGGCCGTGGGGTTTATGGCCGCCCGTGAAGGCGCCAACAAACTGGTGGCAAAGATCTGCCCAAGAAGAAATGGAGCCTTCCGGCAAGTGCATAAGCCAAGAACGAACGTTCGGCTTAAGCACGAGCGGGAAGTAATTCGCCAATATCTTCTCGTCGCGCCCCCCGGCAGCCTGCACTGCGATTGTGTAGATGCTGAGAAATTCCGAGGGGTGCGTCTTGCCGTCGTACTTCTCCGGTACGTCGGGCATGAAGTTCTTCATGCTGGGCCACTGGACGCGCCGCAGCTCACGGGTGAACGCAGGGCAACCTGCCGCGTACGGCAAGTCGCCTGGTTCACCGGGCGCGGGTGCGTCAACAGCGGTCCCAGCTCTCTGGTCTGATTGTCGCCGAGCTTCTCGGCGGCGCTCGATCGTTGTTCGAGCGTCTTCTTGTCGCCGGTCGTCAAGGACCTGGCGCTGGTCCCGACGAGCCCGCGGATCCGACGACGCCGTGGAGTCGTCGTCGATGTTTATCCGGCGGGGAGGCGTCTTTTGCTTCCGCGGCGGGGAGTGCACGGTGGTTGCACCCCCGGCGGTCTTGTCGCCGTCGGCCTTCGTCTTCTCGACTTGCCGTGGCCGCGAGGTCGCCGGCTGCTGCGGCGAGTCGTTGTTGGCGAAGGCGATCAGGCTCTGGATGGTTGCCCTCCAGTCTTCGGCTTTGTCTGCCGCTGGAGGGAAGTCGAGGAGCAGTTGCGCCCTTGCGAGCGCTTCTGCTGGAGTGGAGGGGAGCGGGGGCGAGCGGCGCGAGGAGCGGTATATGCTCGGACTCCTAACTGGGTTAGAAGGAGTAGGGTCCCGCCCCGGCGACCGCGCCTTGCTCGTGCCAGGACGATGGCCCGGAGCATCCCGCGAGCCTCCGGTTTGGCCTTGGCCCAGCAAGCGGATGCCACCTCCTGTGGCATGGCGCTGCTGGGTCGTCGTTTGCTGAGATGGACGTGGCGCATCCACGGAGACCGAGGCTCGGTCGTCCGTCTTGTCTTTGGATTTGGTGGCGCCGCGAGTTTCCTCGCCGGCGACCACCCTTCCGACGGCGTCTCCCCCGCCCACCGTTGGCTCCGGTGGCGGCGGATGAGACGCAGACGGGCCTGCGACCTCCAAAACCTTCTTCTTCGGGGCCATGGCGCAGTTGTTGATGAAGCTAGCGAATTTGGAGAGGTTGATGAAGAATGCGCCCGCGTGAACGCCGGATCAGGTTCGCACAACCTCGACGCCCCCTACCTGGCGCGCCAAAGATGTCGGGGGAAACTGTCCACCACGAACACCTATGGGACCAGAGCCCCTTGTCTGTGCGGTAAGAGGGCGGAGGGAGCACAAAGAGCAGATTGTGGAGAGCACGCGGGCAGTTTACCCAGGTTCGGGCCGCGATGGACGCGTAAAACCCTACTCCTGCTTAGTTTGTATTGAGTTGGGGAGCTCGGGAGCTTGAAGAACTAGCTACACCGAGCGTATGAGCGATCTAGGTTCCGAACCCCTTCTACGTTGTGCATGGGCCTCCTTTTATAGTGCAAGGGGTCACCGACAGGTGTCAACGTAGGAGAAAGGGTAAAAATGTAAAAGTGGTGGTAGTTGTAACAGTGCGGGAACAGTGGATGAACAGTGCATGAACAGTGGTCATCACCTACTTTGACAGTGGGGGACAAGAGCATTTAATGCCCGTCGCCGTCGACCCCAAAAGCGCCCGCCCTTGCGTCTCCGTTTGCCACGGCGATGGCTTCACCACCGTGGAGTGCCACCGTGTCCCCCAGGCTGCACAGCCATCCGCCACGCGTCCCTGGAGTGGCCCCAGGGCGACGCGTGGTTCGATGTGCTGGAGCGCGGGCACACAGCGTAACTCTCCCAGGCAAGCACCTTGCCGGGGTCTTGACCTTGTCGGGCCCGGGAGCTTGCCGGGCTCTGAAGCTTGTCGCTCCCCGGGCCCTGCTGGGGCGCATGTTGCGCCGAGTCATGTCTTTGGTAATGTAATCTTCTGGCCTTCCTGGCAAGCTCCTCTTGCCAGGGTCTTGTGCTAGTGAGGTAATCTTGAGCCTGGGACGGCCTTCCCGGCAAGCTCCACTTGCCGGGGCCTCGATCTTCTGTCTTGTATACTTTGTTTTTGAATGGCTTTATATGGAGCAGGAAGGTCTCCGGCAAGCTCATGGTAGGCCCTGCCGCGGGAAGCTGCTACTGCCCGTGCACAAGTTGGGGTACTGAGGTACCCCTACCTTAGTACACCGACAAGATCTAAAAATTCTGAATCATTGGGATGCCATTTAACTAAAGTAGACTCATCTCCAGTCCCATCTTTATCAAGATTCATACTAGAAAACAAGGATCTAATAGGAGACACATCAATAACTTTCAGGTCTTCATCCTTATTTTCATGATAACTAGAAGAACACGCTTTCATAAAGGAATCTTTTTTAGCACGCAACCTAGCGGTTCATTCTTTGCACTCATCAATGGAAATTATCATGGCTTTGAGAGACTCATTGATATCATGCTTAGGTGGAATAGATCTAATTTTCAAAGAATCAACATCAAGAGAAATTCTATCCACGTTTCCAGCCAACTCATCAATCTTAAGCAATTTTTCTTCAAGCAAAGCATTGCAATTCTTTTGCGAACTCATAAACTCTTTAACACTAGTTTCAAATTCAGAGGGCATCTTACCAAAATTTCCATAAGAGTTATTGTAGGAATTACCATAATTATTGGAGGAATTACTAGGAAAAGGCCTAGGATTAAAGTTTCCTCTATAAGCATTGTTACCAAAATTATTCCTACCAACAAAATTCACATCCAAAGATTCATTGTTATTTTCAATCAACGTGGATAAAGGCATATCATTAGGATCAGAAGAAGAATTCTTAGTAGCAAATAATTTCATAAGTTCATCCATGTTTCCACTCAAAACACTAATCTCTTCAATAGCATGCACTTTTTTACTAGTAGATCTTTCAGTGTGCCATTGAGAGTAGTTAACCATAATATTATCTAGGAGTTTGGTAGCTTCTCCTAAGGTAGTTTCCATGAAAGTGCCCCCCGCGGCCATATCTAAAAGATTTCTAGAAGAAAAATTCAAGCCAGCATAAAAGTTTTGTATAATCATCCATAAGTCAAACCATGTGTAGGGCAATTACGTATCATTAATTTATTCTCTCCCAAGCTTGTGCAACATGCTCATGATCTAGTTGCTTAAAATTCATAATATCATTTCTAAGGGAGATAATCTTAGCGCGAGGAAAATACTTAGAGATAAAGGCATCTTTGCACTTATTCCATGAATCAATACTATTTCTAGGTAAAGAGGAAAACCAAGTTTTAGCACGATCTCTAAGTGAAAATGGAAATAGCTTTAATTTAACAATATCATTATCCGTATCCCTCTTCTTTTGCATATCACACAAATCAACAAAGTTGTTCATATGGGTAGCGGCATCTTCACTAGGAAGGCCAGAAAATTGATCTTTCATGACAAGATTCAACAGGGTAGCATTGATCCCATAAGATTCAACATCGGTAATAGGAGCAATAGGCGTGCTAATAAAATAATTATTGTTGGTATTGGAAAAGTCACACAATTTGGTGTTGTTTTGAGCCATAGTGACAAGCAAGCGATCCAACACACAAGCAAACAAGAGGCAAGCGAACGGTAAACACATGGCAAAAGAAGGGCAAATAAAACGGCAAGGGTGAAGTGGGGGAGAGGAAAACGAGAGGCAAATAATGTAGTGCGAAGGATAAGGGTTTGTGATAGGTACTTGGTATATGACTTTTGTGTAAGCCTCCCCGGCAACGGCGCCAGAAATTCTTCTTGCTACTTCTCGAGCTTGCGTTGTATTCCCTCGAAGAGGAAAGGGTGATGCAGCACAATAGCGTAAGTATTTCCCTCAGTTTTTGAGAAGCAAGGTATCAATCCAGTAGGAGACCACACGCGAGTCCCTCACACATGCACAAACAAATAAGAACTTCGAAGCCAACGCGATAAGGGGTTGTCAATCCCTTTACGGTCACTTACAAAAGTGAGATCTGATAGATAGGATCATATAATGTTTTTGGTATTTTTGGTATAAGAACAGAAAGTAAATAAAGCAAATAAGCAACAGCGGCAGAAATTAAAGGGAACGTAGTATGATAAAGATAGACCCGGGGGCCATAGGTTTCACTAGTGGCTTCTCTCGTGATAGCAGAATTCTACGGTGGGTGAACAAATTACTGTCGAGCAATTGATAGAAAAGCGCATAGTTATGAGAATATCTAGGCATGATGATTATATATAGGCATCACGTCCATGACAAGTAGACCGAAATGATTCTGCATCTACTACTATTACTCCACACATCGACCGCTATCCAACATGCATCTAGAGTATTAAGTTCATAAGAACGGAGTAATGCTTTAAGCAAGATGACATGATGTAGAGGGATAAACTCAAGCAATATGATATAAACCCCATCTTTTTATCCTCGACGACAACAATACAATACGTGCCTCGATGCCCCTACTATCACTGGGAAAGGATACCGCAAGATTGAACCCAAAGCCAAGCACTTCTCCCGTTGCAAGAACTATAGATCTAGTAGGCCAAACCAAACCTATAATTCCAAGAGACTTGCAAGGATATTATAATCATACATAAAAGATTTCAGTAAAGAATCAAATATTGTTCATAGATAATCTTGATCATAAACCCACAATTCATCGGATCTCGACAAACACACCGCAAAAAGATTACATTGCTACCTCTTGAGCTTGCGTTGTATTCCCTCGAAGAGGAAAGGGAGATGGATCACAGTAGCGTAAGTATTTCCCTCAGTTTTTGAGAACCAAGGTATCAATCCAGTAGGAGACCATGCGCGAGTCCCTCGCACCTGCACAAACAAATAAGAACTTCGCAGCCAACGCGATAAGGGGTTGTCAATCCCTTTACGGTCACATACGAGAGTGAGATCTGTTAGAGATGATAATTATATTTTTGGTATTTTTGGTCTAATAGAACAACAAATAAAAGCAAGAAAAGTAAAGTAGATGTAGATTGATATGTTGAGAATAGACCCGGGGGCCATAGTTTTCTCTAGTGGCTTCTCTCATGATAGCGATATTCTACGACGAGTAAAAAAATTACTGTCGAGCAATTGATAGAAAAGCGAATAATTATGAGACTATCTATGCATGATCATTGTATATAGGCATCACGTCCGAGACAAGTAGACCGAAACGATTCTGCATCTACTACTATTACTCCACACATCGACCGCTATCCAGCATGCATCTAGTGTATTGAGTTCATATGAACAGAGTAACGCCATAAGCAAGATGACATGATGTAGAGGGATAAACTCAAGCAATATGATGAAAACCCCTTCTTTTTATCCTCGATGGCAACAATACAATACGTGCCTTCCTGCCCCTACTGTCACTGGGAAAGGACACCGCAAGATTGAACCCGAAGCCAAGCACTTCTCCCATTGCAAGAACCGTAGATCTAGTAGGCCAAACCAAACCAATAATTCAAAGAGACTTGCAAGGATATTATGAGCACACATAAAAAGTTCAGAGAAGAACCAAATATTTCTCAAAGATAATCTTGATCATAAACCGCTGAGAGAGGAGCTGCCATAGCTGGATGAACTGCGGCCGACACCGAGGGTGAGTACATCCTCATCCTTGTCACGGTCGTCGCCAAGGCCGAGCACCTCGCCGCCGTCGTTGTCTTTGGGGCAGCACCCGATGCGGCGACCGCCTTCCATGAATACCCTCACGAAGAGGGTCGCGTCACCATCGTACTCGAAGTGGAGGGTGCACCGCCTGCTCAGGCCACGCGTGCGGGCGAACGTCTGCCAACCGCGGGCCAGGGCTACGTCGCCCGCGGCGACCCACGAAGCCCCGCTGCAGCAACCATCCGCCTGCAGCAAGAGACTGCCGAGACCCGCGGCTGGCAGTTCGCTGGCGAAGGAGCACGGGAGCATAAGCCAGGCACCCGCTAGGTTCTCCGACCACACGACGGACTTCGGCAGCTCCTTATACGTCTCCAATGTATTTATAATTTTTTATTGTTCCATGGTATTATTTATGATGTTTTGGATGTTTAATGGGCTTTGTTATACACTTTTATATTATTTTTGGGACTAACCTATTAACCCAAAGGGCCAGTCCAGATTGCTGTTTTTTTGCCTATTTCAGGGTTTTATAGAAAAGGAATAACAAACGGAGTCCAAACGGAATGAAACTTCGGGAGATATATTTTTGGAGCAAAATACGCAAGGGAGACTTAAGAACCACGGAATAGGGCACAGGTGGCGTCTACGAGGGTGGGGGGCGCCCCCTACAGGGCACGCCCCCTGCCTCGTGGGCCCCACGTCTGGCGCCCGGTGCCCTCCTTCTTCCTATATATATCTACGTACCCCGAAACCATCAGAAGAGGAGAGATAACCCTAGTTCCACCGCCGCAACTTTCTGTTCCCGTGAGATCCCATCTTGGGGCCTGTTCCGGAGCTCCGTCAGAGGGGGGATCTTCCACGGAGCGCTTCTATATCATCATCATCACCTCACCATGAGTTGTGAGTAGTTTACCACTGACCTTCGGGTCCATAGCTAGTATCTAGATGGCTTCTTCTATCTCTTTGGATCTCAATACCAATTTCTCTTCGGTCTTCGAGGAGATCTATTCGATGTAATCTCTTTTTGCGGTGTGTTTGTCGAGATTCGATGAATTATGGGTTTATGATCAAGATTATCTTTGAGAAATATTTGGTTCTTTTCTGAACTCTTTATGTATGATTATCATATCCTTGCAAGTCTCTTTGAATTATTGGTTTGGTTTGGCCTACTAGATCTATAGTTCTTGCAATGGGAGAAGTGCTTGCCTTTGGGTTCAATCTTGCTGTGTCCTTTCCCAGTGACAGTAGGGGTAGCAAGGCACATATTGTATTGTTGCCATTGAGGATAAAAAGATGGGGTTTATATCACTATGTTTGAGTTTATCCCTCTACATCATGTCATCTTGCTTAAGGCGTTACTCTATTCTTATGAACTTGATACTCTAAATGCATGCTGGATAGCGGTCGATGTGTGGAGTAATAGTAGTAGATGCAGATTTGTTTCGGTCTACTTGTCTCGGACGTGATGCCTATATATAATGATCATGCCTAGATAGTCTCATAAGTATTCGCTTTTCTATCAATTGCTCGACGGTAATTTGTTTACCCGCCGTAGAATATCGCTATCATGAGAGAGGCCACTAGAGAAAACTATGCCCCCCGGGTCTATTCTCAACATATCAGTCTACAATCTACTTTACTTTTCCGCTTTTACTTTCTGTTCTTATATCCAAAAATACCAAAAATATAAAAGTATCATCTCTATCAGATCTCACTTTCGTAAGTGACCGTAAAGGGATTGACAATCCCTTATCGCGTTGGCTGCGAAGTTCTTATTTGTTTATGCAGGTGCAAGGGACTCGCGCGTGGTCTCCTACTAGATTGATACCTTGGTTCTCAAAAACTAAGGGAAATACTTACGCTACTGTGCTGCATCACCCTTTCCTCTTCGAGGGAATACAACACAAGCTTGAGAAGTAGCACACCTCCGTCGAGTGGAAGTGCGACCGGGAAGGCCGGGCGACCTTGGTGTGCCTCCCTTCATCAACGGGGCTGCCACGACCTGGGCGATCCCCACCGTGCGAAGAGCCACCGCTGCGGCCGCCAAGGACGGCGCCGAGCCCCGAAGAGGTCCGCCCGTGCCCGCGGCTAGAGTCGCGACATGCTTGCGAGGGTGACCTCGTTCCCTCTTTGGAGGTGCTGAGCCGGGCCCCTCCTGGCGGGCCTTCCCTTTCTCTGCGGCCGAGAACCTCCTCGCTGACGCCATGGGTGTTGCTGCAAAGCTAGGAACAAGGAGGAAGAATAAGAACCATGAGGAATGGAGGAAGAGAAGGGAAACGGGGGCTCCACCCGTCGCCTCATTTATAACCAGGAGGAGGCCAACCGTAGTCCTCCATAATCGCAGGTAATGATGGTCTTTGTGCATGCAGGGACTCATCAGCTTGTGCAGTTGCCGAGGCAGCATGGGGAAGCGGAGACGCCCATGTCCCATCAGTCACAACGCATCAATCAAGGTTGTAGGCTTTTGGTGCCCACGACGCTCCGCACTTGACCCTTGGCTTCGCCGCGAAGCCAAGTCTGAGCACACCTTGGGCCTGGGGGCTATTGTCGACATTCTGGGAACTGGGGTACCCAGAATTGCTTGCATGCGGCCCAAAGCATGGCTCATCCAGCGGCCTAGTACGACCCATCTTCATCAGCAACCAATCAAGACCCTCGCGAGGGGCCAAGCCTCACGAGGCGGACGACGCAAGACCTCCCATGGGGTGGCCTCACTAGGCTGGCTCCCGAGGAGTGGATATATCAAGGCAAGGGACACTTGTATTGATTCGTGGAATAAGTGCATAGATGCTTTTATCTCTAAGTATTTTCCTCCTGCTAAGATTATCTCTCTTAGAAACGATATTATGAATTTTAAGCAACTAGATCATGAGCATGTTGC
This sequence comes from Secale cereale, assembly GCA_902687465.1. NCBI lineage: Eukaryota > Viridiplantae > Streptophyta > Magnoliopsida > Poales > Poaceae > Secale > Secale cereale. The sequence continues at coordinate 221,481,645 of LR738715.1, read as the reverse complement.
ACAAGCTTGAGAGAGAATGAAATTAATGATACGTAATTGGCCTACGCATGGTTTGAACTTATGGATGATTATTCGGAACTTTTATGCTGGCTTGAATTTTGCTTCTAGAAATCTTTTTGATTCGGCCGCAGGAGGCACTTTCTTGGAAACTACCTTAGGAGAAGATACCAAACTCCTAGATAATATTATGGTTAATTATTCTCAATGGCACACTGAAAGATCTACTAGTAAAAAAGTGCATGCTATTGAAGAGATTAGTGTTTTGAGTGGAAAGATGGATGAACTTATGAAGTTATTTGCTGCTAAGAGTGCTTCTTATGATCCTAATGATATGCCTTTATCCAGTTGATTGAAAATAATAATGAATCTTTGGACGTGAATTTTGTTGGTAGGAATGGTTTTGGTAACAATGTTTATAGAGGAAACTTTAATCCTAGGCCTTTTCCTAGTTTCCTCTAATCATTATGGTAATTCCTACAACAACTCTTATGGAAAGATGCCTTCTGAATTTGAAACTAGTGTTAAGGAGTTTATGAATTCGCAAAAGAATTTCAATGCTATGCTTGAAGAAAAATTGCTTAAGATTGATGAATTGGCTAGAAGTGTGGATAGAATTAATCTTGATGTTGCTTATTTGAAACTCAGATCTATCCCACCTAAGCATGATATCAATGAGTCTCTCAAAGCCATGAGAATTTCCATTGATGAATGCAAAGAAAGAACCGCTAGGATGCGTGCTAAAAGAGAGAATTATATAAAAGCGTGTTCTTCTAGTTATCAAGAAAATAAAGATGAAGATCTGAAAGTTATTGATGTGTCTCCTATTAGATCCTTGTTTTCTAGTATGAATCTTGATAAATATAGGATTGGAGATGAGTCTACTTTAAGGTGTTGCAATGATTCGGAGTTTTTAGATCTTGATGCTAAAATTGTTAAAAGTAGGAGTGAAAAGATTAAAACTTTGCATAGTGATGAACCCACTACTTTGGATTTCAAGGGATTCAACTATGATAATTGCTCTTTGATTGATTGTATTTCCTTGTTGCAACCCGTACTAAACTCTCCGCATGCTTATAGTCAAAATAAAGCTTTTACCAAACACATAGTTGATGCTTTGATGCAATCTTATGAAGAAAAACTTGAATTTGAAGTTTCTATCCCTAGAAAGCTTTATGATGAGTGGGAACCTACTATTAAAATTAAAATTAAAGATCATGAATGCTTTGCTTTGTGTGATTTGGGTGCAAGTGTTTCCACTATCCCAAAAACTTTGTGTGATTTGTTAGGTTTTCATGAGCTTGATGATTGTTCTTTAAATTTGCATCTTGCGGATTCTACCATTAAGAACCCTATCGGAAGAACTAATGATGTTCTTATTGTTTCCAATAGGAATTATGTGCCCATAGATTTCATTGTTCTTGATATAGATTGCAATCCTTCATGTCCTATTATTCTTGGTAGACCTTTCCTTAGAATGATTGGTGCAATTATTGATATGAAGGAAAGAAATATTAGATTCCAATTTCCGTTAAGGAAAGGCATGTAACACTTTCCTTGAAAAAAATCAAATTACCATATGAATCTATTATGAGAGCCACTTATGGATTGCCTTCCAAAGATGGCAATACCTAGATCTATCCATGTATCGTGCCTAGCTAGGGGCGTAAAATGATAGCGCTTGTTGGGAGGGAACCCAATTTTATATATTTTTTTGCTTCTGTTTAGGAATAAATATTGCATCTAGCTTCTGTTTAGATGTGGTTTTGTGTTTTAATTAGTGTTTGTGCCAAGTAGAACCTTTGGGAAGACTTGTGTGAAGTTTACATGATCTTGTTGTGAAAAACAGAATCATTAGCGCTCGCTAGAATGGTCACCAGATGTTACTGGAGTGTGCTATTTAGTTGATTATTTTTGCAGATGATTAATAGACAAATTCCTCACGTTTACCAATTTATTTAAATTTCTTTGGAGTTACAGAAGTATGCGAAAGTTATAGATTACTATAGTCTGTTCTGTTTTTGACAGATTCTGTTTTTCGTGTGTTGTTTGCTTATTTCAATGCATCTATGAGTAGTATTGGGAAGTATGAATCATAGAGAAGTAAGTAGGTTTAACACCAATATAAACAAAGAATGAATTCATTATAGTATCTTTGAGTAGTGGTTTGTTTTCTTATACTAACGGAGCTCACGAGATTTTTGTCTAAGTTTTGTGTTGTGAAGTTTTCAAGTTTTGAGTATTGCTTTGATGGACTATGGAATAAAGAGTGGCAAGAGCCTAAGCTTGGGGATGCCCGAGGCACCCCAAGGTAAAATTCAAGGACAACCAAAAGCCTAAGCATGGGGATGCCCCGGGAAGGCATCCCCTCTTTCGTCTCCATCTATCAGTAACTATACTCGGAGCTATATTTTTATTCACCACATGATATGTGTTTTGCTTGGAGCTTGATGTATAATTTGAGTCTTTGCTTGTTAGTTTGCCACAATTATCCTTGCTGGACACACCTTTTTGAGAGATATAAATATGGCCTAGGAATTGTTAGAACACTCTATGTGCTTCACTTATATCTTTTGATTGAATAGTTTTTGCTCTAGTACTTCACTTATATCTTTTAGAGCACGGTGGTGATTTTATTTTGAAGAAATTGTTGTTCTCTCATGCTTCACTTATATCCTTTTGAGAGTCTATTAGGACAGCATGGTAATGTGCTTTGGCTATAAAACTAGCCTTCACATGATATACATCCAAGATCAATGTAGTAAAAACTTTTACACTAAGTGCATTGAATGTGATGAGAAGTTGGATGCTTGATAATTGTTTTAAGATATGAGGATAGTGATATTAGAGTCATGCTAGTGGAGTCATTATGAAATTGAGAAATGCTTGTGTTAAAGTTAGTGATTCCCGTAGTATGCACGTATGGTGACCCGCTATGTGACGAAGTTAGAGCATGAGGTATTTGTAGAGTGTCATCCTTTGTGTGGAGGTCGGGGGCGCGCGATGGTTAACTCCTACCAACCTCCCCCCTAGGATCATGCATTGATTCCTTTGTTTTGATGACTCGTAAATTTTTGCAATAAGTATATGAGTTCTTATGACTAATGTTGAGTCCATGGATATTACACACTCTCACCCTTCCACCATTGCTAGCCTCTCTTGTACCGCGCAACTTTCGCTGGTACCATACACCTACTATATATCCTTCCTCAAAACAGCCACCATATATCTTCCTCAAAACAGCAACCATACCTACGTATCATGGCATTTCCATAGCCATTCCGAGATATATTACCATGCAACTTTCCATCGTTCCGTTCATATGACACGCTTCATATTGTCATATTGCCATGCATGATCATGTAGTTGACATCGTATTTGTGGCTAGGCCACCATGCATAATTTTTCATACATGTCACTCTTGATTCATTGCACATCCGGTACACCGCCGGAGGCATTCATATAGGGTCATACTTTGTTCTAGTATCGAGTTGTAATATCGAGTTGTAATTCAATGAAAGTGTGATGAACATCATTATTAGAGCATTGTCCCATGTGAGGAAAGGCTAAATAAAGAAAGCCCCTCCAAAAAAAAGAAAAAAAAGAAGGAAAGGCCAAAGAAAAAAAATGAAAGGCCAAAGAAAAAAGAATGGCCCAAAAAAATAAAAAAAAAATAAAAAGGGACAATTGCTACTATCTTTTTCCACACTTGTGCTTCAAAGTAGCACCATGTTCTTCATGATAGAGAGTCTCATGTTTAGTTACTTTCATATACTAGTGGGAATTTTCATTATAGAACTTGGCTTGTATATTCCAACGATGGGCTTCGTCAAATTCCCTAGGTCTTCATGAGCAAGCAAGTTGGATGCACACCCACTTAGTTTCTTTTGTTGAGATTTCATACATTTTTAGCTTTAGTGCATCCGTTGCATGGCAATCCCTACTCACTCACATTGATATCTATTGATGGGCATCTCCATAGCCCATTGATACGCCTAGTCAATGTGAGACTATCTCCCTCCTTTTTGTCTTCTACACAACCACCACTCTATTCCACATAGTGCTATATCCATGGCTCACGCTCATGTATTGCGTGAAAGTTGAAAGGTTTAAAAGAATAGAGTAGGAAAACAAGTGTTTGGCTGAAACCGGGGTTGTGCATGATATGAATATTTTGTGTGATGAAGAGGGAACATAGCCAGACTATATGATTTTGTAGGGATAACTTTCTTTAGCCATAGTATTTTGAGAAGACATGATTGCTTTGTTAGTATGCTTGAAGTATTGTTATTTCTTATGTCAATATAGACTTTTGTCTTGAATCTTTCATATCTGATCATTCATGCCACAATTAAGAGAATTACATTGAAAACTATGTTGGTTAGCATGCCACATCAAAAATTCTGTTTTTATCATTTACCTACTCGAGGACGAGTAGGAATTAAGCTTGGGGATGCTTGATACGTCTCCAACGTATCTATAATTTTTTATTGTTCCATGCTATTATTTATGATGTTTGGATGTTTAATGGGCTTTGTTATACACTTTTATATTATTTTCGGGACTAACCTATTAACCCAAAGGCCCAGTCCAGATTGCTGTTTTTTGTCTATAAAAGGGTTTTACAGAAAAGGAATATCAAACGGAGTCCAAACGGAACGAAACTTCGGGAGAGATATTTTTGGAGCAAAATACGCACGGGAGACTTGAGAACCACGGAATAGGGCACACGTGGTGTCCACGAGGGTGGGGGCGCGCCCCTGCCTCATGGACCCCACGTCTGGCCCCCGATGCCCTCCTTCTTCCTATATATATCTACGTACCCCGAAACCATCAGAAGAGGTGAGAAAACCCTAGTTCCACCGCCGCAACCTTCTGTTCCCGTGAGATCCCATCTTGGGGCCTGTTCCGGAGCTCCACTGGAGGGGGGATCCTCCACGAAGCGCTTCTACATCATCATCATCGCCTCACCATGAGTTGTGAGTAGTTTACCACTGACCTTCGGGTCCATAGCTAGTATCTAGATGGCTTATTCTCTCTCTTTGGATCTCAATACCAAGTTCTCCTCGGTCTTCGAGGAGATCTATCCGATGTAATCTTTTTTTGCAGTGTGTTTGTCGAGATCCGATGAATTGTGGGTTTGTGATCAAGATTATCTTTGAGAAATATTTGGTACTTAACTGAACTCTTTATGTATGATTATAATATCCTTGCAAGTCTCTTCGAATTATTGGTTTGGTTTGGCCTACTAGATCTATAGTTCTTGCAATGGGAGAAGTGCTTGACTTTGGGTTCAATCTTGTGGTGTCCTTTCCCAGTGACAGTAGGGGCAGCAAGGCACGTATTGTATTGTTGCCATTGAGGATAAAAAGATGGGGTTTATATCACTATGTTTGAGTTTATCCCTCTACATCATGTCATCTTGTTTAAGGCGTTACTCTGATCTTATGAACTTAATACTCTAGATGCATGCTGGATAGCGGTCGATGTGTGGAGTAATAGTAGTAGATGCAGAATCATTTCGGTTTACTTGTCTCGGACGTGATGCCTATATATAATGATCATGCCTAGATAGTCTCATAAGCATTCGCTTTTCTATCAATTGCTCGACAGTAATTTGTTTACCCGCCGTAGAATATCGCTATCATGAGAGAACCCACAAGAGAAAACTATGGCCCCCTGGTCTATTCTCAACATATCAGTCTACAATATACTTTACTTTTCCGCTTTTAATTTCTGTTCTTATATCCAAAAATACAAAAAAATATCAAACAATCATCTCTATCATATCTCACTTTCGTAAGTGACCATAAAGGGATTGACAACCCCTTATCGCGTTGGCTGCGAAGTTCTTATTTGTTTGTGTAGGTGCGAGGGACTCGCGCGTGGTCTCCTACTGGATTGATACCTTGGTTCTCAAAAACTGAGGGAAATACTTACGCTACTGTGCTGCATCACCCTTTCCTCTTCGAGGGAAGCGCGACCGGGAAGGCCGGGCGACCCTGGCGGGCCTCCCTTCATCAACGGGGCTGCCACGACCTGGGCGATCCCCACCGCACGAAGAGCCACCGCTGCGGCCGCCAAGGACGCCGCCGAGCCCCGAAGAGGTCCGCTCGTGCCCGAGAGGGGCCGCGGCGAGAGTCGCGACATGCTTGCGAGGGCGGCCTCGTTCCCTCTTAGGCGGTGGTGAGCCGGGCCCCTCCTGGCGGGCCTTCCCTTTCTCTGCAGCCGAGAACCTCCTCACCGGTGCCATGGGTGTCGCTGCGAAGCAAGGAGCAAGGAGGAAGAAGAAGAAGCATGAGGAATGGAGGAAGAGATGGGAAACGGGGGCTCCACCCGTCGCCTCATTTATAGCCAGGAGGAGGCCAACCTTCGGCCTCCATAATCGTAGGTAATGATGGTCTTTGTGCATGCAGGGACTCGTCAGCTTGTGCAGCAACTGAGGCGGCATGGGGAAGTGGAGACGCCAACGTCCCATCAGTCACCACGCGTCAATCAAGGCTGCTGGCTTTTGGGGCCTGCGGCGCTCCGCACTTGACCCTTGGCTTCCCCGCGAAGCCAAGTCTGAGCACGCCTTGGGCCCGGGGCTACTGTCGGCGTTCTGGGAATGGGGGTACCCGGACTTGCCTGCCTGCGGCCCAGAGCGTGGCTCATCCAGCGGCCTAGTACGACCCATCTTCATCAGCAACCAATCAAGACCCTCGCGACGGGCCAAGCCTCACGAGGCGGACAACGCAAGACCTTCCCTCGGGTGGTATCACTAGGATGGTTTCCGAGGAGCAGAGATATCAGGGCAAGGGACATCTCTCGAGGTTCGTGTGATGTGAGCCATGACGACCAAGGCCAGGCGGGCGCCAGCGGGTGCATGAACCCAGTTTTCTCTTCGGTGCTAAAGGGGCAAGCGCAGGCGAGGAGTCCCGAGGCATCAGGCAAAGGTATCCATATCGGTGCAACGAGACCAAGACCAGCAGCACGGCAGGGCGAAGGTCACCACAGAGCCCACGATGACGTCACCACCAGAGCCTTTGGCAGACGAAGACCACCTTTTGTCAGGATAGCTTGTACTAGTTGTCCCCCTTCAAACTTGGCCATTGTGGGATCCCTTCCCGCTCAATATTTGGGAAGAGGACCCGGGCCTCTATAAATAGGACTAGCCACCACCATAGAAAGGGAGGATCATTTGAGACCACCCTTACACCAACTAGCTCACCGAGCCCAAGAAGACCTCTCCTCAGGAGGCTGTTCTTCCCGTATACTTGTTCATTCTCAGCCTACAAGGCAATCCACCACACCACACTGGAGTAGGGTATTACACCACAATGGTGGCCTGAACCAATATAAATCCTTGTGTCTCTTGTTCTTCGAGTTTGATGAGCTTGGCCTAGGAATCGGTGCGAGAGCGAGCTAAAGCGGGAGGGAGAGATCTTCGTGCGCACCCTAGTGTTCGAACCTCAAGGGTTTGCTGAAACCCATGATCCGACACACATGGCATGATCATTGGGCAAAGTTTTGGACCAAGGAGAAGGAGTATAAGAGTTGGAGGATTTATTTGATTTATAAAGCACTTGCAAACAGCAAAACAAAAAGCAATCAAGCAAAGACCAAAACACTCAAAAGTTTTTGTCAAACCATATTTTAGCATGATTATTAGCATCAAGCAAAGACCAAAACTCTCAAAAGTTTTTGTCAAACCATATTTTGTCAAACCTTGCTACCCTTCCGATGATGCGTGAGTAGTTTACCATAGACCTACGGGTCCATAGCTAGTAGCTAAATGGCTTCTTCTCTCTCTTTGATCTTCAATACAATGTTCTCCTTGATATTCTTGGAGATTTATTCAATGTAATCTTCTTTTGCGGTGTGTTTGTGGAGATCCGATGAATTGTGGATTTATGATCAGATTATCTATGAATATTATTTAAATCTTCTTTGAATTCTTATATGCATGATTTGATATCTTTGTATTTCTCTTCGAATTATTGGTTTGGTTTGGTTAACTAGATTGGTAGTTCTTGCAATGGGAGGGGTGCTTAGTTTTGGGTTCAATCTTGCGGTGTCCTCACCCAGTGACAGAAGGGGTAGCAAGGCACGTATTATATTGTTGCCATTAAGGATAAAAGGATGGGATTTATATCATATTGCTTGATTTTATCCCTCTACATCATGTCATCTTGCTTAAGGCGTTACTCTGTTCTTACGAACTTAATATTCTAGATGCATGTTGGATAGTGGTCGATGTGTGGAGTAATAGTAGTAGATGCAGGCACGAGTCAGTCTACTTGTCACAGACGTGATGCTTATATTCATGATCATTGCCTTAGATATTGTCATAACTTTGCACTTCTCTATCAATTGCTCGACAGTATTTAGTTTACCCACCGTATGCTTTATTCAAGAGAGAAGACTCTAGTGAAACCTATGGCCCCCAGGTCTATTTTACATCTATTATTTTAATATGTATAAAACCAAAAACCCAAAAATACCTTGCTGCAATTATTTTGTGTTTATTTTAGTTTTAAATCTATCTCTATCAGATCTCACTCAAGTTCGTGACGTTGAAGGGATCGACAACCCCTTTTCCGCGTTGTGTGCAAGTGTTTCTTAGTTTGTGCAGGTGCATATATTGGAGACTTGATTGTACCTCCTACTGGATTGATACCTTGGTTCTCAACTGAGGGAAGTACTTATCTCTACTTTGCTGCATCACCATTTCCTCTTCAAGGGAAAAATCAACGCAAGCTCAAGAAGTAGAAGATAACAACTGTGACAAGAAAACCTTGGAGCTCAACTCCCCGGTACACTACCACAACCCCAAAATGCCAGGAGGCACCAAGAATAGATTTCCCGTCACGCCGATATTGCAACGAACCAAACAATACCCGTGTGATCCTAAAAAAATTGAGTGAGAAGATTTGTAGCATGAAAACACCTACGTCACAATTCCTCACCAGAGCGACGAAGGGGATAAGGAGTAAAACTAATTCCTACTCAAATAGTTATTTTTCTAGACTCGACAACGGTTCGATCAATCAAGGGGCTCATGTGGCCGGTAAGGCTCTGATACCAACTTGTAGTGCCCAAGAGGCGATTCTATCTCAATCACGTGATGATTTCATGATTGGGGCTCAACCAGATTGTCGGATTTACAGGCTCCGCCAACCCAAGAAGTTCGAACACAGGGGCGTGAACGAAGATCTCTCCCACTCATGTCTACCTAGCGTCTCGTCCTCGTCCAGTGAAGAGTTTCAAGCGAACAACAAGTAAAGCAAACAAGAGTTTACCTACGTTCAGGCCACCTTGCGGTGTAAAACCCTACTTCCTGCTTTGGTGGATTGGCCTCGGGAGGGCTTGAATATGGACTAGCATAGTGGTTCCTGAGCTCTGGAGGGTCAGGAGGCAAGGGTTCTTGCTCCTTTGTGCGAGGGTAGAGTTTCTAGATCTGATCCTCTCCTTCCCCATAGTGGGGATCCTAGCTACTTATATAGGCGGCCAGGGTCCTCTTCCCCCGAAATGTTTAGGCGGCAAGGAATCCCACAACGGCCATTTTGAGCTGGAACACAAGGACGTTCCTACCCTAACAAAAGCAGTTTTTTTTTTGCAAAGGGATCCGGCGATGACGCGGTGGTGGGCTCGGCGGTGACATCCTCCCTGTCGTCCTTGCGGTCTTCGGTCTTGTTGCACCAATGGGGAAACCTTTGTCCTACTCCTCCGGAACCTGCACGTGCGATGTCCCCCTTGCACCAAAACGACAACTGTGTCGCTCGCACGCGCTGGCACGTGCTGGCGTGGTGCATCATTGCTTGCGTCACTGCCTCCTCCTGAGGCAGGCTTGGCCTTGGATTCTCCGCCCCTTCGGAGCAACCTAACCGAGGCCACTCCTGAGGAAGTCTTGGCGTCGTTCTCCTTGCGAGGTCTAGCCCCCTCGCGAGGGTCTTGAGCAGATGGTCAATCAGCTAGGCCGTGGCAGGAGCGCGCTGTGGCCCGCAGACAGGCAAGTTTGGGTACCCTGGTTCCCAGGACGCCGACAGTAGCCCTCGGGCCCAAGGCGTGCGCGGAGTTGGCTTCGAGGCGAAGCCTTAGTCAAGGACGAAGCGCCACGGGCCCCAAAAGGCTGCGGGCCAGGCTGGCGTGCGACGGTTGGATGGGACGTGGGCGACTCCGCTTCCCACGCAGTCTTGGCAGTTGCATGTTTTGCCAATCGCACAACCGATAGGCAAACTTCCTGCTGCCGCCCCTGCTTTCTTGCCATTCAATCGCTTCCTCCCTTTCCTTGCCCTCTCTGCACCCTCCTTCCTTGCCGCCATGCCGCACAGGGTGAAGAAGAGGGGAAACGGCGAGTCTACCACGCCCCCGCCGGTGCTCGATCCTGCGCTGGGTCGCTCCCTCGTGGTGAATCAGGAGGGTCTGACAAGGTGCGTCGCGCCCTGGCCGACGCATCTAACAAGTGGGGGCCGACCCGGGTCTGGCTTGCCTCCCGGCCGACGGCGGAGCTAGGCGCCAATGACATCCAGCTCCACCTCCACGCCATCTTCGGGGGTCTCCTCCCCCCTTTTTCAGCCTTCTTCTATGCGGTGCTCATGCATTACTGGATTCGGGCGCTGCACCTGGACCCTAGGTCCATCATCCTCCTCTCTGGCTTCGCGTTTCTGTGCGAAGCTTTCGTTGGCGTCTCCCCGTCCGTGGCCTTGCTTTGCCACTTCTTCGCCCTCTCCCTGGTCGACAGGGGGCAGCGCTCGGGGTGCGTGTCGCTGCGCGTGGTGGAGGCGACTGCTGCCTCCGGAATCGACTTCTTGCTCCACCCGACCACGGCAGGGTTTCGCCGGCAATGGGTGTATGTTGATGTTGCCGCGTACAGCCCCCAGTTCCACCTTCCCGACGTGCCGGCGGTGCCGAACTCGGGCTGGGAGCACGAGGCCCTCTCAGATCCGCGGGCGGAGCCAGTTATGCGTCGGCTGGCCAGCCTGAGGAAGAATGGGTTGACCCTGGTGGTGGTGGTGAGGGACTTCCTTGTCCTCCGTGTCACCCTACTTCAGCGCTATTCTCGCCCAATGTGGGCCCTCTCAGGTCTTGATGATCGTGCGCTCTGTAGCGGAAGCAGCTCCCCCCCCCGAGACGCTCCAGGGGTTGCTGCGGCTACTCGTCGGTGGAGTGCCCGAAGCACGCCCTGTCTCCGCGACTCCCTGTACTTGGCTCCTGTGGCCGGAAGAGTTTTGACTGAAAAGATGCCCCGTTTGCGGGGGGCGCCTCTGATCCTCATGACGATCCCTTGGTGATGTTACGAGGGCTCGCGAGCCCAATCTCCCCTTCCGGGGCGAACGCGTCAAGCGGAGCCCCTGGTCTAGGGTCCACTCCGCCCCTGGAGCAAGCGGATGAAGCACGGGCGCCGGTGTCGACGGAGGTGGCGGAAGGTACCGAGGTGCCGCTGCATCCTGAGGTGGCTCAGGGGGAGACACGGCAGTCTTCAGTCGAGGCGAGTCCGGAGGACGTCGCAGCGGGAAATGGAGCGTCGGCCACGGGCGTCTGTCGCGGCCCTGCTTCGGGCCTAGGAGCATCTGCCTCAAGCGGCTTCCTGTCGTCCTTCACGGCGCTAGGCAAGAGGCGGAGGTTGAGGGGCAGTTGCAGCCCTGCCCCGAGGGCTCTGAAGAGGATGAAGCTGACTGTACCGGGCAGGTGCGTGTTCCTCAACTCTTCCTCTTCTTCCCCATATGGTTCTCCTGACCCCTTGCTCCGCAGGGTTTCCTCTGACTCATTCCCGAGCCGTTCGGCGTGGCTCGTAGAAGCTTCTGCCCGCATCCCTCCTCCGGACCATGCTCGGTCTTCGGAAGGCCTCGCGTGGGTTCTCGGGGCCGCGCCCGGACACTATCACGTGGGTTATGCTCCCAGTCCCCGAGTGCTTCTGGGGCAAGGCAGCTCTTGGTGCGTCGGGGGCCCGTCTCGTGCCCCGGGGCTTGTCTTCATCGTGGATCAGCAAGCTCTTGAGGCGGCCCGGACGGCCGACCACCCATTAGGACCACGCCTACCCCTTGCGCCGGAGGCAGCACGCGCTCCTGGGGTTAGCCCCGAGGCGCATGCTGAAGGAGAGGGAGAATGAGAACCCCCTTTGGGCAGAGCGGTTGTCGTGGATGAGCCCGACCGCCTCCTGGAACTCGCGCTGCGCAGGAGCGCGGTTCGTCATGATCTTGTGCGGGAGGCGTCAGACGCCCTGAGGCGCCTCGAGGTCGAGCTTGCTGAAGTGGATAGGCGCTTCGAGGCCGAGGGCCTGGTTTTGGCGAAGGGCTGGCGCCAGATGAGGACCGTCGTTAACCTGAGGTAGTTGCAACATGAAACCGCCCTAAAGAAGGCGGAAGCGTCCGCCGCCGTGGCTCGGGAGGCTTGCAACCGCACCTTGGAAGAGGCTCGAGACGCCGACCGCCGCCGCGCAGCAGCTGAGGAGCGTGAGCGCGAGATCGAAGCCTCGAACGCCGCACTCGAGCGTCAGGTTTGTACACAAAGGGCCGCCCTCGCCGCGCCCACGGCCGATGATGACAGCCCAGCGGGCCTCTCAGCGCGGGAGGAGGCGCTAGCACTCGAGGCGATGGAGTTGAACATGGAGCGCGAGCGCCTGGAGACGATGGAGCGCCCGGTAGCCGAAGCCGAGGGCAACCTTGATGATTGCGAGGAAGGATGCCAAGGAGGTAGAGTGCCTGCGTAAGGATTACCGTGAGAAGCTGGGGCTTCACGAGACTCGCTTTGCTGATAAGCGCAAGGAACTCCAGAAGGAGGCCTCGGCTCTCAAGAGCAAACTGGTGGATGTCGAGCGCCGTCTGAAGGTGTCGGAGAAGGCTCGCGCCGCAGCCGAGCGTCGTGAGCGGGTGTCGAGGGAGGCTTGTGCCGTAGCGGAGCATCGTGAGCGGGCGTCGGAGAAGGCTCGCGCCGCTGCCAGGGCGGAACTGTCCTACTTTCACAAGAAAGTGGAAGACATTTCCACTATCGCGGCCCGGAACTTCGAGGAGGCCGCGCGAGCTCGTGGAATGCAGCACACCCGCTCGAAGATGTTTGAGGCCCTGCGGCACAGGGCCGGCCGAGCCCTGGGCGAACTCCTTGACTCGAGGGTCGATGACCCTCTCGTTGATGATGACGCCGGATATCTCGGGTTCTTCACCAGAGTGGTGGAGCGTCTTGAAGGCGGGGTCATGAAGGCTTGGCACCTTGTTGAGGTGCAGAGCCGCGACGTCCTCGGGCATGCGGTCTCCCACATCTTTGGTAACTTGCTCCGTCTTGACTCTCGTACGGACTTCGGGGCCTTGCTGGAGCCTGTGCCTGAGGCAGTCGCTGGCCCCTTGGAGGGATGGGTGAGCGATCACGTGGACGTATAGGTGACGGAGCTCGTTCCAGCCATCGATGACGCGCCGGTGCTTGAGGGAGGCGACGCCAACGGTCTCGACGAAGATGCCGATGCTTAGTCCAACTCCTGTTGTAGGTTTGTTTTTGGTTGTGGCTCCAGAGCCGGGTAAGATGAATGTCACAAGACTTAAGCTTTTGATGATGTAAGAATGGGTTTTAGCACTGTAAGAATGGGTTTAGGCACTCCCTTGTGACGTTTGTCCCTGAGGCTAAGACCTCAGGCCCTTGTTGCGTTTCCGACAGGAGCGTCCGCTGACCCCGTCCACGCGCGTCTCGCGAGTACCTGCAGTTGGCGCAAGAGTGATTGGCGGTCCAGCCGTGGACCAGGCAAGACGTGCGCCCACGCCTCGGCCCCTGCTCGCGAGGTGTCATTGGGCGGGGTTGCGGACGTAGTCCGGCTTAGTCGAGCAAGGCGAAAAATGGACTGGTTGAAGGAAAACTCAACGAAAATCGCAAAACACGGACGAAAAATCACTCCCCCTATATTTCAAGAAACGAGTCGCGCATCCGCGGGATCGGCTTGAAAAAGTAGATACAGAGGAGGCAAAGGCGAATGGCAAAAAGAGGGGCCGCACCCGGCCCCTGAGCAGGTCTTCGGTCTTCTCCCCAGCGCGGAGCGTAGGGCTATCACCGGCGGGTGTGGGCATAGCCATTGGAGAGCAGTGTCGACGGCCAGCGCGGAGCATGGTGCATCCACTAGGACGTGGGAGGGAGCCATCGAGGCCCTAGGGCGACGCTCCGGGGACTCCGGGGCGTGTACATCCCCACTCATTATTACGTGAGAGTGTCACGAGCGGAGATCTTCTGACGTGCCCCCCCTTCGCTTTGAGGGCCCCACCCCGCACTAGTCCGCTCCCGCCATGAACTCACCAGAAGGCGACATTCATGAGGTGGGACACTGCGCATGGTGAAGGGATGGGACCTTGGCTGTAGGCCCCCCTGCCGAGCACTAGGTACACCTCTTACGCGATCTCCGAGCGCGCTTCGCCCCTGGGGGCTAACGTCGTCCGGAGACGCAGCGTCCTAACGTGCGAGGGGGACCCCGCCCCACCCACGCTCCTAATGGCCCCTGAGCCCTTCCTGATCAGGGTCGGGCCCAGTGGATACGGGATTACGTGAGCGGGGGGACGGAGCCGCGGTCTTGGGCCCTCCTGGTGTGCGTAGGACGGGCTGCCGTACCGCCTCCAGACGCACCCTCCGCAGCCCCGGGGATGGTGCGCCAGGAGGCGCGGCATCTTGAGCCTGAATGGAGGGAGAGAAGGCCCCTCCCCACGCGCATCATACCCGCCGTCGCCGAGCCCCTGGTGAAATCCAGGGCGGGCTCATGCGCGACGGGTCACGCATGAGGGGACGAGGGCCTGACCCGAGCCTACCCTTCCTTTCTATCTTGACGCGGTACCTGGGGTGTCTCCTTGGCCTGCCGAGGCCCGGGACCAGAGATGCCGTCATCCCGAGGCCTACGGCCAGTGCCGCGAGTGCGGGCCCTAGCAGGCTCCCGCGGCGTTTCATTCGTGCTCCATGGTCGTCGGTGGTGACGGCGGACAGTCGAGGGCTAAGAGCAGGAGGTCCTCCCCCCGACCTTCTGCCCCTGAGCCCCCTCGTGCCGGTGCCTGATCGCATCCAGCATCGGGCGCAGTCCTGCGATTATTTCCTGACGGTTCCTCGGCAGGGACGGTACCTGGGTACAAATGGGCTTTGGGGTAGAGGGCGGCGTCCTACGCGGGGTTCAGGGGGTCATACCCCATGTCGCCTTCGTAGGTCGCCGCAGGTCTTGACCACACGGGAGACCGGGCACGGCCAGCGCGGCCCACGGTTCCTGGCGTCGTTGTGTGGATGCAGAATGGCTTGGCTCCGGTGCTAGCGGAATCAAGGAGCTCGGCCACCCTGAGGAGCAGCGCGTCGTGACCGGTATCGAGTAACCGACACCTTAGCAGCTTCCTCGCCACCAGCAGCGCGGCCCTCATGTCCGCCATCGGGGTCGCGATCCATTGAGGCTAGGTGACGCGGGGTCGACGAATGAGAGCGGGACGAGGACGTCGGAGAGGCGAGATTTCGACACGCCCCCTACCTCGCGCGCCAAATGTCGAATTTACGGGCTCCGCAAACCCAAGAAGTTCGAACACAGGGGCGTGAACGAAGATCTCTCCCACTCACATCTACCTAGCGTCTCGCCCTCGTCCAGTGAAGAGATTCAAGCGAACAACAAGTAAAACACGCAAGAGTTTCCCCAGGTTCAGGCCACCTTGTGGTGTAAAACCCTACTTCCTGCTTTGGTGGATTGGCCCCAGGAGGGCTTGAATATGGACTAGTACAGTGGTACATGAGCTCAGGAGGAGAGCTTAGGAGGGTCAGGAGGCAAGGGTTCTTGCTCCTTTGTGTGAGGGCAGAGTTTCTAAATCTGATTCTCTCCTTCCCCATAGTGGTGATCCTAGCTACTTATATAGGCGGCCAGGGTCCTCTTCCCCCGAAATGTTTAGGCGGGAAGGAATCCCACAACGGCCATTTTGAGCGGGAACACAAGGACGTTCCTACCCTGACAAAAGTAGTCTTCGCCTGCAAAGGGATCCGACGATGACGCGATGGTGGGCTCGGCGGTGACATCCTCCCTGTCGTCCTTGCGGTCTTCGGTCGTGTTGCACCAATGGGGAAACCTTTGTGCTGCTCCTCGGGAACCTGTGCCTGCGCTGTCCCCCTTGCACCAAAACGGCAACTGCGCCGCTGGCACACGCTGGCAGCTGCTGGCGTGGTGCGTCATTGCTTGCATCACTGCCTCCTCCTGAGGCAGGCTTGGCCTTGGATTCTCCGCCCCTCCAGAGCAACCTAACGGAGGCCGCTCCTGAGGGGGTCCTCGCGTCGTTCTCCTCATGAGGTCTAGTCCCCTCGCGAGGGTCTTGAGCAGCTGGTTGATCAGCTGGGCCGTGGCAGGAGCGCGCTGCAGCCCGCATACAAGCAAGTCTGGGTACCCTAGTTCCCAGGATGCCGACACACATTTCGAGCGCATATCACGGTGAATATCATTACAACATACCACGTACTGAATAGATGAGAATACCAGATAAAGGCTTACACTCGCCACAAGCTACAGCGTGAATACATACATACATCAATACGTAGCAATCATCATACAAAAGAACAAGATCCAACTACAGATGAAATCAAATGAAAAAAAATCACAATTTCCACCCTGCTAATCCCAGGCTCCCGACCCGGAACCTATCCCTTGATCAAAGAAGAAGAAGAAGAACTCCAAAAGCAAACATGCATCACTCTCATGTCAAAGCACCGCTTTATCTATACATGCACCTGTTGTTGAGTAATCTGTGAGCCACGAGGGCTCAGCAACAGTGGTGGAGACAGGGGGACCAACAGGGGCCCTGCCCCCCTAACATCTGAAATTTGCTGCTAAATTGCTGATTAACGGTGTAGCATTAGTGATCATTTGGTGCTTAATACCTACTGCCCTATTGTTTGGCCCTCCCCTAGCTAATTTGACACCACTTGGCCCCCCTAATCCAAGTTTCTTGGCTCCACCACTGCTCGTCAATTCCATTATCATGGGTATCAAGACTAACAAAGCTTAATGGGTATGGCAAGGATAAGTGGTGAGGTTACAGCAAGCACTATGTTGGGGAACGTTGCATGGAAAACAATTTTTTATACACACACGCTAAATCTATCCATGGAGATGCATAGTTACGAGAGGGGGCGAGCATCTACATACCATGTAGCTCGCTAAGCGGAAGCATTTATTATGCGGTTGATGTAGTCGTACTCTTTGCGATCCGATCGCGATCCAACGGATGGCACCTCTGAGTTTAGCACACGTGAGTCTCGATGACATCTCCTCCTTCTTGATCTAGTAAGCGGTAGAGGAGAAGTAGATGGGATCACAACCAACACGGTGGACCACCGACAACGCGTCGCTAAGCGTCGCCGGGACGAGGAATGGGACTACAAAGTAACGGGAGAGAGAGGGGCACCAAGGGCTTGGTGTGTGCTCTTGGGGTGCCCTCTATCCTCTATATATAGGTGGAGGGGCATGGGAAACAACCCCTACAAGCCCTAGGGCACAACTAAGGGGAAGAGGACTTGGACTCCAAGTCCAATCCTTTCCCTACTAGGACTCCTTCCTTTTTTTGCCTTCCCTAGCCACATGGGCTTTTGAGGACTTTGTGCGCCTAGCCCAATAAGGTAAGGGTGCCCCCACGCAGCCCATGCTAGCCCATAGGTTGTGGTGGACCCACTTGTGGACTTTCGGACCCCTCCGGAACCTTCTGGAAGCTTCTCGGTACAATACCGAAAAACATCACCTTTTTCCGGAACCCAAAATATGACATCCTATATATAAATCTTTATCTCTTGATCATTCCGATACTCCTCGCGACACTGAGATCTCATCTGGGACTCCAAACAGCATTTGTTTACCACTCATAAAATATCCCAATACTACTCTAGCGTCAACGAACATTAAGCGTGCGACCCTGTGGGCTGGGAATTATGTAGTCATGACCGAGACACCTCTCCGGTCAATAACCAATAGAGGGATCTGGATGCCCATATTGATTCCTACATATTCCACGAAGATATTTTATCGGTTGAACGTTTATGACAACATACATAATTCCCTTTATTTGTCGGTATGTTACTTGCCCGAGATTCGATCGTCGGTATCTCTATACCTAGTTCAATCTCGTTACCGACAAGTCTCTTTACTCGTTCCGTAATACATCATCTTGCAATTAACTCTTTAGTCACTTTTCTTGCAAGCTTCTTGTGATGTGTATTATCGAGAGGGCCCAGAGATACCTCTCCGTCATACGGAGTGATAAATCCCAATCTCGATTCACGCCAACTTAACAGACACCTTCGGAGATACCTATAGAGCATATTTATGATCACCCAGTTACGTTGTTACGTTTGATAGCACACAAGGTATTCCATCGGTATCCAGGAGGTGCATGATCTCATGGTCTAAGAAATATGTATTCGACATTAAGAAAGTAGTAGCAATAAACTGAACGATCAAATGCTATGCTAACGGATGGGTCTTGTCCATCACATCATTCTCCTAATGATCTCGTTATCAAATGACAACTCATGTCTATGGTTAGGAAACCTTAACCATCTGTTGATCAACGAGTTAGTCTAGTAGAGGCTCACTAGGGACACGATATTTGTGTATGTATCCACACATGTATTTAAGTTTTCGGTCAATACAATTATAGCATGAATAAAAAACCTTTATCATTATCAAGGAAATACAATAATAATATTTTCTAATTGCCTTTAGGGCATATTTCCATCAGTCTCCCACTTGCACTAGAGTCAATAATCTAGTTCACATCGCCATGTGATTAACACCCACAGTTCACATCGCCATGTGATTGACACCCAAAGAGTTTACTAGAGTCAATAATCTAGTTCACATCGCCATGTGATTAACACCCAAAGAGTTCTAAGGTATGACCATATTTTGCTTGTGAGATAGGTTTTAGTCAACGGGTCTGCAACATTCAGATTCGTGTGTACCTTGCAAATTTCTATGTCTACAATGCTTTGCATAGAGCTACTGTAGCTAATTGCTACTATTTATCACCTCCATAGCTGATAAACATTTCCTTTTTCCTCTAAGGTTAATTTTAGACCGATGTCCAGTGATCCACTCCTGGATCACTCTTGTACCCCCTTGTTAGACACGTGTCAAGGCACACATCAGGTGCGGCACACA
Source organism: Secale cereale (assembly GCA_902687465.1). Classification (NCBI taxonomy): domain Eukaryota; kingdom Viridiplantae; phylum Streptophyta; class Magnoliopsida; order Poales; family Poaceae; genus Secale; species Secale cereale. Next base: position 221,462,537 of record LR738715.1, on the reverse strand, counting down.
GCATGGCATACTGATACGTCCCAAACGTATCCATAATTTTTGCTTGTGACATGCTTGTTTTGCATCATTGTCTCATGTTTATATCAAAGTTTTCTATCTTTTTAGGCATTTATTGGACTAACCTACTAATGGTTGCAAAAGTGCACAATGTTCTTGTTTTACACTTTATTGTGTAGGAATTACTTGGAAATTGACAAAAACGCAAAACGAGTCGTATTGGAGTAGGACTCTGACTTTCCTGAAATCTGTCTGAGAACGTTTTTAGAAGATGGTCACGTTCCGGCCCGAAGACGACGTCAAACGGAAAAGGCCTAGTTGCAAAAGTTGTGGGAAAATTCGAGAGGATGCTTTTGGATATAAAATTCGTCCAAATCGGAGTCCGGACGGCCGAGAAAAGCCCGTTTTACTGAAGCCCAAAATCTGATGACGGGAATCCGAGAGTCTATATAAAGAGAGGAAACCTAGGTCACCAAGGGCCACGAATTTTCCTCCTCCCAAGACGTCGTCTTGGAGGGGAGGACCAGCACCATTGCAGCACCATCCACAAGGAAGAAGGGGGGCCAAGGAGCTGCTGCCCCCTAGGGCCGCCGCCGCCCCTGAGGGCTCCCGCCGCCGCCACGGCTGCCGCCGGCCGCCTCCTCCTCGCGGGGCTGCACCTCTCCGTCAACACCACCATCAAGCTCCTCCTCACCATGTCCATGTGTGAGTAGTCTCCTCCGGGGCTGAGGGCTTGTACGTGTAGCTATGTGGTTATCTCTCTCTCCCGTGATGTGATCTTCGTTGTAATCATAGGCTATGTTAATCTAGGGTGATCCCATGATATTTCCCCTTCCTCTATGTATTGGATTGATGTACTCACTTGTCTTTATCTAGTATAATCCCCGAGACCAAGGTGACAGCGGTCTATTGGACATGGATTAGAAGAATATTTTCATGAGTGATTTCCTCTTTTGTGTGTTGATTGAAGATTGAGAGTCTCTTGGTGCTTGTCTTTGACTATCCTTGAGATATGTTGTGGTGATTGTGGTACTCTCTTTGGATGGCCACGGTGACATTGGGAAATCCATAGATTGAGAACTACGAACTTTGAGGTGTGCTTTTGTAGCCCTACATAATTCTCGTCCTCTCTTGACCACAAAGGAATGACCTCCGAGTGCGTCTCCATTGCATGTTTTATGGGAAATATCATGTGATTAGACTATGTCAATGTTGTTGGGAGTTGCCACTAGTGAAAGTATGAAGCCTAGGCCTTGTTTCCACCATTGCAATACCAATTGTGCTCACGTTTACCACTTGTTTGCTTGCTGCACTTTTTATTACAGATTTATATTACTTTGCTTTGCCACTCCTATCATCCATATTTTACCATCTCTTCGCCGAACTAGTGCACCTATACATCTGACAAGTGTATTAGGTGTGTTGGGGACACAAGAGACTTCTTGTATCTCGATTGCAGGGTTGCTTGAAAGGGGTACATTCAACCTCCACTTCCCTGAGTTCGATAAACCTTGGGTTACTCACTTAAGGGAAATTTGCTGCTGTCCTACAAACCTCTACTCTTGGAGGCCCAACACTGTCTACAGGAATAGAAGCGTGTAGTAGACATCACATACCGTATAGGGCCTATGGCTAAGGCATAGGGGACGACCTTCGTCCTTTCTCTTTCTTCTGCTGTGGTCGAGCTTTGAGTCTTACTCAACTTCACGCCTTAAAACTCATGCAAGAACTCCTTTGACTGATCTATTTTGATCTCCTTCAAAATCATTTCAAGATATGTGCTGTGTGAAAGTCTTATCAGGCGTCTTGATCTATCTCTATAGATCTTGATGCCCGATATGTAAGCAGCTTTACCCAGGTCTTTCTTTGAAAAATTCTAATTCAAATATACTTTTATGCTATCCAGAAATTCTATATCATTTCCAATCAGCTATATGTCATCCACATATAATATCAGAAATGCTAGAGAGCTCCCACTCACATTCTTGTAAATACGGGGCTTCACCGTAAGTCTGTATAAAACCAAATCCTTTGATCACCTCATCAAAGCGTATATTCCAACTGTGAGATGCTTGCACTAGTCCATAGATGGATAGTTGGAGCTTGAACACTTTGTTACCACCTTTAGGATCGATAAAATCTTCTGGTTGCATCATATACAACTGATGCGGAGCATCCTACGGACATCACCATGTCAAGAGTCTGTTTGGCAAATGACATGTCCAACATCTACTTCACATACACAAAGGTGAAACATCTCCTTTACATGTGTTCACTTGACCCCTTCGAGGATGGTATACTACTTGACACTTCTCCCATGTGCATGCATAGGTATTGTCGGAGCTCCACAAATGTCGAGGAGGAGTGTGAGCGCATGTGTACATCTACACCATTGATACATCTCCAACGTATCTACTTTTCCTAACGCTCTCCTCTTGTTTTGGACTCTAATTTGCATGATTTGAATGAATCTAACCCCGAACTGACGTTGTTTTCAGCAGAACTACCATGGTGTTGTTTTTGTGCAAAAATAAACGTTCTCGGCATGGAACGAAACTTTGCAAGGATTTTTTATACAATAAAAGAAAAATACTGGAGCCAAGAACCACCAGGGGGGCACCTGGGTGGGCACAACCCACCAGGGCGCCCCCCTCCTGGCGCGCCCAGGTGGCTTGTCCCCACCTAGTGGCCCCGCAGACACCAACCCTAATACTATAAGTTCACATTCGTCCAAAAAAATCAAGGAGAAAGAATTATCACGATCTACGAGACGGAGCCGCCGCCACCTCCCGTTCTTCCTCAGAAGGCCGGATTTGGAGTCCGTTTTGGGCTCCGGAGAGGGGGATCTTCGTCCTTCGTCATAACCAACCCTTCTCCATTGCCAATTTCATGATGCTCCCCGTCGGGGGTGAGTAATTCCTTCGTAGGCTCGCTGGTCGGTGAGGAGTTGGATGAGATTCATCATGTAATCCCTTCAACGGGAACCCCTCTTCAACAACGCATTAATGTGTTGTCGTATGTCCATATATGTGTTGCTAAGGTCTACACCAACGGATTATTATGCGTTGTTGTTGGTGGCATTGCTAAGGTCTACAACAACATATACACATGCGTTGGTAAACAGCTTGTAGAAGTGTTGTAAGGTAGCAACTTATAGAGGTGAAGCCCAACAACACTTCAGATGCATTGGTGACAACTCTGCACAATCATATGTTATATCACTGTAACTACTAGAGGCTTTGGTAAATATCATAATTGATTGATGATATTTTATATATTGCCATCCAGATTTTTTTGGTCAAACATTCATACTGTATAGGAGCCACAATATAATAAACCTTTCTCATATATTAATTCAACCGTGTAGCGTTACATAGAACATGATCCAAATTAAGATTACAAGATGTGAAACTATCTAGTTGTATCCTAATTCTCGACCTTGCAATCTGCTACAATGTTTGAAACATTGATCGTGAAAATGACATTCTAATTATCTAATAGTAACGCCATTGTTGGCCTTGCAATCAACATGTGAGTCATGCATCATCCATTTATCTTGGCAATCTACAGAAACAAAAAATGACATGAGTAACTCATAGTAGAAAAATCAGGTTAATAGAGCAACAAAATGTAGAGGAGCACCATACAAAGGTTGAAAGCCTTAACATCAGCAGCTTTGTACGCAGAAAAGGAGAGTAACATCCAGCATCTGACAAACACTTTTGATAATTGCTTTCTTATAAAAAAAATATGTTGTATGTCAATTGATTTAAACCTTAAAATGAACATACTATGTAAGAAATGAGGTACCTCCTTTGGAGAAAAGCATGTGCTGACATACCCCAGATCCTTCATTTTCAAAGAAAGATCTGCAGCTTTCCAAAAATACAAATAGCTACAATGTTTCCATAGTTCAAAAATACTTTATATTCAAAGAAAATAATTCACACCAGGCTAAACTTGGATGAACCTAATAGTGTGATAAATGCTCACAAATGTGATTTAAGAAGACTCTGATATAGATATAGATGTGGGGCTTGTTAATAATCTAAATACAAGAATATTTTCAACATGAGTTTATTAAACAACATCGCAGATTATGCAACCTATAACCATGTAGTAAAAGAATTTGGCATCTTGCATCATCAGCTCCAAACTAAATGATAAGTAGGTAACCAATAATGCCAACTATACATAATTGAAGATTTATATTTTTACAGAGGTCTCTACATTAATTAGTTATGTGTTTCCATTAATGATGCACTAAGTAGGTGACCAACAATGCCAAATATACATATTTTTCCAGAGGTATCTACATTAATTAGTTATGCATTTCCATTAATCATGTACAACTCATGTTTGGTATGATGTATTAGTCATGCTTGGTATGGTTTATTAGGAGAAAAAATATCAGCGCCAACTGCTAGAAAACCTTTAAATAATCTACATCATAGAGATCTTCGTAGTTACATGAGAGCTACAACATCACGCATTAGAATTTCCCGTGAATGAATTTTCAGAACATGCATAAGCAACAACACAAAAAGTATTAGAGTTATCAACTCATGCATAGACTGCACAATGAACTATAAGGAACAGAAGGAGGGGGGACAACTATCCAATTCACTTGTGCTCATCATCACACCTACCTAGGCTCCGACTCGACCTTGATGGAATGCATGATCTAATTACAGACAAGAGCATGCCCTGACTAGTAAACCAGAGGACATCACAGAATAATTAATTAGCTGTTTGGAAAGTAGTACATACCAGACTAAGCTGCCATGTGAGTCTGGCTTCGATTCGATCTGTAGCGCCACTCGAGCAGAGATGGGCACATGTACCACAAGCAAAGATTCAGATATGCTGAGACCCAGCTGTCTGAGTCGTGGCCTCGGCCCCTGGAAGGGCGCATGTTTGTTTGGGCTTCTCTAGGAAAAAATAGGGAGTTCCATTTCTAGAAATGGTGGGATTCAGGATGTTTACAGAAAAATAAAAGTAAATTGATTTTGCTACTCAAAATAATAAGATGTGGGAGCAAGTTAAAAAAAGTCGTGCAAAGAGAGCTTCAGCAATGCATCTTATTTAGGCGTGATTCATGTAAACACGTGTTAGAATATCCGTGCGAGTGTGATCTTAACATTCTACTGATTCTGCAATGTTTTATCTTGGACAATATATGAATGCAAGAACTATTCCCAAACTAAGATTTTCAATAACATTCTAGATTATAGTGTACATAATTGTACATACGATGGAGCCGAATGAAACATATTAAATTTAGGAGTATGGTGTATCAGTATATACCTGTCAAAAGATGGAACAACCACACGCATGTTGGCTGAAGCAAGTTCAATTTCATAACCTCTAAGGGAAGTTGTAATTAGGGATGGATGCTGGTGAGACTTATTCCTATAGTATTATGGAACGTGTGACAAAGAAATTGGTAAGGATTCATCCGCGCACATAGCAGCAAGAAAATTTGAACATAATGCAGCACAACTGGATATACCAAGTAATAGATATATCAAGTGTGTTTCCTTAAAGGAAAAGATTTTCTACAAAGTTTACTTAGTTAACGTAATCTGGTTTTTTCACTTTAAACAACTTACATAGTTTTCATTAGAAATTTGTACGCAGTGGTATAACTTGTCAGAATGCTCCTGGGACAGGTTGCAGTCCAAATTTATGACTCGCAGTCTTTTTATACTTGAGTAACCTCAGTATTTTCCTACGTCCTGTTACATGTCTGCCCATTCTTTTTTAGACAAATATGTTTCGCTGGCTGACTTATCCAAACTGCATTGACAATCCTTTCTTCGTAATTGCTTTTGTCAGTTGACATCGAATCTGTAGTTGATTCAGTTGTAATTAGTTATCTTCAAAATCCACATAAAAAGGTTTCAGTAATCCACGTGAAACCGTTTAGTCTTTACCAATTTTATCTCTATCATGATAGGCAAATGTGACAACTATGTCATGGTGTACACACTTTAAAAAATCCTCTGTTGTTAATGTACCATATTGTTCTCTTGTACTGAACTGATATACAGTGTTGTTCCTTTGCTCTAAGCTTCTTTCTCTATGTATAATGCAAGCCTGAAACTGAAATAACGAGAAAGGTGTATTGAATATTTGCACCTCCAGGAAGATCACTGATCGTGATGGGGTTTTATCCAGCCGTGATGTACAACACCATGATGGCTAACACTAGGTAGTTATATATGAGTGCGTTGATGACGACAATGGAGAACTTGAGACCGTGGGGCGGTGTGGATGCAGGTACAGGCGAACGCAGTTGGTAGTACATCAGGCAAATGATAAGATAGTTTAGATCATAGTCGTGATTTCTGGCAAAGAATCAACCTTGGCACGATGGTCATGTCACCACAAAGCACCAGAGAGGGTACACGCAGAGGAGAGTGCCTTACTGAACCGTCAATGTTGGAGGTGAGGTAGCCAAGGCAGAGCGACACAGTCGAGACCGAGCCAAAAACCAGAGGAGGCACGGCAGCCGCGCCGGCATCGTGCGGTGACCAGTAGGGTTGCGGCAGGCAGGCGGAGGACGTCGCGGCGGCGAGGGGCCGGTGGAGAGCACCGAGGGACAGATGGGCTGGTGAACAACTTTGCGGGAGAGCTCCAGGGCTAATCGGAATCGATGGTGCCGAGGCAGTGTGGTGGTCATTGATCTCGGCAGAGAGGGGGATCTGGGATGAGAGAGAGAGAGAGAGATTGGGGATAGAAAAAACTGGGAGGAGGTGGGTACGCGGGGGAGGTTATCTGTTTTCTAGGGAACGAGGAGGGGGTTAGCGCTAAGCAGGCGAGGTGGGCGTAGGAGGTGGAAAGAAACAACACATCTTATCATATCATTGGTAGATATGCGTTTGGTATACACGGGTTTTTGTTGTAGTGAATCTAGTTAGTTTTGTTAGGGTCGATCCCTAGTATCCATTATGTTCCAAGATTGATGTTGCTATGACTTTGCCATGCTTCTGAGATTGATGTTGCTATGACTTTGCTATGCTTAATGCTTGTAACTTTGGGCCTGGGTGCTATGATCTCAGATATGAACCGTCTATTAAAAGGAGGCCTTAATATCCCTTAGTTTCCAATATGTACCCCGCTGCCACGGGAGGGTAGAACAAAAGATGTCATGCAAGTTCTTTCCATAAGCACGTATGACTATTTGCGGAATACATGCCTCTGTTATATTTATGAACTGCAGCTAGTGTCATATCGCCCTAGGTTATGACTGTCACAAGATGAATATCATCCAACAAATCAGCAATCCAATGCCTACGAATTTATCCTATATTGATCTAGCTAAGTTACTACTACTATTGTTACTGCTACAATTGCTACAATACTACTGCTACCACTTTTACCGTTAATGTTGTTGTTGTCACTACTATAAAAAATATCATATTACTGTGCTACTGATCACTTTGATGTAGATAATTAATCTCCAGGTGTGGTTGAATTGACAAGTCAGCTGCTAATACTTGCACATATTTTTTGGCTCCCCTTGTGTCGAATCTATAAATTTGGGTTGAATACTCTACCCTCGAAAACTGTTGCGATCCCCTATACTTGTGGGTTATCAAGACCTTTTTCTGGCGCCGTTGCCGGGGAGCATAACTATATTTGTTGAGTCACTTGGGATTATTATCAATCTATCACTATGAAGAATCTGAAGGATGCTAATACTAAGATTTATCCCTCTAAGACGAGCGGAGGTAAGGAACTGCCATCCAGTTCTGCTTTAGATTCACCTTCTGTTATAAGTAAACTTGCAACACCACAACATGCTATTACTCCTGATATGTCGCAAGTTATTGATGATGTTACTTCTGCTATGAATGATACTTATGATGATGCTAGTACCTTGCATGATGATGATGTGCCACTAGGTGACTTTCTTGATGAACAAATTACTAGAGTAAGACAACATGATGTTGTTGAATCTGATGATGAGCTTGAAACTGAAAGTTTTGAAACACCTGCTAGAACGAGCCTTCTTAGATATGAATTTCCTAAGGTACCTGAAGGTTATGTTATGAGTGAGGAAACAACTAGAGATATTCTTGCTTGTAATGATAGGGATGATCTAGAAAAATTATTATGCAAGTATAAAGAAAAATCTCTGAATGCTATAATGAAACATGATCCTAAGTTTGCTACCTCACCTATATTTATTGATGATAAGGATTATGAATTCTCTGTTGACCCAGAGTTAATCACTTTGGTTGAATCCGATCCTTTCCATCGTTATGAAACTGAAACTGTTGTTGCACATCTCACTAAGTTAAATGACATAACCACCCTTTTTACTCATGATCAGAAAACCCATTACTACTACATTCTCAAATTATTTCCGTTCTCATTAAAGGGTGATGCTAAAGCTTGGTACAATACTATTACTCCTGGTTGTGTGCGTAGTCCCCAGGATATGATCTATTACTTCTCTGAAAAATATTTTCCTGCTCATAAGAAACAAGTTGCCTTACAAGAAATATTTAACTTTGTGAAAACTAAAGAAAAGAGTCTCCCACAAGCTTGGGGGAGGCTTTGCCAGTTACTTAATGCTTTACCTGATCACCCTCTAAAGAAAAATGAAATATTGGATATCTTCTATAACGGACTAACCGATGCTTCTAGGGACTTCCTAGATAGTTGTGCTTGTTGTGTTTTTAGGGAACGAACTATTGGACACGCTGAAGAACTATTGAATAACATATTGAAAAATTATGATGATTGGACTCTTCCTGAACCACCACCTAAGCCTACTCCAAAGAAGAGGGGTATATTATATCTCAGTCTTGAAGATATGCAAGAGGCAAAGAGATCCATGAAGGAAAAAGGTATTAAAGTTGAGGATGTTAAAATTTTACCTCCTATTGAAGAAATACATGGGCTTGATGCACCACCACTGCCTAAGGTGGTAGAGGTAAATTCTCTAAGAAATTTGATGACAATGATAATCCTCACAATATGCACCCTAGCCAATGCCTTCATGAGTTTGAAAATTACGTTAGGAAACAAGATCACTTCAATGCAAATGTTATGAAACAATTGAAATATAACTCTGATATGATTGCCCGCTTGAGTGACTTGTTATTTAGAATTTCAAACGACGTTAGAGGAGTAGGGAAACATGCTTCGATGGTTCAAACTCAGTTAGAACAAGTTGCTAAATCTCAAAGAGAATTACTTGATGAAATGAATAGCAATATACATGACTTTGCTGTTAGAGTTGCAACTAGAGGAGGAGAAATGACTAAGGAACCACTTTATCCCGAGGGACCCCCAAAAGGAAATGATCAGGATTCACAAAGAAACAACACCACTGCACCTAGTTCTTCTAAAAAGAAAAAGAAAAAGAAAAAAGATAGGACTTTGCATGCTACTAATGAACCTGAAGTAGAAAAACCTCCTGATAATGATAATGATGTTTCTATCTCTGATGCTGAAACTCAATCTGGTAATGAACATTCACCTAGTGATAATGAAAAAGATAATGCTGATGTTCATGAAGACACTCAACCTAATAATGAAAAGGAACCACATAATGATGTTGAAATAGAACCACCAGTTGATCTTGATAACCCACAACCTAAGAATAAAAGATATGATAAAAGAGACTTTGTGGCTAGGAAACACGGTAAAGAAAGAGAATCGTGGGTTCAAAAACCTATGCCTTTTCCACCCAAGTCAACTAAAAAGAAAGATGATGAAGAATTTGAACGCTTTGCTAAAATGCCGAGGCTAGTCTTTTTGCGTACTCGTTTAACTGGTATCATAAAAATGCCTCCTTATGCAAAGTACATGAAAGACATCATCACTAATAAGAGAAAAATACTAGAAGATGAAATCCCCACCATGCTTGCTAATTATACTTTTAAGGATGGAGTACCTAAAAAACTCGGAGACCAAGGAATACCAACTATACCTTGCTCCATCAAAAAGAATTATGTGAAAATTGCTTTATGTGATTTAGGAGCTGGTGTTAGTGTTATGCCTTTCTCTTTATATAAAAGACTTGATTTGAATAAACTTACACCTACCGAAATATCTTTGCAAATGGCCGACAAATCAACTGCCATACCTAGCGGTATTTGTGAGGATGTGCCCATTGTTGTTGCTAATGTTACTATTTTGACTGACTTTGTTATACTTCGGATGCCCGAGGACGACAATATGTCTATTATTCCTGGTAGACCCTTCATGAATACTGCAAGGGTTGTTATTGATTGTAATAAAAGCAAGGTCACTTTTCATATCAATGGTAATGAGCATACGGTGCATTTTCCGAAGAAACAATTCCAAGTGAATGGTATTCATGTTATTGAAAAATCTCCGACAATCACCATTGGAAGTTTTCAAATACCTCTATCTACTGTTGAAAAGAAATATGAAATGCTTATTGTTGGGGATTTTCATATCCCCGTTGAGGTAACTCAGTGATTTATGGAAGTTCTTCGGTTTCATGCCAACCGTAAGTGGTTGTTAATAAGACTTGATCAACCTTATTAATGAATCATTTTTGAGCGGTATGAAGTTGATGAATTTAGTAGGCACTACCTTCTGACCCTACCTTTTGTTTTCTGTCTTTATTAGTTAAATAAAATAAAATTCCATGTTTTGTCTGTTTTCTGAATTTTCTGTGCACTAAAAATGGCCCAAAAATAAAAGTTCTCAGAATGTCCTAAAACTTTAACACGATTTTTTTCTGAATATTTAAGAATTTCTGGTGCAAATAATACCACAGGGGGTGCACTAGGTGGGCACAACCCACCTGGGCGCGCTAGGACCCCCAGGCGCGCCCTGGTGGGTTGTGGTTACCACGTGGGCCCTCTCCCTTATCTCTTTACACCACCTCACCACCTACCTCCAGAAAAAAATCACCATTACTCTCTCTCTCTCTCTCTCTCTCTCTCTCTCTCGTGTTCTTGCTCTAAAACACGCGGATGTCGATCTCTTTGCTCGGAGCTCCGTTTCCGAAACTGTTTCGAGGGATTGTTGCTTGGTATGTGACTCCACCAATTGTCCAATTAGTTTTTGTTTTTGTGGTTTATATTTTGAATGATTATCTACTCTTGGTGCTGCTGTAGATAAGCTTGCATGTTGAATTATTAGAGTTCTAAGTAGTTTGAATGCTTGCTATGGCCTCTATGTATCCCTATGAGTAGTTGCTATCAGTTTTATAAAGTTTTGTTGAGAAACTCTTGTTGACTCAAAATTTCAGAGATTGTACGCTGACGCGATGAACCTCTTTGGAAGGAGTTCTTCGAGGAGGAGATCCTCGGGAGCAACCTCTAGTGATAGCTCCGCTTGCCAGTCATATGTTGAACCAAATAAAAGTTCAATTTGAGATGCCACCACCAAAACATGCTTATGGCCTTGCGATGATTATATGATGCATGTGGGCATCAAGGAGGAATTTGAGCAATTGGTTCACAATGCTGGTCTCGGTCCTTACATTTCAGATAAGTGTGAACAACACCACATTCTCACTGAATCATTTGTCAAAGGATTTAAATTCCATCCCCGTGAGTCTAGGGTTTCATTTAAACTTTATGAAAATCCTTTTACCATATCACTAGAGAGTTTTGCCCATCACTGTAAAATTCCATTTTGGGGTTTGCTCAACGAACCACCTAAGGCTGAGTTTCAATCGTTTTTTACTAGTCTTTGCTGTGGTGAAACGATGGGAGTGGCGCGAGGTAGAATAAAGAGGATTCATTTTCCAGCAATTCACTACTTTGCTTTATTCAATGAGAAATGTATTGTAGGCAAACAAGATTGTAGTACACTTTGTGCTCCAGACTTGAGCCTTATTCGCACTGCTTTCACTGATGATAGAACTTATAATCTTGGGGCAATTGTTGCACGCGGGTTACAGCATAATGCTAACCGTGGCTATTTATATGGTGGAATTTGTGCCACACGTTTGGCAAGAGAGTTGGGTGTTTCACCTATGCCCTTTGACCCTATCTTACATACTCAGTACCTAGACTTTGATGTTGCGAAAAGCCACAAGATCCTTAAAGGAGACATTCATAATTTTACTTATAATTTTTTTATTTAACCAATCATTTGTTGTGCACACATATTTGCTTACGCCTGCTCTTTTTGATCATCACAAAAAATGAAGATACTTTGTTCTTGAGAGTCATGCCCGAGCCCATAACGATGCGGTCGAGGTAGCACGACAGGCTGAGGCTTCTGCACCTAGAGCCTCCATGAGCTACCACGCCGAATACTATCCAGACTACTGACTACATACCAAGTTAGACCAAAAGCCTAAGCTTGGGGGAGTACGTGTTTCTCACCGACTTTACATTTATGTTCACACATTTTAATCATCGGTGTCCACACTTTTTCATTGTATTATCCATGCTTAATTTTGTTTTCTCGCTTTCTTCTTGTGTGTTTGAAAAAACTTGAGAAAATACAATAACATTTCCTTCTTATTTTTGCTTTTCTTTCTAGAATAGCTTGTCGAAGCACTAAAAAGAAAACCCCCAAAAAAATTCCTCTTCTTCTTTTGCTTGTTGGGAGCTTTCCAGTGTAAATAGTTTTTCCCGTTTTCTCTTTCCCTCTTTATTTGCTTGTTCTAGAAAACCCAAAACTCCAAAAATATTTCAGGATGTTCCTCTGAATTTCTTTTCTGTTTATTGAGTCGAACCAAGGAGAAGATCACGATAAAAATGTTGAGTGGCTCTCATATGCATAATTGTTAATCTAACAAGAGCCCATCTTACCTTGTCTTCTCCTGTTAAACAAAATGTTTGCATATTCCAGCTTAGTCCACCGCACTCTTGCACCTTTATTATTATTTCACATCGTTCGGTCGTGCAAGTGAAAGGCAATAATGATGATATTCGATGAACTGGTCGTGGCAGAGAGAAACTAGTATGAACTCCACTTGCTCTGTTTTTGTAAATAGGTTTAACCTAGTATCTATGATTCAGCCCATTATGATTAAACATGTTTGCAATGACAATTAGAGATTATAGTTTCACATGCCATGCATAAGTAGCTAAGAGTTAACAATGATTTATCTTGGATATCCACATTGTGTTAAAATGATTGTGATGTAGTAAGATGATATGGTATCCTCCTCTGAATGTTCGAGTGGCTTGACTTGGCACATGTTTATGCATGTAGTGAATCAACACCAAAATAGCCTCTATGATATTTATGTTCATGATGTCCATATCCTAATCATGTAGGTGTCCAATGTTTATTATGCATGATGCATGTTCATGACCATTGTTGCTCTCTAGCTGGCCGCTTCCCAACCTATTTGCTAGCCTTCACCTGTACTAAGCGGGAATACTGCTTGTGCATCAAATTCTAAAACTCAAAGGTATTCCACATGAGTCAACCATACCTACCTATATGCTATATTACCCTACCGTTCTAAGTAAATTTGGATGTAAAACCTCTAAAAACTTCTAATAAATATCTCTTTTGTGTGTCTGGGTCATTCATGGAACGATAGGAGGTGGTTGGTATTTTCCATGCTAAGCGGGTTATTCTCAGGTTAAGTGTTTATTCACTCGCCATTACACGAGAAAAGGGCGGTAATAGGGATTCCCAGTCCCAAATTGCAAAAAGAAAAAGCTTACAAAATAAACAAACAAAAACTCACAATGGAGTTCAAACATTTACTTTTCTGCTTGGGAACCGCCACTAGCTCGATTAGCATGGGAGATATCGATAGCTGATAGTCATGAAGTGAATGAGAAGGGTGCACCTCTCAAAATTTCATTTACCTCTGTTTCAAAAACTTGAGCTCTGTCACCTCTGCAAATCACTGCTTCCCTCTGCGAAGGGACTATCTATTTACTTTTATGTTGTGTCATCACCTTCTCTAATAAGCGCCAGATCTGAGAGCACTATTGTCATGCCTATACATTGTGTGTAGTGAATGTTGGGTGTTATCATGACTGGATCTTTTCTACCATGAATTACAATGTTTAGTCGCTGCTCGGACTTTGGAGGTTGATGGGCCTCGAACCCCTCGTTGGTTACCCCAAGTGGAAGGTGTAAGATGCAGTAAGTAGAAGTGTTTTCCCTTAGCAAAGATGCCAAGGATCGAATCCCCAGAGACTCCTAGGTTCAACAAGTAGGTGTCAACTGCTAACGGCGCAATTAGCAATCAACGTGGACCTGCACACAGATACAAATAACTTTGCTCCCAACGAGTACAGAGAGGTTGTCAATCCCTCCGGCCTTGTAGTTCACAAAGGGTTAAAAGCAATGATAGTAGTGATAGATAGTGTTTTTGCAATAGTAAATAATAACGAAAAGTAAATAGCGGGTGTGATCAATGATGGTAATATGGACCGGAGTCTCATGATGTTCACTAGTGATGTCTCTCTCCCAAAAGACGATAAAACAGCTATGTGAGGTAAACAAATTACAGCTGGGCAATTGACAGGACCACGAACGCAAACCAATGCTGACTACATTGCAAGAAAGGTTGAGGTTCAAAGCATGGGCGGTACGCCAAAGTCAGTAGACCGAAATCCATCAATGCCTACTAGTAATCATCCACCTTGAGATATCTATCCAGAACATCTCGCTGGTATTAAGTTGCGAGTCCCACCCATAGTGTAAACTCAAAGCAACAGATAACTGCATTAAAAGAACTTTGCGTAAAGTAAACAATCCTTGCACCCGCGGGCACAAGCACCGTTGTTTTCCCCCTTGTGGCAACAGCACATCCCCTAGACTCATGTTTCTGTCACTCAAGCTAGTCATCGAGGGGCATGAACCCACAATCAAGCATAACGTTCCCTCTTGGAGTCACTACCTACTACTCGGCCAAAGCAATAAATAACAACGGAGAACATGCAAGAATTACTTATGAACATAAATATAAAAGAGGTGAATCAAATATATTACTCAAGATCAATCTGAACATAATCTCATAATCCATCGGATCCCAGCAAACTCAACATAGCAACAGCATAAGGATTACATAGGTGCCTCGATCATGTAGGGTAGCTCACGAGGACTAATTAGTGAAGCACAAGAACGGGAGGAGAACATCACATAGCTACTGGTCATGGACTCATGGTCCAAGGGAGACTACTCACGAGTCATCCGGGAGGCGTCCATGGTGGTGGAGAAGCTCCCGGTGGTGATCCTCCCCTCCGGGAGGGTGCCGGTAAGAGTTCTCCTGGTGCTCCCGATCTTGGAAGCGGCGACGGCGGCGGAACAGTGATGGGATCGCGAAAAAAGTTCCTCCTCTAAGGGTTTCGGAGGACCCTCTAAATATATGCCAAAGGGGGGCACCGGACGGGCTTCGGGGGGCCCAGGCGCCCCCCCCCCCCTGACGCGGCCCAGGGGGGGCGCGCCGCCAGGGCGCCTGGAGCCCTGGTGGGCCCCCCTAGGCTGCCCTTCGGACGCAGTGTTGTTTCCGGAATGCTGATTTTTTATATAATTTTTCTGGATTTTTCTGGGCAGTTCTCGAAACGTGAAAACCTGAAATACGAAAACAGCCGAAAACAGAAACTGGCACTGGGATGCACTGGATTAGTAAGTTAGTCCAAATATGATCAAAAGTGTATGGAAGTGTATGAATATCATAGCAATATCACCCAAAAGTGGCATGGAGCAAGCATAAATTATAGATACGTTTTGGACGTATCAACATCCCCAAGCTTAATTCCTGCTCGTCCTCGAGTAGGTAAATGATAACAAGAATAATTTCTGTGGTGACATGCTATTAACCATATAGGACTTTTTATAGTCATATGACAAAAGCTTACTGAGACAATGAATCTATAGTAATTAAGTTGCCTCATGAGAAAATCACAAATGACTGAAAGTTTTACAACATGAAACTGAAACATCAAAAAGATTTGCAATGAACATGATGTGCAAAATATGATAAAGTAATATCTAGCTTGCCCCCTTTAGTGATGCAAAACATAAATGCAGGGGCACCTTCAAGGTTTAAGTGATGACTAGATACAATGATTTCAGAATAAACGATATCACAATCATGCAAAAGACAATGCTACGTTGGGACAATGCACATTACTCTCAGAATGACAATCATGCTCTCAATAGTTGGTGCTTTAACATAAAAGTAAAAGAATGGTTAAGTGCTAGAGCTTTTTATTTTGAAAACATGGAAGCAATTTTGTCAACGGTAGTAGTACTTCATATGTGTCATGCATAAGACATCCTATAAGTTGCAAGCCTCATGCATCGAATACCAATAGTGCTCGCACCTTGTCCTAATTAGCTCGGATTTCCATGGGTTATCATTGCATTACATATGTTTCAACCAAGTGTCACAAAGGGGTACCTCTATGCCACCTGTACAAAGGTCCAAGGAGATAAATCACATTTGATTTCTCGTTTTTGATAGTTCTCAACTTGAGGACATCCATACCGGGACAACATAGAAAATAGATGATGGACTCCTCTTTAATGCATAAGCATATTCTCATAAGAGATTGAGGATCAACGTCCAAGCTAAAACTTCCACCATGATACATGGCTTTGGTTGGCGGCCCAATGTTCTTCTCTAACAATATGCATATTCATTCAACCCACGGCAAATCACCCTTACTTCAGACAAGACGAACATGCATAGCAACTCACATGATATTCAACAAAAGTGTGACAGTTGATGGCGTCCCCAGAAACATGGTTATCGCTCAGCAAGCAACTTATAAGAAATAAGATACATAGGCAACATATTCTTTACCACAATAGTTTTTAAGCTACTTTCCCATGAGCTATGCATTGCCAAGTTAGTTTGCTTAGTACAGGTGGAGGTTAGCAAAAAGACTGGGAGCGACCAACTAAGAGAGCAATGACGGTCATAATCATGCAGAGCGACAAAGCAATATTGAATCAGGCATGGTAGTTATATCGCTACTCAGAAATAAAAGATCATCAAGGCTTGACAGACTTTCTTTACAGTCTTAAATATGCGTGAGCATACGCCAAGTCAATCAAAATAAATTCTCGAAGGAAGATATTACTAAACCATACCATATCATAGGCAAACAAATCAAGTTGGTACTCCAATAACACATTGGGAACCCCCCAGCTATTTGAGATTAACCATAAGAAAACCTGAACTACTAAGCACCATTATGCAAGTAGCATCTTTATCATAGACACATTAACCAATGCAACGGAAGCAAACTCTCTTAATAAGGTGAGCATGATAATTAAAGAGAGTTCAAGCAATCAACTAAACAAAAGCTCTTCGAAAAGATAAGCATGGATACTAAGAGCAGAGCATGATAGTAGCTATTAAAAGACAAAGAACACACACAGCATAGATAGACATGAAAATTCTATGTTATGTTCTAGGTAGAGGTGGAGCGTGTTTCTCTCCCACATAAAGGAATGCTGAGTTCCGACTCGTTATGAAAAACTAAAAAGAAAACTAAAAGCAAGACGCTCCAAGCATAGCACATAACACATGAAGTGATAAAAATATAGCGGAAGGAAAGACGAACTGATAATGTTGATGGAGAAGGGGATGCACGGGGGCATCCCCAAGCTTAGACGCTTGAGTCTCCTTGAATATTTCTTGGGGGTGCACGGGGGCATCCCCAAGCTTGAGCGCTTGACACTCCTGAATCTTTTTTATCATCTTCCCGCGCACACTTGAAAACTCCCTTCATACATAACTCATCATAATCTGATTAGCGAGGTTAGTACCCTTAATAAAATAATTATACCTTGCTGGAAATAAGGATATTATTGAATTTCTACTGTTTCTCAAGATTGCCAAAAGGTTTTTGCAAAGAAAAAGCAAGTTCTTGATTTGCAAAGTGAAGGAAAGGCAAAACAGGACAGAATCTGTGAAAAACAGAACAGCAGGTAGTAATTGATCTGTTCGGGATACTTCTGCAACTCAAATCAAAAAACTCAGAACAGATGCACGAAAGACAATTATATAGAGAACGCTGTCCAAAAAATTCAGACCAAAAAGATGATCTGTTGATTTTATACGAATTTTTCTATCCAAGGACAGAATCTGTTTCCTGGACAGCACCTCACAACTTTTGAACTTTCTAGCAATCAGAGGCTATACTTGGCACAAATATGAAAAGAAAAGATACAGTGATGATGCTACAGCAGTAAACAACATCAAGACACAACAAAAGCAAAAAAAATTATTCATGTGGGCTGCCTCCCAAAAGCGCTTTCTTTTATGCCTTTAAGCTAGGCATAATGCATAGAGATCAAGTTTTATCAAGAGTAAAAGAATAGCTAGCCCGTACAACGGACTCAAAAGGTAACTTGATCTTCTTTCGAGGGAAGTGTTCCATCCCTTTCTTGAGAGGAAACTGAAATTTAATATTACCCTCTTTCATGTCAATGATAGCACCAACGGTGCGTAAAAAGGGACGTCCCAAAATAATTGGACATGAAGGATCACATTCAATATCCATAATAGTGAAATCAACGGGCACATAATTATCATTGACAACAATAAGAACATCGTCGATCCTCCCCAAAGGTTTCTTTATGGAAGAATCAACGAGACGAACACCAAAAGAACAAGAATCATAAGGTTTCAATTTAAGCATATCATATATTCTTTTGGGCATAACAGAGGTACTAGCACCAACATCACATAATGCATAACAAGAGAAGTCATTCAAATTAATTTTTATCATAGGATCCCAACCATCTTCTAGCTTTCTAGGTATGGAGGCTTCTACTCTAAGTTTCTCCTCCCTAGCTTTGATGAGAGCATTAGTGATATGCTCTGTGAAGGCAAGGTTAAGCGTGCTAGTGCGGGGGTCTCTAGACATCTTGTGAAGGAAATCAATAACTTCGGTAAGAGTGCAATTATCAAAATCAAGGTCACGAGCATCAAGTAAAGTGGTAGTGGTGTCATTTAGGTTCACTTGTTTGGTAGTTTCTATAGTCATAGCATCACCATTAATAGGTCCATTGGGACCAGGAGTACATTGGGTGCTAAGAGTGTGAACATCCTCAACAACTTGGATAGTAGCAACAGTGTGGTGGGTAGGAAGGCTCTTAATTCTATCCTCTTCCTCCCTTTCTCTAGCCCATATTTCTTTAAGTTTAGCCATCATCCTAATGTTTTCATTAATTTGCACTTGAATAGCATTTATAGGAGTGACTTCCCTCTCCTCAAGAGGAGAAGTTTTAATCTTTAGCAATTTTACCTCATTGGCTAAGTGGTCTACCTTAAAATAAAGATCATCTAGTTTATGTAGTTTCTCTTCTACATTCTTATTAAAGGCTTTTTGGGTAGTGATGAAATCTCTAAGCATAGTCTCTAGTTCAGTATTGGAGTTCTTGGTACTAGAATAAGCATTATTGTTCCCATAAGAGTTAGAGGGGAACGGTCTAGGATTGCTACCAAAATTACTCCTATAAGCATTGTTGTTAAAATTGTTTCTAGAGATAAAGTTCACATCTACTTGTTCTTGAGCAATCAAAGAATTTAAAGGAACATCACGAGGATCAACAGTAGATTGCTTCAAAAGTAGAGACATGATCAAGTCAACTTTTTCATTAAGGGAGGAAATCTCCTCGACAGAGTTTACCTTCCTACCTGTTGGAGCGCGTTCGGTGTGCCATTGGGAATAGTTGGTCATCATCTCATCGAGAAGCTTTGTGGCAGCACCAAGTGTAGTTGACATAAAAGTTCCTCCCGCGGCCGAATCTAACAAGTTCCACGAGGTAAAGTTCAAGCCTGCATAAAATGTTTGGATAACCATCCAAGTAGTCAAACCGTGAGTAGGGCAGTTCTTGATAAGAGATTTCATACGTTCCCAAGCATGGGCAACGTGTTCATTATCCAATTGTTTAAAATTCATTATGTTACTTCTAAGTTGGATAATTTTAGCAGGTGGATAGTATTTTCCAATAAAAGCATCTTTGCACTTGTCCCATGAATCTATGCTATTTCTAGGCAAAGACTGAAACCAAATTTTAGCTCCTCCTCTCAAGGAGAAAGGAAAAAGCTTAAGCTTAACAATATTACCATCTATTTCTTGGTACTTTTGCATATCACAAAGTTCAACAAAGTTATTCAAGTGTAAAGCAGCATCATCTCCAGCACCGGAGAATTGATCTCTCATGACTAAGTTCAGTAAAGCAGGTTTAATTTCATATGAAGGTGCTGAAGTGGCAGGTGTAGTGATAGGTGTGCTGATAAATTCATCGTTGTTGTGACTAGTGAAGTCACACAACTTGGTGTTCTCGGTGGAACCCATAGTAGCAAGCAAGCAAGATAACTATTTTTGTGATTTTCGATAAAAAGGTAATAAAGCAAAAACTGAAAGGTAAACTAACAAGACTAAAAAGCAAAGGTAAAATATAGCATGCAACTCCCCTATCCTGAAGAGTGGAGTCCCCGGCAACGGCGCCGGAAAATACTCCTTGATGGGCCTCGAACCCCTCGTTGGTTACCCCAAGTGGAAGGTGTAAGATGCAGTAAGTAGAAGTGTTTTCCCTTAGCAAAGATGTCAAGGATCGAATCCCCAGAGACTCCTAGGTTCAACAAGTAGGTGTCAACTGCTAACGGCGCAATTAGCAATCAACGTGGACCTGCACACCGATACAAATAACTTTGCTCCCAACGAGTACAGAGAGGTTGTCAATCCCTCCGGCCTTGTAGTTCACAAAGGGTTAAAAGCAATGATAGTAGTGATAGATAGTGTTTTTGCAATAGTAAATAATAACGAAAAGTAAATAGCGGGTGTGATCAATGATGGTAATATGGACCGGAGTCTCATGATGTTCACTAGTGATGTCTCTCTCCCAAAAGACGATAAAACAGCTATGTGAGGTAAACAAATTACAGCTGGGCAATTGACAGGACCACGAACGCAAACCAATGCTTACTACATTGCAAGAAAGGTTGAGGTTCAAAGCATGGGCGGTACGCCAAAGTAAGTAGACCGAAATCCATCAATGCCTACTAGTAATCATCCACCTTGAGATATCTATCCAGAACATCTCGCTGGTATTAAGTTGCGAGTCCCACCCATAGTGTAAACTCAAAGCAACAGACAACTGCATTAAAAGAACTTTGCGTAAAGTAAACAATCCTTGCACCCGCGGGCACAAGCACCGTTGTTTCCCCCCTTGTGGCAACAGCACATCCCCTAGACTTATGTTTCTGTCACTCAAGCTAGTCATCGAGGGGCATGAACCCACAATCAAGCATAACGTTCCCTCTTGGAGTCACTACCTACTACTCGGCCAAAGCAATAAATAACAACGGAGAACATGCAAGAATTACTTATGAACATAAATATAAAAGAGGTGAATCAAATATATTACTCAAGATCAATCTGAACATAATCTCATAATCCATCGGATCCCAGCAAACTCAACATAGCAACAGCATAAGGATTACATAGGTGCCTCGATCATGTAGGGCAGCTCACGAGGACTAATTAGTGAAGCACAAGAACGGGAGGAGAACATCACATAGCTACTGGTCATGGACTCATGGTCCAAGGGAGACTACTCACGAGTCATCCGGGAGGCGTCCATGGTGGTGGAGAAGCTCCCGGTGGTGATCCTCCCCTCCGGCAGGGTGCCGGGAAGAGTTCTCCTGGTGCTCCCGATCTTGGAAGCGGCGGCGGCGGAGGAACAGAGATGGGATCGCGAAAAAAGTTCCTCCTCTGGGGGTTTCGGAGGACCCTCTAAATATATGCCAAAGGGGGGCACCCGACGGGCTTCGGGGGCCCAGGCGCCCCCCGGCGTGACCCAGGGGGGGCGCGCCGCCAGGGCGCCTGGAGCCCTGGTGCCCCCCCCCC
>LR738715.1:221338737-221440690 GCA_902687465.1 Secale cereale | reverse complement strand
CCCCCCCAGGCTGCCCTTCGGACGCAGTGTTGTTTCCGGAACGCTGATTTTTTATATAATTTTTCTGGATTTTTCTGGGCAGTTCTCGAAACGTGAAAACCTGAAATACAAAAACAGCCGAAAACAGAAACTGGCACTGGGGTGCACTGGATTAGTAAGTTAGTCCAAATATGATCAAAAGTGTATGGAAGTGTATGAATATCATAGCAATATCACCCAAAAGTGGCATGGAGCAAGCAGAAATTATAGATACGTTTTGGACGTATCAGAGGTGCTCTGTATTTATGTTTTGCGGTCTCAGAAAGGGCTAGCGAGATACCACTATTGTCATATTATATCATTGTTGTTTTGATAACGTGTTGCTATTTGAGATACCTTATTATTGCTCGCTAGCTGATTATATCATTGATATGAGTCATTAGAATATTTAAGAGTTATTGTGGACATGGTTAGTTATAATGCTGGCTGAAAACCTGGGTGCTATTTAAACTTATTTATGCAAAAAAGAGTAAAAGAGTTCGTAAAAGTTTTCCTTTCTCACTTTCAGTTTATCAACTGAATTGCTTGAGGACAAGCAAAGGTTTAAGCTTGGGAGAGTTGATACGTCTCCAACGTATCTACTTTTCCTAACGCTTTTCATCTTGTTTTGGAATCTAATTTGCATGATTTGAATGAAACTAACCCCGGACTGACGCTGTTTCAGCAGAACTACCATGGTGTTGTTTTTGTGCAGAAATAAACGTTCTCGGAATGGAACGAAACTTTGTGAGGATGTTTTATACAATAAAAGAAAAATACCAGAGCAAAGAACCACCAGAGGGGGCACCTGGGTGGGACAACCCACCAGGGCACGCCCCCCTCCTCGCGCGCCCAGGTGGGTTGTCCCGACCTGGTGGTCCCGCAGACACCAACCCTGATACTATAAGTTCACATTCGTCCAAAAAAACCAGGGAGAAAGAATCATCGCGAACTACAAGACAGAGCCACCGCCACCTCCTGTTCTTCCTCGGGAGGCCAGATCTGAAGTCTGTTTGGGGCTCCGGAGAGGGGGGTCTTCGTCCTTCATCATCACCAACCCTTCTCCATCGCCAATTCCATGATGCTCCTTGTCTGGAGTGAGTAATTCCTTTGTAGGCTCACTAGTCAGTGAGGAGTTGGATGAGATTCATCGTGTAATCTATTTAGTTTTGTTAGGACCGATCCCTAGTATCCATTATGTTCTGAGATTGATGTTGCTATGACTTTGCCATGTTTAATGGTTGTCACTTTGGGCCCGGGTGCCATCATTTCAGATCTGAACCATTTATGATATTATCATTATATCCATATTTTAGATCCGATCTTGCAAGTTATAGTCACCTACTATGTGTTATGATTCGGCAACCCCGGAGTGACAATAACCGGAACCACTCTCGGTGATGACCGTAGTTTGAGGAGTTCATGTATTCACTGTGTGTTAATGCTTTGTTCCGGTTCTCCATTAAAAGGAGGCCTTAATATCCCTTAGTTTCCAATATGGACCCCGCTGCCACGGGAGGGTAGGACAAAAGATGGCATGCAAGTTCTTTCCATAAGCACGTACGACTATTTACGGAGTACATGCCTACATTATATTTATGAATTGGAGCTAGTGTCATATCGCCCTAGGTTATGACTGTCACATGATGAATATCATCCAACAAATCAGCGATCCAATGCCTACAAATTTATCCTATATTGATCTTGCTAAGTTACTACTGCTATCGTTACTGCTACAATTACTACAATACTACTGCTACCACTGTTACCATTATTGTTGCTGTTGTCACTACTATCAAAACTATCATATTACTGTGCTACTGATCAGTTTGCTGCAGATAATTAATCCCCAGGCGTGATTGAATTCACAACTCAGCTGCTAATACTTGCAAATATTCTTTGGCTCCCCTTGTGTCGAATCTATAAATTTGGGTTGAATACTCTACCCTCGAAAACTGTTGCGACCCCCTATACTTGTGGGTTATCAACCATGCGCGAGGGAAGCGTGGAAGAGAAGACGGAAGAAAGGAGAATAAGTCAGACAAGTCTTCACTTGGCCGGATGATCCGGACCTCCACCCGGACAATCCGGACGACGCTCGGATGATCCGGACTCCGGCCCGAACGATCTGGCTAATGCACCTCAACGCACCCAAAGGCTTCCACTTGAAGCCGGATCATCTGGGACTCCATCTGGATCATCCAAGACCCCGTCCGGATCATCATGCGTGCATGTATTCGGGATGAGGCTCGTGTGCCCCTTTCGCCCCTTAGTTACCCCTTCGTGGCCCTACACTGTATATACTCCTCCACCTCTACCACTTTAGGGTTAGCAATGTGTCAGATCATTTGAGACCTAGAGCTTTGCTCATCCATGTGGTTATACTCCATCGAGAGACCGCGACCTCTACGGAGAAGATCCACACTTGGATTCAAGACCCCTCACGGGATAACCCCTCGTGGGTTCAAGACCTCCTCACAGAGATGAACTAGTTACCTCATGTATCCCCCTTTGTTGGATTTGAATCATGTATCTCTCGTTGTGTTCATGGATCTAGCATGTGTGTGATCGTTTCTCATCGATTTCAGTGTTTTCCACTCGATTCCCTCACGTTTTCCCCTTGTGTTCTTCGTGTTCATCCTCGGGGATCCCTCCAATCATGAAAGATTGGCCTAGATCGGGTTAGCCCCGCATCATATGGTATCATGAGCCACGTTGATAACGAATTTAGAGTCTTCCCCACCTTTTTGTAGCGTAGATTTGTGTGATTTCATCCTAAATTCGACAATTCCCAACCAAAAATAGCCCCAATGTTTTTTGTAATATGTTGGTTTGATGATGTTTTGTTGATTTTGATCCATGGATTCGTTGTGTTTCGAGTGGATCTAGCATCTCCACCAGTTTCCCCAGTTTTCATCCATGAAATCTTCGCAATTTTACCACCCAAATCATCCATTTCCGCCGCAAAATTCGTCCCCGAGAGGAAATCCCGAGCAGAGTTGACCTCTCCCAGACCAGCGGGACCCTCTCCCAGACATCCGGGTAACCCACGCCCCCGAAAAACAGAACCAGAGATGATGAACCCGGATCATCCCGAAGTACTCCTGGATCATCCGGAGATAGCCCGGATGATCTGGACCTCCTCCGGATGTCCGGCTAACCCTGACACTGACGCGGCTAAAATTTTGTTTTGACCATAACCAATTCATATGTAGTCCGGTTTTGACATTCTTTGGCTCGTTTTGAAGCTATTGACATCCCCCATCCCATAAAAATACTACCATCACCATCTGACTTCATAAAAGTTTTGGAACTTTGGCATCTTTACCTAGGGCCTTGATACGTCTCCAACGTATCTATAATTTTTTATTGTTCCATGATGTTATATTATAAATCTTGGGTGTTTTACAATCATTTTATATCATTTTTTGGGACTAAACTATTGACATAGTGTCCAGTGCCAGTTGTTATTTTTGCTTGTTTTTTACATCACACAAAATCAATACCAAATGGAGTCCAAATGCACCGAAACTTTCTGTGGTTTTTTTTGGACCAGAAGACACCCAGTGGGCCAGAGAAGCACCTGGGGGTGCCCCGAGGGGGCACAACCCACCAGGGCGTCTGGGCCCCCAGACGCGTCCATGTGGGTTGTGTCCACCTTGGTGGCCTCCCGCACTGCCTCTTCGCTCTATAAATACCTCCATACTCCAAAAACCCTAGGGGAGTCGACAAAATTTTATTCTAGCCGCCGCAAGTTCCAGAACCACGAGATCCAATCTAGAGCCCATTTTCGGCACTCCGCCGGAGGGGAACTCGGTCATGGAGGGGTTTATCATCCTCATTGGTGCCTCTTCGATGATGCGTGAGTAGTTTACCACAGACCTATGGGTCCGTAGGCAGTAGATAGATGGCTTCTTCTCTCTTTGTATCTCAATACAATGCTCTTTTGGAGATCTATTTGATGCAATGACTTTTCGCGGTGTGTTTATTGGGATCCGATGAATTGTGAGTTTATGATCAGATTTTCCTTGATTTAATATCCATTATTGATTATTATAGCCTCATATTTCTTCTCTGACATTTGGGTTTTATTTGGCCAACTTGTTATATTTATCTTGCAATGGGAAGAGGTGCTTTGTAATGGGTTCGATCTTGTGGTGTCCTTTCCTAGTGACTGAAGGGGCAGCAAGGCACGCATGTATCGCTGTTATTAAGGATAAAATGATGGGGTCTATTCCTACATGAATAGATCTTATCTACATCATGTCATCGTTCTTATTGCATTACTCCATTTTTCCATTAACTTAATACACTAGATGCATGCTGGATAGCGGTCGATGTATGGAGTAATAGTAGTAGATGCACGCATGAGTCGGTCTACTAATCTTGGACGTGATGCCTATATACATATCATTTTCTTGGATATCATCATAATTATTTGCCTTTCTATCAATTGCCCAACTGTAATTTGTCTACCCATCGTATGCTATTTTTCTCGAGAGAAACCACTAGTGAAATCTACGGCCCCCGGGTCTATTTTCCTATCATATACTTTCAAATCCTCTCCTCCCCTCCTCCAGATTGTAATCCAGAGGAAGATATCTGTTCTGAGGCTGATTCAGACGGAGCTGACCACTCCTATTTACCCCCCCCCCCGAGGTGTTTGCTCTAACTTGGCATGATGATGTTGGTCATATCATGCATATGTTGCCTTGCAATGCCTACTTTCGACATCATGTATGTCATCTGCTTAGTTTAGACATGTTCTGTAATGCCACCTGTTTAGTTTCTATATCATATATGTGAATTATGCAATCTCATATCTTTTAGGTAGACATAATATATGTGAAATATGCAATGCCATCCTGTTTAACTACACATCATATATTTGAATGATATCTTGCCAATCCTTTTCTTCATTACATTTACATTTGTGGACAATGTTTGTACATTCAACTACTCTTCCTATGAATCACCCATTTGAGTGGGTGATGGAAAAATCTGGAGTGAAAACAAGGTCTTCAGAGCACACAGTGCTACCTGTCGAAGCAGATCTCTTGCTGGGCCCCGATAGCTCCTTAGAGATGGATTCAGAGACATATGACCAGTCCTATTCCCCCACCAAGGTGTATGCTCTAACTTGCCACGGCTATACTGCTCATATCATGCATATGGTGTCTTGCATTGCATAGTTTAGACATCATATACACAATATTCAACACCATGTTCTTAGTTCAGACATCGTATATGCGAATGCCCTCTGCTTAGTATATAAATCACATATGTGAATTATATCATGCGATCCTGATTACTAAGATAACATGTATGTGAAATGTCATGCAAACCTGTTTACTAAAGACAACATATAATTATGTCATGCCATCCTATTTAGTTAGTTGTCATATCTTTGAATTATGTCATGCTATGCTATCCAGTTTAGATACACATAATATATGTGAAATTATGTCATGCTATCCTTTTTAGTTAAACAATATACATGTGAACTATTTCATGCCCTCTTTTTTCCACACTATCTATCGCATATGTCTCTCATACAAGGTCCGTACATTCAACTATGTTTCTAGTTTATCAGCCATTTGAACTGGAGCGGGTGATGGCAGTATCTAGCGGAGTAAGAACACGATCTTCAAATAAAAAGTGCTACCTCTTGGTGGAGATAGCACCCCGGTTGTACATGCACAAGAACCAGCCCTACCACACATAACCCAGACTCTCACAGATTGTACCCTTACTGCGATGGATAGAGAAATAGCTTCACCCAATCTAACCCCAACCCCAGCAGATTGTAACCCAGTTCCAGTTGACACAGCACCATATCCACCACAGAGCTCCCAAACAAGAGCAGTTGGTAAGGCAGCTCTAGTGCCCAAAGCGCCAGTACTACCACGGCGAACCCCAACTCCACTAGTTAGTACACCTATTCCAGTGGACGAAGCACAACCAG
Source organism: Secale cereale (assembly GCA_902687465.1). Classification (NCBI taxonomy): domain Eukaryota; kingdom Viridiplantae; phylum Streptophyta; class Magnoliopsida; order Poales; family Poaceae; genus Secale; species Secale cereale. The sequence continues at coordinate 221,434,707 of LR738715.1, read as the reverse complement.
CCATTCGTAGTTTAGCATCTATCGCATTTGATGTTGTTAAATCTTATGTGCGTATCTTCCCATCATGGAAATACTATAATGAAGATGAAGGAAAATGCTAGTTGCAGGTGTTCGTCCAGGAGTTATGTGTAAGTAATGTTATTCATGGAAATTACATTACTTTGTCCCATACATTCTACCTCCATATAATACAACAAAGGTTCCCATTTTTCTCTATGGAGAAGGACCGATTTGAAAACTCACGATGAGGTAACCTGTGATAATACCTCTGTTTTTTTCTAGAATGCTTGGTGGCAGTATTGGAATTACCTGAAGAAAAGGTACTTCACTGGCAAAGAAACTCATCAAATTCCCTTACGCTCTCCCGAGACACATTTACGGGACGATGACTGGGAACGTCTTGTTCTGTACCAGTCCCGAACCAAGAATGTGGTAAGGTCTATAAGCTCATTTTTTATTTTGGAAGTATTGTATCCTCCATTTTACTGTACTCTATTCGTGTGGAACAAGTGCTTAAGACTGAAGAATAAATGTTCTCATTTAAGATTCCATTACTATGGTGCATACTGCTGTAACATCCCAAATTTTCAATTTGGAATATTATACATAGATCATATTTGCATTTCATGTTTTTGCATTTTGTTCGTGGAGTTCCTCGAAAATTCTAAGCAACTCAAAGACCTACGGAGAGAGTTGGGGATTTTACCGTTTTCGTATTTGAGTTCGCTCGAATACCGGTACGAGGACAGTGTGATTCTAATTATTTTTCTCTCCTAAAAATATTTCTAAATAAAATAAATGAACGGAGATAATATAACTTCTCCAAAATAACATAAATATTGGAGGAAAATATTAAAATCACTTTTGATATTTTTTTGGATTTATTTTCAGATTTATTTGCATAGAAAAAATACTCGTTTTTCAAAATTGCATTTAGGTCCGGGAAAAATGTTCACTTTGTCCTAAATATTATTAGAGGAAGGCGAAAATTTATTTCGGGAATTTTGGAGTCCGTTTGATATTTCTTTCGTTAGTTTTTCTGCGCCGGGACTCTATTTAAAAAAACGGAAACCGACCTAGTCTCGTATCGGACCGGGAGACTGGGCTTTATAAGCCGCAGCCGCCGGCCCGTTCGCCCCAGCCCGCGCCGCGCCAAACCCTAACCCTAGCGCCGCCGGACCCCGCCGCCGCCAGCCCCGCCGCCGCCAGCCCGCCGCCGCCAGCCACCGCCGCCCGCGCCGCCAGCAGCCGTCGCCCGCGCCGTCGCCCGCGCCGCCGGACCCCGCCGCCCCGCCGCCGACCTCGCCGGAGCCGCCGCCCCGCCGGAGCCGAGGTATACGCCGCCATCGGGTTTTTTTAGAAAGATCCGATCGGTTTTTTTTAGGAAGAACCCTAGATCTTTTTTTTTGGTTTAGATCGGTTTTCGTCGGTTTAGTTATTTAGCGGACTTTCGTCTGTACATTCGTTTTAACGAACGGTTTTCGTTAGTTAATCGCAGACAACGAACGTTCGTTCGTTAGCCTGTTCGTCATTTTTCTTTTTCGGGGTATTTATCCGCGGTTATTTCCGATCGCGATTTCTGCCGTGAACTTGTTTCGCGTTTTTCTTTTCGCTCGAGAGTCGGAATCAGGTGATTCAAAATCCCAGATCTTTGTCTTGAAGCCCTCTTTATGTTTAACCAACTTGAACAAAGTTTTGGCTACTGTAAAATTTGACTTTAGGCCAACTAGTAATTTGGAGCTCGTTTCTTTCGTAGTTTGAGTTTCGTTGCTTCTTTCGAGTTGATTCTTTTTGCAAACCGGAGTTCTTAAGTTGAACTTTCTGGTTAGATCTCTTATTTGAGTTTTACCCGTGCATTAGTTAAGTACTTATTGTATGCTTGTTTGTTTGATTGCGATAGAGTACCCGGAGTGCGCCGCTTGCTACTTTGAGTCTCTAGGTTTTGCGGATCATCAGCAAGGCAAGTAACACTTTGATCATACTTTCCAATTACCCAGTTTTCATTGCATTAGTCAAACCCTCACACATTGCATGAGTAGGATCAATTAATTTGTGGGATTGGGAAGTAGTTTGAGGTAGTACCTATTACCTGCATTACATTCAAACCTTTGGGAGTTACTTCTACGTTTGCTGCTAGGACATGCTATGCTCGTAGACGTGGATTGGGTGAGTGAAATCCATGACAGATGTGAGATTGTTTAATTAATGGTTCAACTTAAGGTGGCAACATTAATACACATCTGGGTGGATTGAGGCATCTGGGTATTCCAGGATTGCCTGTTTTTCTTTTGGACCGCCACCCAGGCTCAAAGGGATCATGAGATTATTCATACTAGAAACTTCCGTGTGCAACCACAATGCTATTATGGGCTCTAGCATAGTATGAGTAAGTTGTGCGAACTCTTACAGTGGTGGACTAGCAGATGTAGGGGATGTAGGTTGGTACGGTCCGCCCGATCGTAAGGTGCTAGCGCTTCTGAAAGACTATGTCTCGGTCATCCGTTTCTCAAATACCATGCAGTGCGAGAAACCAAACGGAGGCGATCGAGTCTTGTTGGAAAAGTGCACAAACCTCTGCAGAGTGTACAAACTGATCATGATTAGTCGTGTCCCCGGTTATGGACGTCTTGAGTATCTAGTACTTGGATTTTCATGTGTATCTCATCATGTTACTTTAATTTAATTTTGTTGGGTTTAATGATTACTTTTAATTGGGGTTGAGAGGATGTCTATCTTCTCAACGATGTTTCAACTACCATGATAGTTAATTAAAATGCATTCCTTTGAAGTAGGGAAAAATTGGCTTTACGCAAAAACTTAACCATAGAGCTTTCCACCAGCCATATTGCATATAGTATAGCTTTACTTTCATTGCATCTCTTGTGTTACCTGCTGACCCGTTTTTCGGGCTGCAACGTTTCATGTTGCAGACTTTTCAAATGACGAGTAAGATGCCCTTTTAGGTCGTGGTTCTATAGTCAGTGATGCCGCTGGAGTTGATGGACTCACTTATCTTCCAAGCCTTCCGATGTTATTGTGTTAGATGGCCTTCAGCCATGATTCTTGTAATAAATCCATCGTTGGACTATCGATGTAATAAGTGTGTGATTGCTACTCTGTTATAAATCCTTCAAGTACCGTGCGTGTCAGCATTACTGATCCAGGGATGACACTGATGCACGGAGATCAGACTGTTTGAGGTCTGGTCGCTACAAGATGGTATCAGAGCACACGCTGACTATAGGACACGACCACTAAGACAAGCCCTAGAACACTATCCACTCTTTTCTCTTCTGACTCCTTATCTTTTCTATTCTTTAGGATGGTGGAAGAAAAGCACAAGTTCATGCAACCGGATGATGACACGCCATTTGGACGACACCTGAAGGAAGTCCCAAGATATCTCAACATTGGATTACCAAGTTTCACTGGAACCTACAATGCCACTCTACCTGAGGAGGAGCGTTGGTTGATTCAAGCTCAAGTTCCAGGAAGGACGTTCGCACCCGTCACCTCACTCATAGCATTTTCCTTTAATGCGCCTACATGGAGCTTGGGAAGGAGTATGGTAGCCCACATTGCTATGGGAAGGATTGGAGAAGTCTACAAGCAGGAGCTAAAGGACACCATCTACCAAATTTGTGGACGCCGAGATGAGAACTGGGATATGATCAGCACTAAGAAGGGTATGTCCATTGTAGCATTCATCCAGGAGTTGAACCACCACATTCGTCGCCAGGAGCACCAGATGTGTGCTGGGATGATAGATTTGAAGAAGGCCCTAAATAGGAATTTGGAGTTAGAGGAAGAACTCAAGTCTACACGCGACGGATATGAGGAGGAGATGAAGATACTTGTGGAGAAGAATGATGATTTGACCCGGAAGTTAGGGATACCCATGGGAGAAGAAGACGAGGAAGAAGAACCCAAGGAGATACCACCGGAAGACTATATCATTATAGATGACACGGATTCGGAAGCTGAGGATAGCAAGGATGAAAACTATGAAGATGAAGCTGGAGCAGATATTATGGAATCCACTGCCGATCAATATTTTTAGATGACCACCCCGTGACTAGTAGTTTACCACCAAATATTAGATTTAGAGCACTTTTGTAACGATCGTTGGATTTGTAAGACCTTGTTTGAAATTGTTTGGTGTGATATGATTGTGTGTTTGTCTCATGTGCATATGGGTAGTGATTTTCCCTTAGACCTCTTTTCTATTCTAATCTCTTCCCTCTACACCCATCAGATGCCTCCAAGACGTGAATTCGAGTTTCCCCCTGAGCTCACCCAGTTGATCCAGCAGCAGAACACCCTGATGCAACTTCTTGTCCAGAACACTCAGAACAACCAGAACAACAACAACAACAACAACAACAACCCTCCACCACCACCACCTGTGGACAACCTGACACGTTTCTTAAGGTTGCAACCACCTGTGTTTGCTAGCAGCATCGAACCAATTGTGGCTGATGACTGGCTACGCAAGATTGGAAGGGATTTGACCACTGCCAATTGCTCGGAGGCTGAGAAGGTGCGATTTGCCGCACACCAGTTGTCTGGACCAGCTGCAGCATGGTGGGAGAATTACACAGCCACCTACCCCGTAGCCAATGTGACTTGGGATCAGTTTCAGGAAGCTTTTCGTACTGCCCATTTCTCGACTGGAGCCATGAGTATGAAGAAGCGGGAGTTTCGCAACTTGCGCCAAGGGAACCGTACTGTGGCCCAGTACGTGGATGAGTTTAGTACCCTATCTCGTTATGCTGCAGATGATGTGGCCACAGATGCCAAGAAGCAGGAGAGATTTATGGAAGGGCTGAATGATGAGATGAGTGTACAGTTGAAGGTGGCAACTTTCAATAACTATCAGGAGTTGGTTGACCGCGCCCTGATGATTGAAAGGAAGCATCAACAGATTGAGAGTCGCAAGAGGAAGTATGGGCAAGGAAAGTATAATTCTGGAGCTCAGCAGAAGCCTCGCTTTACCCCTAAAGCGGTAGGACAGTTTCAGCATACCCATGGAGGAAGTAGCTCGCACAACCACAATGGCACCAAGAATGGAAATGGGAATGGAAACGGGAATGGAGCCAATGGAAACCAGAACCGCCCTGCACCATCTACACCCACCAAGAGGGATTTTAGCCATGTCACTTGTTACAAGTGCGGGAAGACTGGACATTATGCTAATGAATGCCCAGAAGTTAAGAATGGGAACGGCAATGGAAGCGCCGGGAAGAAGCCCAACCCGTTCAACAAAGGACAAGTGAACCACGTGACTATGGAAGAAGTAGAAGAGCAACCAGATGCAGTTATAGGTAAGTTCTTAGTTAAGTCCTTTATTGCACTCGTTCTTTTTGATACTGGTGCATCGCATTCATACATTTCAAGGGGATTCGTGGATAAGTATAAACTACCGACCCAAGCCCTTAGGTCACCCATGTTAGTAACCTCACCAGGAGCAGAGTATATGGCTAAATCATGGTGTGATCAGTTGCCCTTAAGGATTGGTAATTACATATTCCCTTCGGACCTAATAGTATTGGAATCTCAAGGACTGGATGTGATATTAGGCATGGATTGGTTATCTAAGTATGAAGGGAATATTGAATGTGCCAGTAAGACCATTTTGCTTACTACGCCGGAAGGACGAAGAATCAAGTATGTATCCCGGCATGAGTCAAAGAGGAGTAGATTAAATTCCCTGTCAGGAGTTGTTCAGGAGGAAGTGCCAGTAGTGAAGGATTATCCGGATGTGTTTCCAGAGGAGTTGTCTGGCATGCCACCGGATAGAGATATAGAGTTTTTGATTGAACTTTTGCCAGGCACCGGGCCAATTTCTAAGAGACCATATAGGATGCCCGCAAAGGATTTGGAAGAAATTAAGAAGCAGATTAAGGAGTTACTGGATAAAGGATTTATACGCCCAAGTTCTTCGCCTTGGGGTTCGCCAGTACTTCTAGTGGAGAAGAAGGATGGATCATTAAGGATGGTTGTAGATTACCGAGGATTGAATGAGGTAACGATCAAGAACAAGTACCCACTGCCAATGATCAATGATCTGTTCAATAGATTGCAATGAGCTAAGGTCTTTTCTAAGATCGATCTGCGATCAGGGTACCATCAATTGAAGATCCGAGAGAAAGATATACCTAAGACGGCCTTTACCACGAGGTATGGGTTGTATGAGTATACCGTTATGTCGTTTGGTCTGACAAACGCACTGGCCTACTTTATGAACCTGATGAACAAAGTGTTTATGGAGTATTTGGATAAGTTCGTCGTAGTGTTCATAGATGATATTTTGATCTTCTCGAAGGATGAAGAGGAGAATGAATAGCATTTGCGTTTGGTATTGGATAAGCTCAGAGAACATCAGTTATATGCCAAGTTTAGCAAATGTGAGTTTTGGTTGAAGGAAGTCGGATTCCTCGGACATGTTATATCCGGAGAAGGAATAGCAGTAGATCCCGCCAAGGTGGAGACTGTGACCAATTGGGAAGCACCGACAACAGTTGGAGAGATCCGGAGTTTTCTTGGACTCGCAGGATACTACCGGAGATTTATCGAGAATTTCTCGAAGATTGCAAAGCCAATGACGGAGTTGTTGAAGAAGGACACCAAGTTTAGTTGGACCGAAGAATGTGAGACTAGTTTCCAGGAATTGAAGAAAAGGTTGGTATCATCCCCTGTGTTGATTTTGCCAGATCAACATAAGGATTATGAGGTGTACTGCGACGCTTCACGTCGAGGACTTGGAGCAGTTCTTATGCAGGAACGAAGAGTTGTTTCGTATGCTTCACGACAACTGAAACCTCATGAGATGAACTATGCCACCCACGATTTGGAATTAGCAGCCGTAGTGCATGCATTGAGGACGTGGAGACATTTTCTCATTGGAAACCATTGTGAAGTATATACGGATCACAAGAGTTTGAAGTATATATTCACTCAGAAGGAGTTGAATCTTAGGCAAAGGAGATGGCTGGAACTCATTAAGGATTATGACATGAGATTGCATTATCATCCCGGAAAGGCTAATGTAGTAACTGATGCGCTAAGCCGTAAGAGCCGTGTCAATACCCTAATGATGGAGGAGTTTCCAAAGGAGTTAGCCGAGGACCTACGAGAACTACGTTTGGAGATAGTTCTGAGAGGCTATGTAGCAACACTAGAAATCCAGTCCACTCTGATGGATAAAATCCGAGAAGCTCAGAAAGCTGACAAGGAGATTGTCGCTATAAAGGAAAGGATGAGCGAAGGAAAAGCTAAAGGTTTTCGTGAGGATGAACACGACACCTTATGGTTTGAGGATCGAATCTATGTGCCCAATGACCCGGAGATTAGGAAGTTGATTTTACAGGAGGCTCATGATTCACCATACTCGATTCACCCAGGAAATACTAAGATGTATTTGGATTTGAAGGATATTTTCTGGTGGACCGGTATGAAGAAGGATATTGTGGAGTATGTAGCAGTTTGTGATGTGTGTCAGAGAGTAAAGGCAGAACATCAGAAGCCAGCAGGATTGTTACAACCTATGCCAATACCCGAATGGAAGTGGGAGAAGCTTGGTATGGATTTTATCACCGGATTGCCCAGGACCAAAGCAGGATATGATTCAATCTGGGTAGTGGTTGACCGATTGACGAAGGTAGCCCATTTTATCCCGGTGAAAACCACATATACCAGTGCAAAGTTGGCAAAGATATACATGACCAGAATTGTATGTCTGCACGGAGTTCCGAGGAGTATCGTATCAGATAGAGGAACCCAGTTTACCTCAAAGTTCTAGAATCAGTTACATGAAACTTTGGGTACCAGGCTAGAGTTTAGCACAATGTTTCACCCGCAGACAGATGGACAGACGGAGAGAGTCAATCAGATTCTGGAAGATATGCTGAGAGCCTGTACTTTAGATTATGGATCTAGTTGGGATGACAACTTGCCCCACGCGGAGTTCTCATACAACAATAGTTACCAAGCCAGATTGAAGATGGCACCGTTCGAGGCATTGTATGGAAGGAGATGCCGAACACCGTTGTCGTGGGACGAAGTCGGAGACCGACAGTTGTTTGGACCAGACTTAATCAAAGAGTGTGAGGAGAAGGTGAAGTTGATACGGGATAGACTGAAGGTAGCTCAGTCCAGGCAGAAGAGTTATGCCGATTCGAAGCGCAAGGAGATAACCTATGAGATCGGAGACAGAGCATACTTGAGAGTATCACCCCTGCGAGGAGTTAAACGTTTCGGAGTTAAAGGGAAGTTAGCCCCGAGATTTGTGGGACCTTACCGTGTTTTGGAACGCATGGGAGAGGTTGCCTATAACCTGGAATTGCCAGAAGGATTGTGAGGAGTGCATGACGTGTTTCACGTTTCGCAGCTTAAGAAGTGTCACACGGAGATGGCCGATATACCGCTTAGAGACACAGTACCCCTGGAAGCAATTCAGTTGGACAGTGATCTGACCTACGAGGAGAAGCCTGTTAAGATTCTCGAATTTCCGAGTAGAGTTACTCGCAGCAAAGTGATCAAGTTTTGCAAAGTTCAGTGGAGTCACCACACTGAGGAGGAAGCCACCTGGGAACGAGAAGATGATCTACGCAAGGACCACCCACACATGTTCTCTAGCCAAGTCGAATCTCGAGGGCGAGATTCATTCTAAGGGGGTAGGTTTGTAACATCCCAAATTTTCAATTTGGAATGTTATACATAGATCATATTTGCATTTCATGATTTTGCATTTTGTTCGTAGAGTTCCTCGAAAATTCTAAGCAACTCAAGGACCTACGGAGAGAGTTGGGGATTTTACCGTTTTCGTATTTGAGTTCGCTCGAATACCGGTACGAGGACAGTGTGATTCTAATTATTTTTCTCTCATAAAAATATTTCTAAATAAAATAAATGAGCGGAGATAATATGACTTCTCCAAAATAACAGAAATATTGGAGGAAAAATATTAAAATCACTTTTGGTATTTTTCTGGATTTATTTTCGGATTTATTTGCATAGGAAAAATACGCGTTTTTCAAAATTGCATTTAGGTCCGGGAAAAATGTTCACTTTGTCCTAAATATTATTAGAGGGCGGTGAAAATTTATTTCGGGAATTTTGGAGTCCGTTTGATATTTCTTTCGTTAGTTTTTCTGCGCCGGGACTTTATTAAAAAAAAAGGAAACCGACCTAGTCTCGTATCGGACCGGGAGACTGGGCTTTATAAGCCGCAGCCGCCGGCCCGTTCGCCCCAGCCCGCGCCGCGCCAAACCCTAACCCTAGCGCCACCGGACCCCGTCGCCGCCAGCCCCGACGCCCCCAGCCCACCGCCGCCAGCCGCCGCCGCCCGCGCCGTCAGCAGTCGCCGCCTGCGCCGCCGGACCCCGCCGCCCCGCCGCCGACCTCGCCGGAGCCGCCGCCCCGCCGGAGCCGCTGTTCTCGCCGGAGCCGAGGTATACGCCGCCATCGTTTTTTTTAGAAAGATCCGATCGGTTTTTTTAGGAAGAACCCTAGATCTGTTTTTTTCGGTTTAGATCGGTTTTCGTCGGTTTAGTTATTTAGCGGACGTTCGTCCGTATGTTCATTTTAACGAACGGTTTTCGTTAGTTAATCGCAGACAGCGAACGTTCGTTCGTTATCCTGTTCGTCGTTTTTCTTTTTTAGGGTATTTATCCGCGGTTATTTCCGATCGCGATTTCTGCCCTGAACTTGTTTCGCGTTTTTCTTTTCGCTCGAGAGTCAGAATCAGGTGATTCAAAATCCTAGATCTTCGTCTCGAAGCCCTCTTTACGTTTAACCAACTTGAACAAAGTTTTGGCTACTGTAAAATTTGACTTTAGGCCAACTAGTAATTCGGAGCTCGTTTCTTTCGCAGTTTGAGTTTCGTTGCTTCTTTCGAGTTGATTCTTTTTGCAAACCGGAGTTCTTAAGTTGAACTTTCTGGTTAGATCTCTTATTTGAGTTTTACCCGTGCATTAGTTAAGTACTTATTGTATGCTTGTTTGTTTGATTGCGATAGAGTACCCGGAGTGCGCCGCTTGCTACTTTGAGTCTCTAGGTTTTGCGGATCATCAGCAAGGCAAGTAACACTTTGGTCATACTTTCCAATTACCCAGTTTTCATTGCATTAGTCAAACCCTCACACATTGCATGAGTAGGATCAATTAATTTGTGGGATTGGGAAGTAGTTTGAGGTAGTACCTATTACCTGCATTACATTCAAACCTTTGGGAGTTACTTCTACGTTTGCTGCTAGGACATGCTATGCTCGTAGACGTGGATTGGGTGAGTGAAATCCATGACAGATGTGAGATTGTTTAATTAATGGTTCAACTTAAGGTGGCAACATTAATACACATCTGGGTGGATTGAGGCATCTGGGTATTCCAGGATTGCCTATTTTTCTTTTGGACCGCCACCCAGGCTCAAAGGGATCATGAGATTATTCATACTAGAAACTTCCGTGTGCAACCACAATGTTATTATGGGCTCTAGCATAGTATGGGTAAGTTGTGCGAACTCTTACAGTGGTGGACTAGAAGATGTAGGGGATGTAGGTTGGTACGGTCCGCCCGATCGTAAGGTGCTAGCGATTCTGAAAGACTATGTCTCGGTCATCCGTTTCTCAAACACCATGCAGTGCGAGAAACCAAACGGAGGCGATCGAGTCTTGTGGGAAAAGTGCACAAACCTCTGCAGAGTGTACAAACTGATCATGATTAGCCGTGTCCCCGGTTATGGACGTCTTGAGTATCTAGTACTTGGATTTTCATGTGTATCTCATCATGTTTCTTTAATTTAATTTTGTTGGGTTTAATGATTACTTTTAATTGGGGTTGAGAGGATGTCTATCTTCTCAACGATGTTTCAACTACCATGATAGTTAATTAAAATGCATTCCTTTGAAGTAGGGAAAAATTGGCTTTACGCAAAAACTTAACCATAGATCTTTCCACCAGCCATATTGCATATAGTATAGCTTTACTTTCATTGCATCTCTTGTGTTACCTTGCCAGCATATTCCATGTGCTGACCCGTTTCTCAGGCTGCAACGTTTCATGTTGCAGACTTTTCAGACGATGAATAAGATGCCCTTTTAGGTCGTGGTTCTATACTCAGTGATGCCGCTGGAGTTGATGGACTCACTTATCTTCCAAGCCTTCCGCTGTTATCGTGTTAGATGACCTTCAGCCATGATTCTTGTAATATTCATCGTTGGACTATCGATGTAATAAGTGTGTGATTGCTACTCTGTTATAAATCCTTCAAGTACCGTGCATGTCAGCATTACTGATCCAGGGATGACACTGATGCACGGAGATCAGACTGTTTGAGGTCTGGTCGCTACAACTGCCTTGCTCTTGTATCACTGTATTTACTCATAAAAACTTATCTTTAAACTGAAGGATCCAATCGAAACTCCAATGACACAACAGGTATGTTTAAGCATGTTTTCTCTTATAAGTTTCTCTGTTGATTTCAATTTCAATTGTGTATACAGTTGACTTCTCATATCATGCACATTACTAGCATCACAACAGAGCCAATCGTGTTGTTGTACATGTTCACCCGTGGTACCCATCTGCAATCTTGTTGTGCCGTGTAGTTTCCCACACTTGTATTCTTTCAATGCTGCTTTGTCTTGAACTGATATGATTTAAACTATTTCGATTTTTCAAGACAATGCAGTGACCATAGGACATAGATATATGTGTGTTTGATGCTTTTATACTACTTGGCAATAGAAGACCTGGTAGTTTAATCATGTCCACTATACTATTGAACTAGTTCACCGAAATGAGTTTCATATACTACATGCTAAATCTATTATGTGTTTGCTTGTTTCTTATTTTAGAATGCTAGCAGAATATTGGGGAAGAGTACCTTATTAAGCAATGGTAAAGGAAGCAATGCAGATAAGGTTCAGGATAGTGATACATCCTTGTTGGTCTCCATAAAAGCTGATAAAATAGCTAAGGAAAACTATCTTGAAGGCAGTGACATAACCCCAAAGTCCTGTCTTGGTGTAGTGTTCGAGTTACTGGCCACTACCGTTGGCACAAGCTCCTTGAACTCACTGTCTAAATCAGTCCGGTTTCTTGAGTCTCAACTACAAGCTGAAAGAAATCGATCAGTTGTGCTGTGACAAGAAGCCGAAGGACTGCGGAAGTCCCTGGAGAATCCAGATGCATACTTTCTGGTGCAATAGGAAGCGCTGGAGGATTTAAGCGCCAAACAAGAGAAAGCTAATAAGCTAGCTAAGCATCTTGCCAGCATGGTGGATACCCAAGATATTGTTTCTTGAGCTCTTGTGAAGTGGTTTCAGTTTTGGACTTATTTTTCTGTAGTGTTTATTTGCACTGACCGCCAACTTTGACAACCAGTGTATGTAATATGCTGCTTTCTTCCCCATATTTGCACTAGTGGCGAACTTTGATGCCCAGTGGTTGTAATATGTGTAATAGCCGTAATAGCCTAGCGTATATTGCTTGCTTATTTATTTCATTGTTGTCTTGTTTATTTGTTTGCTTGTAGTCAGTGCAGTTCTTTTTCCGCGGTTTGCTAGTGGCCGCAATAACCTATTTTTAAAAACTAGGCCATAATAACCATGGGCAACATGCGGACCGTTGTCACCATGGCCTTCTACATGCCTTCTACGGGTCATAGAATCAATGGGCCTTCTACGGGACGTATGTTCGATTTGTCAAATATGGGCCAATAACGGACCACATTATGGGTCGTAAACGAGCTAGACTGGCAGCCGTCCATTCATGGGCCGACCATAACGGGCATTTAAGAGTCCGACGAGTATAACAGGCTTAATTCCATCGATAGACATAATGGGTCGTTAATGGGCCGTATTTGATGACGCTATGAAAACGGCCCAACGAGTCAACGGGCCCCAAAGGGCCGACTTTAACCACGGGCTGAAATTGGCCCACAAGCAGAAAGGCCAGTAACGAGCCGTAAGCTACCGAATGCTGCAAATCAGCCCAAGAATAAATGGGCCCTTAAAAGGCTGAATGATAACAAGGGCCGGGAGCAGCCCAATGGATTAATGGGTCGTTAATGGGTATGAAGCGATAGACTGTTCATTATGGGCCTGTTTCACTATGGGCCGTTAATGGGCAAGAGTTACGAAGGGCCTCATATGGGCCGAAAGACGTCATGGGCCATACATGGGCCGGAAGTTCCAATGGCCTGGAATCATATTGGACCGCCCAGATGAAGTTAGTGGGCCGAATTAGGAAAGGCCATGATGGGACGTGAGTTATAGGGCCTAAATGGGCTATATGCGAGCAGGTCGTTAGTAGGCTTTCGGTGGGCTGGCCCGTTATTCTTTGACCTAGTCAAACGGGGTGGCGTTTTGACCTGAATGGGCCCGTGTTGGGCCTTGCCATGTGTCAATGTATCATTGGTGCCTCATGTTCATTGGTTGGTTGACATTTTCCCGCACGTGGGCTGACACGTGGTTCCTTCGGCCAATGAGAATTTTACATGTGGAAAATTCCCATTGGTCCTTGCTATTAGCGGGTTATCGGATCCAAAACCAGACCCGTTAGCTTAACGGAGACCCGTTATGGTGGATGCCACGTGTCGGACCCTTGACGAAAGAACTTCCATGACGCGCCATTTATCGTCATGGAAGTGAACACTTCCGTGATGATAATTTTGGTATTGTCATGGAACACTTCTATGATAGCACATGTATGACTATCTTGATTATGTCGTAAAATCATCATGGATGTATATGCATAACAGTAAACGTGACCTACTATGACAAACACGTATTATCACGGAAGTGTTTTTTTTGTAGTGTAACCTTGCACACCATACACTTCCGCCACCCCAACTTAACCCATCATTCCACTTTTGCATTGCCGGGTGCAAACCACCACCACTTTTCGCTACCACCATTTGACATTTGACATTTGACATTTTGAGTTCGCGATTTTTCCGTCTCCTAAGGTGTTTCGGCTAATTAGGAATGGTTCTACATCGAGAACACCGCCACTCACCATCGCCCCGAGGTCGTCATCGACATTGACCGCCTCACCATTGACACCACCGTAAGCAAGGATGGTAACTTCAACGACATCATTGTATATTCCCCCTTGCCATTACATTGTTAAGCCCTAGCCCATTTTGCATCACTTGCCTATTGAGACTAGCCCTTGAGTATTGGTGATACGTCTCCAACGTATCTATAATTTTTTATTGTTACATGCTATTATATTATATATTTTGGATGTTTTATATGCATCATTATGCTATTTTATATTATTTTTGGGACTAACCTATTAACCTAGAGCCCAATGCCAGTTTCTGTTATTTCCTTGTTTTTGAGATTCACACAAAAGGAATATCAAACGAAGTCCAAACAGAACGAAACCTTCGCAATGATTTTTCTTGGACCCGAAGACACCCCAGAATCTTGAGAACCAAGTCAGAAGAGCCACGAGGCGACCACAGGGGGGGAGGGCGCGCCCCCACCCTTGTGGGCCCCTCATGACTCCACCGACCTATTTCTTCCGCCTATATATTCACATATATTCGAGAAACCCTAGAGGAGGGGACGAAACCACTTTTCCACCATCGTAACCTTTTGTATCCATGAGATCCCATCTCGAGGCCTTTTCTGGTACTATGCCAGAGGGGGATTCGACCACGGAGGGCATCTACATCAACCCTATTGCCCTTCCAATGAAGTGTTAGTAGTTTACCACAGACCTACGGGGCCATAGCTAGTAGCTAGCTGGCTTCTTCTCTCTCTTTGATTCTCAATACCATGTTCTCCTCGATGTTCTTGGAGGTCTATCCGATGTAATCTTCTTTTGCGGTGTTTTTACCAAGATCCGATGAATTGTGGATTTATGATTAGCTTATCTATGAATATTATTTGAATCTTATTTCAATTCTTATATGCATGATTTGATATATTAGTAATTCTCTTCGATCTATCGGTTTGGTTTGGCCAACTATATTTGTTTTTCTTGCAATGGGAGAAGTGCTTTGCTTTGGGTTCAATCTTGCGGTGATCTCACCCAGTGACAGAAGGGGTGAGACACGTATTGTATTGTTGCCATCGAGGATAACAAGATGGGATTTTCATCATATTGCTTGAGTTAGTTCCGCTACATCATGTCATCTTACTTAAAGCGTTACTCTGTTCTTCATGAACTTAATACTCTAGATGCAGGCAAGAGTCAGTCAATGTGTGGAGTGATAATAGCAGATGCAGGCAGGAGTCGGTCTACTTGACACGGACGTGATGCCTATATTCATTATCATTGTCTTAGATATCGTCATAATTATGCGCTCTTCTATCAATTGCTTTGTAGTAATTTATTCACCCACCGTAATATTTTCTATCTTGAGACAAGCCTCTAGTAAAACCTATGGCCCCGGGTCTATTTTCCATCATATAAGTTTCCGATCTACAATATTAGTTTCCTATTCACTCTTTTTGAAATGTTTTACTTTCCAATCTATAAACCAAAAATACCAAAAATATTTACTTCACTGTTCATCTCTATCAGATCTCACTTTTGCAAGTGATCGTGAAGGGATTGATAACCCCTTTATCACGTTGGGTGCAAGATTTTGATTGGTTGTGCAGGTATTCGGCGACTTGCGCGTTGTCTCCTACTGGATTGATACCTTGGTTATCAAACTGAGGGAAATACTTACTCTACTTCGCTGCATCACCCTTTCCTCTTCAAGGGAAAAACCAACGCAAGCTCAAGAGGTAGCAATTGGCGGCAACGTTACTTGTGCAGATTACTAATCATCGATCAACACCTTGCATTGCATACATACCATATCATCTTGGTGTATTCATATTGGTATTAGCATGTAATCTCTTGTGTCAAAAGATTGTTCCCGCATATACACAATTGCTATCTTGGTTTGAGCATTTCCAAAAGTGGCAAAAAAAGAATAAGCTTTTGAGCAAAAGAGAAAAACAAAGAAGCTTGTAAACAAGATCCATAGCATCACAAAATATCATATGATATCATACTCGATCATCTTGGAACATCTAGTGCTAAAGCACCAGAACAACATACATAAATAGCATACTTGGGATAGAAAGTTGATACATCTTGCATCTCCTAGGTTGTGCACAAGTGTCGTATCCGCCTATAGAGCAATCGTGCTAGCGTCTGTCTAGAGTTGTGAAACACGAGCGTTTTCCGTGGATTCCACATTTTTGCTCATTCCTTGGTTGCACGACCCCATTTATCTATCCGTGTGTGTGTATCCGTGTGCCATTCATTGCTATTGGTCTACTTGGTGCACTTGCGAATATGTGAATTTATTTCAACATTATCGACTCTTGCTAACATTTGCAACAAAATTTCTGTGCCACTATCCTCACCAAGCTACTCCATAAGCCTTATTGTGTGGGTGTGAGAATTGACAAGATCCGGTACAAATTGTGGTATTTCCTTACTACACTATTGAGCAACCATTGATCCATATTCAACACCGGGTAAGGTACATTTGGTCTAGTTCTTCTATTTCTCCCACTCACTTTTACTCGAGTCTTGTGATGGATAGGCAAAGCATTTCATCTCTGGTCTTTGACAACGACGGTGCGAACAACTAATTCGACACATCCATGGCACATGACATCGAAGCTTTCAAGGCCAGCATGAAAACTCAAGTGGAAGAGCTACGTGCCTTAATGATCACTCGAACTTCTTCATGACGGCGACGCTAAAGTCACAAGTCTTTGGAGCGAACAAACGATGCAAGCACAAGTCGTCCATGTTCACAGCGCCATGGCGACCATCAACATTGTCATGAAGGGCAAGTCACCTCCAAGCATCATGTGCACGACGACGACAAGCGACATCTTCTATGAGCTCAAGAAATACAACGACACCATCATCATGAAGATGCTCGCCAAGCGCAAATCTACAAGTCCGAACAAGCTCTACTCCACGCCAAGGCCAACCTTCCTGACCAAAAGAAAAGGCGGCGAGACGAGCACAACCAAGACGGAGCTACGGCTACAAAAACCACTTCGGCATCTTTGGAAAGTGTTATCAAGGCATCTTCTCCTTTGGACGTACGGTATATTCGCCTACTTCCCATGAGTTCGCCTACATCGACATCTTTCACAACGAGGCGACCACCTACGAGCGAGGGCGACACTTCCATCTTCGGAAGCCCCCCACATCATATGAGCCTTCTACAAGAAGACGGCGATAAGACGCTCGAGAAAGGTCCATCCCCTTCGACTAAGGCGGCGAGCATGACCCTCTTCAACAACATGAAGATCGTACCCCTATATTTATCTTACTCCGAGTCAAGCTATGAAAGCGCACATGAGACCTTCTCTTCGGCCTCGGAGGAGAGTGATGATTTCCCACATCCTACGGCATTCATCTTTGGAGGCGTTATGAATGAGGAGGTTGAGCATGGGACTATCCCTTCAACCACAACAGTGAAAGGAGTTGAGCATGGAGACATTTGCACCTACATCTCTCCGACACCCACATATCATGAGATGCCCCAGTTCCCATGTGAGGAGAGCCACCCCACCATGAGTGATATGACTGACTCCACCATATGTGACATTGAGTGCATTTCCAACGAGAGAATGAGCGTGACCACCACTAGCCCCACACATGAGAGCATGCCACACATCCTATGTGAGGTTGAGAGCCATTGGAGTGACTTGATACGTCTCCAACGTATCTGTAATTTTTTATTGTTCCTGTTGGGGAACGTAGTATTTTAAAATTTTCCTACGATCACGCAAGATCTATCTACCAGATGCAAAGCAACGAGAGGGGAGAGTGTGTCTACGTACCCTCGTAGACCGGGAGCGGAAGCGTCAAGTGACGCGGTTGATGTTGTCGAACTTCTTCGCGATCCAACCGATCAAGCACCGAACGTACGGCACCTCCGCGTTCAGCACACGTTCAGCTTGATGACGTCCCACGAGCTCTTGATCCAGTTGAGCTTCACGGGAGAGTTTCGTCAGCACGACGGCGTGGTGACGGATATGATGTGTTCACCGGCGCAGGGCTTCGCCTAAGCTCCGCGACGGTACGACCGAGGTGTGATTCTGTGGAGGGGGGCACCGCACACGGCTAAAACAATTCAACTTGTGTGTATTTGGGTGCCCCCCTGCCCCCGTATATAAAGGAGCAGGGGAGGGAGGCTGGCCAACCTCTCCTGGTGCGGCTAGGGAGGGAGTCCTACTAGGAATAGGATTGCAATCCTATTCCTAGTAGGATTCACCGAAAGGAAGAAGGGGGAAAGGAATAGGAGAGGTGGCGCCCCCCCAATCCTAGTCCAACTAGGATTCCTAGGTGGGGGCGCCGGTCAGCCCTATGGGCTGCCTCTCTCTCACCCTTTAGGCCCACTATGGACCATCCCCTCTCGTAGGGGGTTCCGGTAACCCCCTCCGGCATTCCCGATAAATCGGAAACTTTTCCGGTATACTTTCGGTATCCGAATATAGCCGTCCAATATATCAATCTTTATGTCTCGGACATTCCGAGACTCCTCGTCATGTCCATGATCTCATCCGGGACTCCGAACTACCTTCGGTACATCAATACTCAAAAACTCATAATACCGATCGTCATCAAACGTTAAGCGTGCGGACCCTACGGGTTCGAGAACTATGTAGACATGACCGAGACTCATCTCTGGTCAATAACCAATAGCGGAACCTGGATGTTCATATTGGCTCCTACATATTCTACGAAGATCTTTTATCGGTCAGAACCGCATAACAACATACGTTGTTCCTTTTGTCAAACGGTATGTTACTTGCCCGAGATTCGATCGTCGGTATCTTTATACCTAGTTCAATCTCGTTTACCGGCAAGTCTCTTTACTCGTTCCGTAACACATCATCTCGTGACTAACTCATTAGTCTTTTTGCTTGCAAGGCTTATTATGATGTGTGTTACCGAGAGGGCCCAGAGATACCTCTCCGACACTCGGAGTGACAAATCCTAATCTTGATCTATGCCAACACCACGAATACTTTCGGAGACACCTGTAGAGCATCTTTATGATCACCCAGTTACGTTGTGACGTTTGATAGCACACAAGGTGTTCCTACGGTATTCGGGAGTTGCATAATCTCATAGTCATAGGAACATGTATAAGTCATGAAGAAAGCAATAGCAGTTAAACTAAACGATCATAGTGCTATGCTAACGGATGGGTCTTGTCCATCACATCATTCTCCTAATGATGTGATCCCGTTGATCAAATGACAACTCATGTCTATGGCTAGGAAACATAACCATCTTTGATCAATGAGCTAGTCTAGTAGAGGCATACTAGGGACATACTGTTTTGTCTATGTATCCACACATGTACTAAGTTTCCGGTTAATACAATTCTAGCATGAATAAAAGACATTTATCATGATATAAGGAAATACAAATAACATCTTTATTATTGCCTCTAGGGCATATTTCCTTCAGTCTCCCACTTGAACTAGAGTCAATAATCTAGATTACAGAGTGATGATCCTCACACCCATGGAGTCTTGGTGCTGATCATGTTTTTCCCGTGGAAGAGGCTTAGTCAACGGGTCTGCAACATTCAGATCCGTATGTATTTTGCAAATCTCTATGTCTCCCTCCTTGACTAGATCGCGGATGGAATTGAAGCGTCTTTTGATGTGCTTTGTTCTCTTGTGAAACCTGGATTCCTTCGCCAAGGCTATGGCTCCAGTGTTGTCACAAAAGATTTTCATTGGACCCGATGCACTAGGTACTACACCTAGATCGGATATGAACTCCTTCATCCAGACTCCTTCATTTGCTGCTTCTGAGGCAGCTATGTATTCCGCTTCACACGTAGATCCCGCCACGACGCTCTGCTTGGAACTGCACCAGCTGACAGCTCCACCGTTCAATAAAAATACATATCCGGTTTGTGACTTTGAGTCATCCGGATCAGTGTCAAAGCTAGAATCGACGTAACCGTTTACGACGAGCTCTTTGTCACCTCCATATACGAGAAACATATCCTTTGTTCTTTTTCAGATACTTTAGGATGTTTTTGACCGCTGTCCAGTGATCCACTCCTGGATTACTTTGGTACCTCCCTGCTAGACTTATAGCAAGGCACACATCAGGTCTGGTACACAGCATTGCATACATGATAGATCCTATGGCTGAGGCATAGGGAATGACTTTCATTTTCTCTCTATCTTCTGCAGTGGTCGGGCATTGAGTCTTACTCAACTTCATACCTTGTAAAACAGGCAAGAATCCTTTCTTTGACTGATCCATTTTGAACCTTTTCAAAATCTTATCAAGGTATGTGCTTTGTGAAAGTCCAATTAAGCGTCTTGATCTATCTCTATAGATCTTGATGCCTAATATGTAAGCAGCTTCTCCGAGGTCTTTCATACAAAAACTTTTATTCAAGTATCCTTTTATGCTATCCAGAAATTCTATATCATTTCCAATTAACAATATGTCATCTACATATAATATTAGAAATGCTACAGAGCTCCCACTCACTTTCTTGTAAATACAGGCTTCTCCAAAAGTCTGTATAAAACCATATGCTTTGATCACCTCATCAAAGCGTATATTCCAACTCCGAGATGCTTGCACCAGTCCATAGATGGATCGCTGGAGTTTGCATACTTTGTTAGCACCTTTTGGATCGACAAAACCTTCTGGTTGCATCATATACAACTCTTCTTTGAGATATGCATTTAGGAATGCAGTTTTGACATCCATTTGCCAGATTTCATAATCATAAAATGCGGCAATTGCTAACATGATTCGGACAGACTTTAGCATCGCTACAGGTGAGAAAGTCTCATCGTAGTCAACTCCTTGAACTTGTCGAAAACCTTTCGCAACAAGTCGAGCTTTGTAAACAGTAATATTACCGTCTGCGTCGGTCTTCCTCTTGAAGATCCATTTATTTTCGATGGCCTGCCGATCATCGGGCAAGTCAACCAAAGTCCATACTTTGTTCTCATACATGGATCCCATCTCAGATTTCATGGCTTCAAGCCATTTTGCGGAATCTGGGCTCATCATCGCTTCCTCATAGTTCGTAGGTTCATCATGGTCTAGTAACATGATTTCCAGAACTGGGTTGCCGTACCACTCTGGTGCGGAACGTACTCTGGTTGATCTACGACGTTCAGTAGAAACTTGATCCGAAGTTTCATGATCATTATCATCAACTTCCTCACTAATTGGTGTAGGAATCACTGGAACAATTTCCTGTGATGTACTACTTTCCAATATGGGAGAAGGTACAATTACCTCATCAAGTTCTACTTTCCTCCAACTCACTTCTTTCGAGAGAAACTCTTTTTCTAGAAAGGATCCGTTCTTAGCAACGAATATTTTGCCTTCGGACTGTGATAGAAGGTGTACCCAACAGTTTCTTTTGGGTATCCTATGAAGACACATTTTTCCGACTTGGGATCGAGCTTATCAGGTTGAAGTGTTTTCACATAAGCATCGCAGCCCCAAATTTTAAGAAACGACAACTTTGGTTTCTTGCCAAACCACAGTTCATAAGGCGTCGTATCAACGGATTTAGATGGTGCCCTATTTAACGTGAATGCAGCTGTCTCTAAAGCATAACCCCAAAACGATAGTGGTAAATCGGTAAGAGACATCATAGATCGCACCATATCTAATAAAGTACGGTTACGACGTTTGGACACACCATTACGTTGTGGTGTTCCAGGTGGCGTGAGTTGTGAAACTATTCCACATTGTTTCAAATGAAGACCAAACTCGTAACTCAAATATTCTCCTCCACGATCAGATCGTAGGAACTTTATTTTCTTGTTACGATGATTCTCTACTTCACTCTGAAATTCTTTGAACTTTTCAAATGTTTCAGACTTGTGTTTCATTAAGTAGATATACCCATATCTGCTCAAATCATCAGTGAAGGTCAGAAAATAACGATACCCGCCGCGAGCATCAACGCTCATTGGTCCACATACATCAGTATGTATGATTTCCAACAAATCTGTTGCTCGCTCCATAGTTCCAGAGAACGGAGTTTTAGTCATCTTGCCCATGAGGCATGGTTCGCAAGCACCAAGTGATTCATAATCAAGTGATTCCAAAAGTCCATCTTTATGGAGTTTCTTCATGCGTTTTACACCAATATGACCCAAACGGCAGTGCCACAAATAAGTTGCACTATCATTATTAACTTGCATCTTTTGGTTTCAATATTATGAATATGTGTATCACTACAATCGAGATCCAGTAAGAATAGACCACTCTTTAAGGGTGCATGACCATAAAAGATATTATTCATCAAAATGGAACAACCATTATTCTCTGATTTAAATGAATAACCGTCTCGCAATAAACAAGATCCAGATATAATGTTCATGCTCAACGCTGGCACCAAATAACAATTATTTAGGTCTAAAACTAATCCCGAAGGTAGATGTAGAGGTAGCGTGCCGACGGCGATCACATCGACTTTGGAACCGTTTCCCACGCGCATCGTCACCTCGTCCTTAGCTAATCTTCGTTTAATCCGTAGTCCCTGTTTCGAGTTACAAATATTAGCAACCGAACCGGTATCAAATACCCAGGTACTACTACGAGAATTAGTAAGGTACACATCAATAAAATGTATATCACATATACCTTTGTTCACCTTGCCATCCTTCTTATCTGCCAAATACTTGGGCCAGTTCCGCTTCCAGTGTCCAGTCCCCTTGCAGTAGAAGCACTCAGTTTCAGGCTTGGTTCCAGATTTGGGTTTCTTCGTTGAAGTAGCAACTGACTTGCTATTCTTTTGGAAGTTCCCTTTCTTTCCCTTGCCCTTTTTCTTGAAACTAGCGGTCTTGTTAACCATCAACACTTGATGCTCCTTTTTGATTTCTACCTCCGCAGCTTTGAGCATAGCGAAGAGCTCGGGAATTGTCTTTTGCATCCCTTGCATGTTATAGTTCATCATGAAGCCTTTATAGCTTGGTGGCAGTGATTGAAGAACTCTATCAATAACACTATCCTCGTCAACATTGCAACCAAGTTGAGTCATATGATTGTAGTACCCAGACATTCTGAGCAAGTGTTCACTGATAGAACTATTCTCCTCCATTTTGCAGCTGTAGAACTTATTGGAAATCTCATATTTCTCAATTCGGGCATTTGCTTGAAATATTAACTTCAACTCCTGGAACATTTCATATGCTCCATGACGTTCAAAACGTCGTTGAAGTCCCGGTTCTAAGCCGTAAAGCATGGCACACTGAACTATCGTGTAGTCATCAGACCGTGACTGCCAGACGTTCAAAGCGTCTGCATCAGCGGAAGGGGGCTTGTCACCTAGCGGTGCTTCAAGGACATAATTCTTCTGTGCAGCAATGAGGATAATCCTCAGGTTACGGACCCAGTCCGTGTAATTGCTACCATCATCTTTCAACTTAGCTTTCTCTAGGAATGCATTAAAATTCAAAGGAACGGTAGCACGGGCCATTGATCTATAACGACATAGATATGCAAAAACTATCAGGACTAAGTTCATGATAAATTAAAGTTCAGTTTAATCATATTAATTTAAAGAACTCCCACTTAGATAGACATCCCTCTGGTCATCTAAATGATCACGTGATCCAAATCAACTAAACCATGTCCGATCATCACGTGAGATGGAGTAGTTTTCAATGGTGAACATCTTATGTTGATCATATCTACTATATGATTCACGCTCGACCTTTCGGTCTCCAGTGTTCCGAGGCCATATCTGTATATGCTAGGCTCGTCAAGTTTAACCCGAGTATTGTGCGTGTGCAAAACTGGCTTACACCTGTTGTATTTGAACGTAGAGCTTATCACACCCGATCATCACGTGGTGTCTCGGCACGACGAACTTTCGCAACGGTGCATACTCAGGGAGAACACTTATACCTTGAAATTTAGTAAGGGATCATCTTATAATGCTACCGTCGTTCTAAGCAAAATAAGAAGCATAATAAGATAAACATCACATGCAATCAAAATATGTGACATGATATGGCCATCATCATCTTGTGCTTTTGATCTCCATCTTCAAAGCACCGTCATGATCACCTTCGTCACCGGCTTGACACCTTGATCTTCATCGTAGTATCGTTGTCGTGTCGCCAACTATTGCTTCCATGATTATCGCTACCACTTAGTGATAAAGTAAAGCAATTACATGGTGATTGCATTTCATACAATAAAGCGACAACCATATGGCTCCTGGCAGTTGCCGATAACTTTACAAAACATGATCATCTCATACAAAACCGTATAACTCATCATGTCTTGACCATATCACATCACAACATGCCCTGCAAAAACAAGTTAGACGTCCTCTACTTTGTTTGTTGCAAGTTTTACGTGGCTGCTATGGGCTTAGCAAGAACCGTTCTTACCTACGCATACAAAACCACAACGATGTTTCGTCAAGTATGTGCTGTTTTAACCTTCACAAGGACCGGGCGTAGCCACACTTGATTCAGCTAAAGTGAGAGAGACAGACACCCGCCAGTCACCTTTAAGCAACGAGTGCTCGTAACGGTGAAACCAGTCTCGCGTAAGCGTACGCGTAATGTCGGTCCGGGCCGCTTCATCTCACAATACCGCCGAAGCAAAGTATGACATGCTGGTAAGCAGTATGACTAGTATCGTCCACAATCTCATTGTGTTCTACTCGTGCATATCATCTACGCATAGACCTGGCTCATGATGCCACTGTTGGGGAACGTAGTATTTTAAAATTTTCCTACGATCACGCAAGATCTATCTACCAGATGCAAAGCAACGAGAGGGGAGAGTGTGTCTACGTACCCTCGTAGACCGGGAGTGGAAGCGTCAAGTGACGCGGTTGATGTTGTCGAACTTCTTCGCGATCCAACCGATCAAGCACCGAACGTACGGCACCTCCGCGTTCAGCACACGTTCAGCTTGATGACGTCCCACGAGCTCTTGATCCAGTTGAGCTTCACGGGAGAGTTTCGTCAGCACGACGGCGTGGTGACGGATATGATGTGTTCACCGGCGCAGGGCTTCGCCTAAGCTCCGCGACGGTACGACCGAGGTGTGATTCTGTGGAGGGGGGCACCGCACACGGCTAAAACAATTCAACTTGTGTGTCTTTGGGTGCCCCCTGCCCCCGTATATAAAGGAGCAGGGGAGGGAGGCCGGCCAACCTCTCCTGGTGCGGCTAGGGAGGGAGTCCTACTAGGAATAGGATTGCAATCCTATTCCTAGTAGGATTCACCGAAAGGAAGAAGGGGGAAAGGAATAGGAGAGGTGGCGCCCCCCCAATCCTAGTCCAACTAGGATTCCTAGGTGGGGGCGCCGGCCAGCCCTATGGGCTGCCTCTCTCTCACCATTTAGGCCCACTATGGACCATCCCCTCTCGTAGGGGGTTCCGGTAACCCCCTCCGGCATTCCCGATAAATCCGAAACTTTTCCGGTATACTTCCGGTGTCCGAATATAGCCGTCCAATATATCAATCTTTATGTCTCGGACATTCCGAGACTCCTCGTCATGTCCGTGATCTCATCCGGGACTCCGAACTACCTTCGGTACATCAATACTCAAAAACTCATAATACCGATCGTCATCAAACGTTATGCGTGCGGACCCTACGGGTTCGAGAACTATGTAGACATGACCGAGACTCATCTCTGGTCAATAACCAATAGCGGAACCTGGATGTTCATATTGGCTCCTACATATTCTACGAAGATCTTTTATCGGTCAGAACCGCATAACAACATACGTTGTTCCTTTTGTCAAACGGTATGTTACTTGCCCGAGATTCGATCGTCGGTATCTTTATACCTAGTTCAATCTCGTTGCCGGCAAGTCTCTTTACTCGTTCCGTAACACATCATCTCGTGACTAACTCATTAGTCTTTTGCTTGCAAGGCTTATTATGATGTGTGTTACCGAGAGGGCCCAGAGATACCTCTCCGACACTCGGAGTGACAAATCCTAATCTTGATCTATGCCAACACCACGAATACTTTCGGAGACACCTGTAGAGCATCTTTATGATCACCCAATTACGTTGTGACGTTTGATAGCACACAAGGTGTTCCTACGGTATTCGGGAGTTGCATAATCTCATAGTCATAGGAACATGTATAAGTCATGAAGAAAGCAATAGCAGTTAAACTAAACGATCATAGTGCTATGCTAACGGATGGGTCTTGTCCATCACATCATTCTCCTAATGATGTGATCCCGTTGATCAAATGACAACTCATGTCTATGGCTAGGAAACATAACCATCTTTGATCAATGAGCTAGTCTAGTAGAGGCATACTAGGGACATACTGTTTTGTCTATGTATCCACACATGTACTAAGTTTCCGGTTAATACAATTCTAGCATGAATAAAAGACATTTATCGTGATATAAGGAAATACAAATAACATCTTTATTATTGCCTCTAGGGCATATTTCCTTCAGTTCCATGCTATTATTTATGATGTTTTGGATGTTTAATGGGCTTTGTTATACACTTTTATATTATTTTTGGGACTAACCTACTAACCCAAAGGCCTAGTCCAGATTGCTGTTTTCTGCCTGTTTTAGGGTTTTACAGAAAAGGAATATCAAACGGAGTCCAAACGGAATGAAACCTTCGGGAGAGATATTTTTGGAGCAAAATACGCACAGGAGACTTGAGAACCACAGAGTAGGGCTGACATGGTGTCCACGAGGGTGGGGGGCGCCTCCCCTATAGGGCATGCCCCCCTGCCTCGTGGGCACCCGGTCTGGCCCACGGTGCCCTCCTTCCTCCTATATATACATACGTACCCCCAAACTATCAAAACAACAGAGCAAACCCTAGTTCCACCGCCGCAACCTTCTGTTCCCGTGAGATCCCATCTTGGGGCCTGTTCCGGAGGTCCGCCGGAGGGGGGATCTACAATGGAGTGCTTCTACATCATCATCATCGCCTCACCATGAGTTGTGAGTAGTTTACCACAGACCTTCGGGTCCATAGCTAGTATCTAGATGGCTTCTTCTCTCTCTTTGGATCTCAATACCAAGTTCTCCTCGGTCTTCGAGGAGATCTATTCGATGTAATCTGTTTTTACGGTGTGTTTGTCGAGATCCAATGAATTGTGGGTTTATGATCAAGATTATCTATGAGAAATATGTGGTTCTTTTCTGAACTCTTTATGTATGATTATAATATCCTTGCAAATCTCTTCGAATTATTGGTTTGGTTTGGCCTACTAGATCTGTAGTTCTTGCAATGGGAGAAGTGCTTGGCTTTCGGTTCAATCTTGCGGTGTCCTTTCCCAGTGACAGTAGGGGCAGCAAGGCACGTATTGTATTGTTGCCATCGAGGATAAAGAGATGGGGTTTATATCACTATGTTTGAGTTTATCCCTCTACATCATGTCATCTTGCTGAAGGCATTACTCTGTTCTTATGAGCTTAATACACTAGACGCATGCTGGATAGCGGTTGACGTGTGGAGTAATAGTAGTAGATGCAGAATCGTTTCGGTCTACTTGTCTCAGACGTGATGCCTATATATAATGATCATGCCTAGATAGTCTCATAATTATTTGCTTTTCTATCAATTGCTCGACAGTAATTTGTTTACCCGTCGTAGAATATCGCTATCATGAGAGAAACCACTAGAGAACACTATGGCCCCCGGGTCTATTCTCAACATATCAATCTACAATCTACTTTGCTTTTCCGCTTTTACTTTCTGTTCTTATAATCAAAAATACCAAAAATATCAAACTATCATCTCTATCAGATCTCACTTTCGTAAGTGACCGTAAAGGGATTGACAACCCCTTATCGTGTTGGCTGCGAAGTTCTTATTTGTTTGTGCAGGTGCGAGGGACTCGCGCGTAGTCTCCTACTGGATTGATACCTTGGTTCCCAAAAACTGAGGGAAATACTTACACTACTGTGTTGCATGTCCCTTTCCTCTTTGAGGGAATACAACGCAAGCTCGAGAAGTAGCATGACTCCACCAACCATACGAGTGAGAGCATTCAATAGGGAGTGAGTGAGCCACAACACTTAGTGAAGGAGGTAGTTAATAGAGCACGTGAGGCCACTATGATTTCTAATGACTTAACCTCTATTCTGAGTGTGTTTTCTTCTATGGTGTTAGATCTCCAACAAGACGAAGTGCCAATCCTCGATGAGTCCATACCTCCAATGGGAAAACTGATGGCCATGGTGGAATATGATGCACCCCCCCCACACATGGTTCAATCATGATGAAGATGACCACCATTTTGTCCTTCCCACCTCACCTATGCCACATTCATCTCCGTGAGGAGGTATTGAGCCCGCGAGGGGTCATCCCGTGAGGGGTCTTAAATCCAAGCGTGAATCTTCTCCGTAGAGGCCGCGGTCTCTAGGTGGAATAGAACCACATGGATGAGCAAAGCTCTAGGTCTCAAATAAGCTAACACATTGCTAACCCTAAAATGGTGGATGTGGAGGAGTATATATAGTCTAGGACGACGAAGGGGTATGTGAGGGGAGAAACGGGTACATGGGCCTTGGCCCGAATACATGCACGCAGGCAAGGTCGGATGATCCGGACGGGGTTCCGGATGATCCGGCTTCAAGTGGAAGCCTTTGGGTGCCTTGAGGTGCATTAGTCGGATCGTCCGGGCCGAAGGCCGAATTACCCAAGCGTCATCCGGATCGTCCGGGTGGAGGTCCGGATCATCCAATTAAGTGCAGACTTGTGTGACTTCTTCTCCTTTCTTCCATCTTATATTCCACGCTTCCCTCGCGGATGGTGTAGATGTACACATGCTCTCGCAGTCCTCCTCGACATCTGTGGAGCTCCGACAATACCTATGCATGCACATGGGAGAAGTGTCAAGTAGTATACCATCCTTCAAGGGGTCAAGTGAACACGTGTAAAGGAGATGATTCACCTTTGTGTATGTGAAGTAGATGTCGCATGTGTCACTTTCCAAACACACTCTTGACATGGTGATGTCCGTAGGATGCTCTGCATCATCAACTCTTCTTTAAGAAATCCATTAAGGAATGCAGTTTTGACATCCATTTGCCAAATTTCATAATCATAAAATGCGGCAAGTGCTAACATGATTCTAACATACTTTTAAGCATCGCTACGGTTGAGAAAGTCTCAACATAGTCAACCCCTTGAACTTTGTCGAAAACCTTTTGCGACAAGTCGAGCTTTGTACATAGTGATATTATCATCAGCTTTTGTCTTCTCCTTGAAGATCCATTTATTCTCAATGGCTTGCCGATCATCGGGCAATTCCACCAAAGTCCACACTTTGTTCTCATACATGGATCCTATCTCAGATTGCATGGCCTCTAGCCATTTTTCAGAATCTGGGATCATCATAGCTTCTTCATAGTTCATAGGTTCGCCGTTGTATAAGAACATGACTTCCACGACAAGATTACCTTACCACTCGGGTGCGGTATGTGCTCTGGTTGACCTACGAGGTTCAGTAGTAAATTGATCCAAAGTTTCATGATCATTATCATTATCTTCCTCTTCGGTTGGTGTAGGCATCATGGGAACGGTTTTCTCTGATGTGCTACTTTCCAATTCGAGAGAAGGTACACCTACCTCATAAAGTTCTACTTTCCTCTCGCTCACTTCTTTCGAGAGAAACTCCTTCTCTTGAAAGGACCCATTGTTGGCAACAAAGATCTTGCCTTCGGATCTGTGGTAGAAGGTATACCCAATAGTTTCTTTATGTCATCATATGAAGACGCACTTATCTGCTTTGGGTTCGAGCTCGTCAGGCTGAAGTTGTTTGACATAAGTGTGACATCCCCAAACTTTAAGAAACGGCAGCTTGGGTTTCTTGCCAAACCATAGTTCATACGGTGTCGTCTCGACGGATTAGACAGTGCCCTATAGAACGTGAATGCAATTGTCTCTAATGCATAACCCCAAAATGATGGTGACAAATCGGAAAGAGACATCATATCATGCACCATACCTAATAAAGTACTGTTACGACATTCGGACACACCATTACAGTGTGGTGTTCCAGGTGGCGTGAGTTGTGAAACAATTCCACATTGTCTTAAATGAAGGCAAAACTCGTAACTCAAATGTTTCATATGTGTGTTTCATCAAGTAGATATATTCATACCTACTTAAATCATCTGTGAAGGTTAGAAAATAACGATGCCCGCTGCGTGTTTCAACACTCATCGGACCGCATACATCGATATGTATTATTTCCAATAAGTCATTAGCCCGCTCCATTGTTCCGGAGAATGGAGTTTTAGTCATCTTACCCATGAGGCATGGTTCGCAAGTATCAAATGATTCATAATCAAGTGATTCCAAAAGTACATCCGCATGGAGTTTCTTCATGCGCTTTACACCAATATGACCTAAACGGCAGTGCGACAAGTATGTTGCACTATCATTATCAACTTTGCATCTTTTGGCATCAATATTACGAATATGTGTATCACTACGATCGAGATTCAACAAGAATAGACCATCCACTAAGGGTGCATGTGTTGGGAATGTAGCATGCAATTTCAAAAAAATTCCTACGCTCACGCAAGATCTATCTAGGAGAAGCATAGCAATGAGACACGAAGAGTGTGTCCACATACCCTCATAGACCAAAAGCGGAAGTGTTAGATTAACGCGGTTGATGTAGTCGAACGCTTTAGCGATTCAACCGATCAAGTACCGAATGTACGGCACCTCCGAGTTCAGCACACGTTCATCTCGATGACGTCCCTCAAACTCTTGATCCAGCAAAGTGTCATGGGAGAGTTTCGTCAGCACGATGGCGTGGTGATGGTGATGGTGAAGTGATCCGCGCAGGGCTTCACCTAAGCACTACGACAATATGACCGGAGGAGCAAACTGTGGAGGGGGGCGCCGCACACGGCTAGGAACAATTGATGTATGTTCTAGGGGTGCCCTCCCCATGTATATAAAGGAGGGAGAGGGAGGGAGGCAGCCTAGGGGCGCGCCAAGTGGGGGGTCCAGGGGAAGGAGAGGGAGGAGGAGAAGGAAAGGGGGGCGCCGCCCCCTTCCCTAGTCCAACTCGGCTTCCTTCCATGTGGGGGGTGCACCACCCCTATGTGGGCTAGTGTGCCTCCCTCTTATGGCCCATAGGGCCCATAACTTCACCCCGGGGTGTCACACCCTGCATTTTGTAACATGTCATTTGCATCAATGAAGCATGAAAATTTGGACCAGCAAATTTTTTTGGCATCATTTGGCTTTTATTTGGAATTGAGTTTTTCTTCATATGTTTTTCATGTGCTCATTAAAGTCAACTACTACCTCTTGTAGAATTCATCTCCTTACCCAAAACTTCTGCCCAATGATCATACCAAGTGTTTATAGCAGAATAGTATTTTCTTATAAAATTAATTTGGCCAAAATGTATTTTCAAAATTTAGTATTCCAAAAACCCCTGAATTGAGGTTTGCACTGCAAGTGCTTGATTTAGGGTGAGAAAATTATTTCAAAAAGTATATTTGAGACCCAGTAAATATAGGACTCCCAGAAACCACAAAAGTATAATTTTAAAAGTTATTTTCCTATTTTATTTCAAAGCTTTTTCTTAAGGCCAGTAATGGTCTTTAATAGGGAAAAATTATTTAATTATTTCAAAAATATTTGCCAAAATTCAGGGAGACTCATAGGACATATATTGTCCATATATAAGAGTTTCAACACTTGGTCATGTTCAAAATAATGGGCTAATCCCTCAGAAACCCTTTCTGGATATTTCAAGCTTTTGAAATATTTACAAAGGAAATATTCTCTAAAAATTCCAAGGAAATTCTATCAGGTCATATATGACATATTTGATGATCTTGCCAAGCCCCATGCCTTGGGAAGCAAGATAACATCCTCAAAACCCTTTAAAACCATTATGTCCATATCTGAAGTTTGAGCAACTTTACATTGCCAAACTTGATCAAATGCTCTCAAACTTGGTGCACATGCTAGAAAGGTCTAATAAGGCATCTAGACCAAATGGCACAAGCTTTGGAGTAGGGTAACTTGATCAGAGTACCCCAAGACCATTTCTGTTCAAATTCAAATTTGAACAACTTTACATTACCAACTTCTTACCTGGAGCTTCAAACTTTGTAAGAATGATCATAACCCCAAATGATGAAACTACACCAAGTGGTGCATCAAGGGGAGATGATTAGCTTGACTTAAACATGATGAAGCCATTTCTGTTGATTTCTAGGGTTCACCAAAGTTACATTGGCTAGTTTCTTCAAATGAGCCCAAATTTGGTGAAACACCCTATTTCCATATGACATTCAATCCTGTTAAGTGTCATGGCTAGTGAAGATCATTTGCTTGCCCAAAACTTGATCAAACACCTTCTGCCATTTTACCAAAACCATCATCTTGACCTATTTTACTATTTACTTTTGCTTCAACTTTCTACCACAGCTTCACCTAGTTACATTCTACCTCCAGTAACTTTCCCTGGACCAGAGCTCCATGATTGAGGGGTGAAAACCCTAAGTTACCTTGCTGGACAACCAAATTCTACCCATCTACCAGTTTCACTCCTCCCTCACTGATCACCCAGAGCATCCAAGGCCACAGCTGGTTTATTTACTTCGTGCTGGACCCCCCAGACACGGCGGACACGACCAGTGAGCCAACGGCATGCCATGGCATGCAATTAGCACGCTCCAGAGCGCGCTACAGTGCGCACCCGCACTGTAGACTCGCCCAATCCATCGCCCCCGACCTCCTCGTGCTCCCCCCTCGCGCCAATCGATGCACCTCGGCATCCGCAACTCCCCCCGGCGGTGTCCCCCTCCTCCTTCTCCCTCCAATGGCCGCCCTCGCACGCGCGCCTGCCGCCCGCGAGCTCCAACCTCTGGCCTCACACGCGCGGGCTCTCTGGATGCTTCCCCACTCCTCATCTTCCCTCTCCCAGGCGTAGACCTCATTCACGAACGTCCCCGACTCGAACACAAGTGCCTGCACGGCCTCTGGCCTCGCCCGTAACCTCGCCGGCGCACGAGTCTACGGTGGACCGGGGCCAGGCTATATAAGCATGCCCCGGGCCTCTCCAACAGCACCCATCTCCTCCCCATACCCCCAGAAGCACACCAGAACCACCCACTTGCCCTCGGAGAGCCTCTGTGCACGAGATCGACCGGAGCTCCGCCTCGTCGGGCGACTGGTGATCTCACGGTACAGCCTCCCTCTGCCCCAACTCTTGCTCGATCTGGAGCCACCGGACCTCACTGACCCATTCCCCTCCTTCTCCCACTCCTATTGCAGCCCGGAGCGAGCCAGCCAGGATCCTCCCGACGCTCCGCCGCCGTTCCACCTCGCCGCCGACGAACCAGGACCCTCCGGCGACCCGCACCACCACCACTAGAACGGCGACACACTGCTGAGCCCATTCCTACCCTCAGTTTGCCCCGCCGTGCACCGTATCGCCGCCGGTGAGCTCGCCGTCTCTCTGGCCGCAAGGTTGAAGATGACAGGCGGGCCCCGCCTGTCATCCTCACCTCTCTCTCTCCCCTCTCTGACGCCGAACGCCGGGCCCCGCCCGTCAGGTTTAAAAAAAATTGACGCGCGCGCTGGCGCCCGTGCGGTGGGCTATTCGCCCTGGGCCGTTGCACTGTGGCCGTTCTGGCCCAGTGGCACAGGGCCTTTTTCTCTTTTTCTTTTCTGTGTAATTTCAAATAATTTCACAGAATTAAATAATTGTCCAAATGAATTAATTCCAGTTCCTAAAAACTTGTAAAATTCCAACCTATTTAATGATGTCACTTTCACACATATCCATGAACCTTTTCTGTTCTGTTAAAATTTAAATTCATATTTGAACATTAAAACTTCTGTTCAAATATTCATGGACCCCATTCTGCCACTCCAAAACTCAAACTAAGAATTTTTGCCATCTTAGTTTTCCCTCTAGTATTTAACAAAAATAGGTTGACATTTTTCTGAGCACTTTGATTTTTCTGTTTTTATTGTGGTCTTATTTTCCCGTTGTTATTTTGCGACGATTAGATACCGTATTTGACAAGGTTGTTGAAGAAGAAGGTGGGGAAGGATTTGAAGACTTTTAAGACCAAGCCAATCCAGGCAAGCAGCCCTTTGACCATGATACACTTGTGTTCTTCAGAACCCGTTTGTTTCCGAATGCATGATCATAAGAGTTACGGTGGTAACCTAGTTTAAAACCACCCCATGATGCATGCTTTACTCTTGATCTTGCTATGTGCTAGATGCAATGCAAATGGTTAGTAGTGATGCTTAGTGATGCATGTGTGTCATGAAACCTTCGTGGTTGCATTCTTTTCATAAACCCCATCGGGTGCCCATAATGCCCGAGGGTGATATTGAGTTAGGTCATCACTTGAGGAAGAAGTGATGTGCCGGGTAAAGATCTTGTGCATGGGTGAAATGATGGATTAGATTTATGTGTGACTACCGTCCCAACCAAATATGTGCAACCACTCTACCCCTTATGGGACGGGGCGTTATTGATTACTTAGGCCGATACTAGCATGCTGCCCGCATTACTAGTGACGGGAAGACTTGAGGTCTTTCTCGGGACGGGGTCGTGCTTGGATAGACGACCATGCCTGTTTTCACAGGGCGCCGGACACACCGTTGGTCCCTTCGTGTACGCGTGACATTGAAAATAGGGCAAGTCCCATGATCTATTGTTTGTACTCGAGGGCTGTGCACCAACGAGTGGACTCTATGTTAGTGTCGTCTAAGGAAAGATAATGACCGGGTGCTTCCCCGAGTACTTGAAGTACTGCGGGATCGTGGGTGACACGAAAGCTTCCCGGATCTTGTGGGTAAAGTGCGCAACCTCTGCAGAGTGTAAAACTATTCGAATAGCCGTGTCCACGGTCATGGACAGTTGGGTGGTGCTACTTAAACTATGTCCAGAATTTTACTACATCGGTGCAAGTATGTGTGTGTGATGAGTCAAGGTGGTGACTTGACTCGATGGGTTGCATCATGTTCATGTTGATATCGGTAACCTGTTCTCGAGGTTACGTGAACTTATTTATGCATACACTTGGTGGTAGAATATTTATTCTAGCCCATTGCTAGATTGCTCATTATTGTTCAATTGCATTGTTACTTGAACCAAATCATGGGTTGCTTGCGAGTACATTCAAAGTACTCATTGGCTTGCCACTGGTTATTTAATTGACCAAGCATGGAGGAACAGGAATATGAAGAAGAGTTCTACGGAGACGAACATGTGAACTAGGAAGCTATCCCAGTCAGAATGCCTGTAGGGTTAAGGCAGATGGCATGGGTTCTACTTATCATCGAAGACTTCCGCTATTTGAGTTATTTGCTATTCAGCCCGTGAGGCTTTATCTATGTAAGACTTGGCCATAATGGCCATAATTTGTGTAAGACGGTGTGTATGGATGTAAGACTCTTATTATTCAGCTTCTGTGTGTTCAGTGAGCATTGATCTCTGGGATCACTGTACACGTGCATTCGGTGATCTCGACTCTTAAGTCGGGGTCCCCACACGGAGCTTCCGGTAACACCCCGGAACTCCAATATGTACCCGGTACCCCTCGGAACCCTCCCGGTGTCCGAATACTATCATCCGATATATTAATCTTTACATCTCGAACATTGCTAGACTCCTCGTCATGCCCGTGATCTCATCCGGGACTCCGAACAATCTTCGGTCACCAAAAACACATAACTCATAATACAAATTGTGATTGAACGTTAAGCGTGCGGACCCTAAGGGTTTGAGAACTATGTAGACATGACCGAGACACATATCCGGTCAATAACCAATAGCGGAACATGTATGCTCATATTGGTTCCTATATATTTGCTACTTCTCGAGCTTGCATTGTATTCCCTCGAAGAGGAAAGGGTGATGCAGCACAGTAGCGTAAGTATTTCCCTCCGTTTTTTAGAACCAAGGTATCAATCCAGTAGGAGACCACACGCGAGTCCCTCGCACCTGAACAAACAAATAAGAACTTCGTAGCCAACGCGATAAGGTGTTGTGAATCCCTTTACGGTCACTTACGAAAGTGAGATCTGATAGATAGGATAGTTTGATATTTTTGGTATTTTTGGATATAAGAACAGAAAGTAAAAACAACAAAGTAAAGTAGATTGTAGATTAATATGTTGAGAATAGACCCGGGGGCCATAGGTTTCCCTAGTGGCTTCTCTCATGATAGCAGAATTCTATGATGGGTGAACAAATTATTGTCCAACAATTGATAGAAAAGCGAATAATTATGAGAATATCTAGGCACACTCATTATATATAGGCATCACGTCCGTGTCAAGTAGACCGAAACGAGTCTACATCTACTACTATTACTCCACACATCGACCGCTATCCAGCATGCATCTAGAGTATTAAGTTCATAAGAACAGAGTAATGCTTTAAGCAAGATGACATGATGTAGAGGGATAAACTCAAGAAATATGATATAAACCCCATCTTTTTATCCTCGATGGTAACAATACAATACGTGCCTTGCTGTCACTCAGAAAGGACACCGCAAGATTGAACCCAAAGCCAAGCATTTCTCCCATTGCAAGAACCATAGATCTAGTAGGCCAAACCAAACCAATAATTCGAAGAGACTTGCAAGGATATTATAATCATACATAAAAGAATTCAGAAAACAACCAAATATTTCTCATAGATAATCTTGATCATAAACCCACAATTCATCGGATCTCGACAAACACACCGCGAAAATATTACATCGAATAGATCTCCTCGAAGACCGAGGAGAACTTGGTATTGAGATCCAAAAAGAGAGAAGAAGACATCTAGCTAATATCTATGGACCCGAAGGTCTGTGGTAAACTACTCACAACTCATGGTGAGGCAATGGTGTTAATGTATAAGCACTCCGTGGAAGATCCCCCCTCCTGCGGAGCTCCGGAACAGGCCCCAAGATGTGATCTCATGGGAACAGAAGGTTGCGGCGGTGGAATTTGGGTTTTCTCAATTGCCTCGATGTATTCAGGGTACATGGGTATATATAGGAGGAAGGAGGGCATCGGGGGAGCCAGAGGGGGCCCACGAGGGTGGGGGGCGCGCCCTGTAGGAGGGGGCGCGCCCTGGACCCTCGTGTCCGCCTCCTTCGTTCCCTCGCGTGTACTCCAAGTCTTCTGTGTTGATATTGTTCCAAAAATAACTCTCACGAAGGTTTCATTCCGTTTGGATTCCGTTTGATATTCCTTTCCTGCGAAACCCTGAAATAGGCAAAAAAAACAGCAATCTGCACTGGGCCTTTGGGTTAGTAGGTTAGTCCCAAAAATAATATAAAAGTGTATAATAAAGCCCATTAAACATCCAAAACATCATATATATATATAATAGCATGGAACAATCAAAAAATTATAGATACATTGGAGATGTATCAATATTCTACGAAGATCTTTATCGGTCAAACCGTAATGACAACATATGTTACTCCCTTCATCATCGGTATGTTACTTGCCCAATATTCGATCGTCGGTATCCTGATACCTAGTTCAATCTCGTTACCGGCAAGTCTCTTTACTCGTTCCGTAATGCATCATCCCGTAACTAACTCATTAGTCACATTGCTTGCAAGGCTTCTTTATGATGTGCATTACCGAGAGGGCCCAAAGATACCTCTCCGATACTCGGAGTGACAAATCCTAATCTCGATCTATGCCAACCCAACAAACACCTTCAGAGATACCTGCAGAGCATCTTTATGATCGCCCAGTTACGTTGTGACGTTTGATAGCACACAACGCATACCTCCGGTATTCGGGAGTTGCATAATCTCATAGTCGGAGGAATATGTATTTGACATGAAGAAAGCAGTAGCAATAAAACTGAACGATCAATATGCTAAGCTAACGGATGGTTCTTGTCCATCACATCATTCTCCTAATGATGTGATCCTGTTAATCAAATGACAACACATGTCTATGGTTAGGAAACTCAACCATCTTTGATTAACGAGCTAGTCTAGTAGAGGCTTACTAGGGACACTGTGTTTTGTCTATGTATCCACACATGTATCAAGTTTCCGATTAATGTAATTCTAGCATGAATAATAGACATTTATCATGATATAAGGAAATATAAATAACAACTTTATTATTGCCTCTACGGCATATTTCCTTCAGTCTCCCACTTGCACTAGAGTCAATAATCCAGATTATATAGTAATGATTTTAACACCCATGGAGTCTTGGTGTTGATCATGTTTTGCTCGTGGAAGAGGCTTAGTCAACATGTATGCTACATTCAGATCCGTATGTATTTTGCAAATCTCTATGTCTCCTTCCTTGACATGATCGCGGATGGAGTTGAAGCGTCTCTTGATGTGTTTGGTTCTCTTGTGAAACCTGGATTCCTTTGCCAAGGCAATTGCACCAGTGTTGTCACAAAAGATTTTCATTGGACCCGATGCACTAGGTATTACACCTAGATTGGATATGAACTCCTTCATTTGCTACTTCCGAAGCAGATATGTACTCCACTTCACACATAGATCCCACCACGACGCTCTTCTTGGAACTGCACCAACTGACACCTCCACCATTCAACAAAAATATGTATCCGGTTTATGACTTAGAGTCATCCGGATCAGTGTCAAGGATAGCATCAATGTAACCATTTACGATGAGTTATTTGTCACCTCCATAAACGACAAACATATCATTGGTCCTTTTTAGGTACTTCAGGATGTTCTTGACCGTTGTCCAGTGATCCACTCCTGGATTACTTTGGTACCTCCCTGCTAGACTTATAGCAAGGCAAACATCAGGTCTGGTACACAACATTGCATACAAGATAGAACCTATGGCTGAGGCACGGGGAATGACTTTCATTTTCTCTCTATCTTCTGCAGTGGTCAGGCATTGAGTTTGACTCAACTTCGCACCTTGTAACACAGGCAAGAACCCTTTATTTGACTGATCAATTCTGAACTTCTTCAAACTTTATCAAGGTATGTGCTTTGTGAAAGTCATATCAAGCATCTTGATCTATCTCTATATATCTTGATGCCCAATATATAAGCAGCTTCGCCGAGGTCTTTCATTGAGAAATTCTTATTCAAGTATCCTTTTATGCTATCCAGAAATTCTACATCATTTCCGATCAACAATATGTCATCCACATATAATATTAGAAATGCTATAGAGTTCCCTGCTACTTCTCGAGCTTGCGTTGTATTCCCTCGAAGAGGAAAGGGAGATGCAGCACAGTAGCGTAAGTATTTCCCACAGTTTTTGAGAACCAAGGTATCAATCCAGTAGGAGACCACGCGCGAGTCCCTCGCACCTGCACAAACAAATAAGAACTTCGCAGCCAACGCGATAAGGGGTTGTCAATCCCTTTACGGTCACTTACGAAAGTGAGATCTGATAGAGATGATAGTTTATATTTTTGGTATTTTTGATTATAAGAACAGAAAGTAAAAGCGGAAAAAGTAAAGTAAGTGTAGATTGATATGTTGAGAATAGACCCGGAGGCCATAGTGTTCTCTAGTGGCTTCTCTCATGATAGCGATATTCTACGGCGGGTAAACAAATTACTGTCGAGCAATTGACAGAAAAGCGAATAATTATGAGACTATCTAGGCATGATCATTGTATATAGGCATCACGTCCGAGACAAGTAGACCGACTCCTGCCTGCATCTACTACTATTACTCCACACATCAACCGCTATCTAGCATGCATCTAGTGTATTGAGTTCATAAGAACAGAGTAATGCCTTAAGCAAGATGACATGATGTAGAGGGATAAACTCAAGCAATATGATATAAACCCCATCTTTTTATACTCGATGGCAAAAATACAATACGTGCCTTGCTGCCCCTACTGTCACTGGGAAAGGACACCGCAAGATTGAACCAAGCCAAGCACTTCTTCCATTGCAAGAACTGTAGATCTAGTAGGCCAAACCAAACCAATAATTTAAAGAGACTTGCAAGGATATTATGAGCACACATAAAGAGTTCAGAAAAGAACCAAATATTTCTCATAGATAATCTTGATCATAAACTCACAATTCATCAGATCTCGATAAACACACCGCGAAAAGAGATTGCATCGAATAGATCTCCTCGAAGATCGAGGAGAACTTTGTATTGAGATCCAAAGAGAGAGAAGAAGCCATCTAGATACTAGCTATGGACCCGAAGGTCTATGGTAAACTACTCACAACTCATGGTGAGGCGATGATGATGATGATGTAGAAGCACTCCGTGATGGATCCCCCCTCCGGCAGAGCTCCGGAATAGGCCCCAAGATGGGATCTCACGGGAACAGAAGGTTACGGCGGTGGAACTAGGGTTTTCTCTGTTCTTCTGAAGGTTTCGGGGTACGAAGGCTTATATAGGAGGAAGGAGAGCACTGGGGGCCTCACGAGGGGTCCACGAGGTAGGGGGCGCGCCCCCCACCCTCATGGGCACCTCGTGTCCCCTACTCCGTGGTTCTCAAGTCTCCCGTGCGTGATTTTCTCCAAAAATATCTCTCCCGAAGGATTCATTCCGTTTGGACTCCGTTTGATATCCCTTTTCAATAAAACCCTGAAACAGGCAAAAAACAGCAATCTGGACTGGGCCTTTGGGTTAGTAGGTTAGTCCCAAAAATAATATAGAAGTGTATGACAAAGCCCATTAAACATCAAAAACATCATAAATAATAGCATGGAACAATCAAAAATAATAGCGTTGGAGACGTATCAAGCATCCCCAAGCTTAATTCCTGCTCGTCCTCGAGTAGGTAAATGATAAAAAATGGAATTTTTGATGTGGAATGCTAACCAGCATAGTTTTTCAATGTAATTCTCTTAATTGTGGCATGAATGTTCAGATCTGAAAGATTCACGATAAAAGTCTGTATTGACATAAGAAATAATAATACTTCAACCATACTAACAAAGCAATCATGTCTTCTCAAAATACTATGGCTAAAGAAAGTTATCCCTACAAAATCATATAGTCTGGCTATGCTCCCACTTCATCACACAAAATATTCATATCATGCACAACCCCGATTTCAGCCAAGCACTTGTTTTCATACTCTATTCCTTCAAACCTTTCAACTTTCACGCAATACATGAGCGTGAGCCATGGACATAGCACTATGGGTGGAATAGAGAGGTGGTTTTGGAGAACACAAAAAGAAGGGAGATAGTCTCACATTAACTAGGCGTATCAACGGGCTATGGAGATGCCCATCAATAGATATCGATGTGAGTGAGTAGGGATTGCCATGCAACAGATGCACTAGAGCTAAATATGTATGAAATCTCAACAAAAGAAACTAGTGGGTGTGCATCCAACTTGCTTGCTCACGAAGACCTAGGGCATTTGAGGAAGCCCATCATTGGAATATACAAGCCAAGTTCTATAATGAAAATTCCCACTAGCATATAAAAGTGACTAAGCATGAGACTCGCTATCATGAAGAACATGGTGCTACTTTGAAGCACAAGTGTGGAAAAAGATAGTAGCAATTGGCCCTTTTTTCTTCTTTTTTTGGCCTTTCTTTTTTTCTTTGGCCTTTCTTTTCTTTTCTTTTTTGCGGAGGGGCTTTATTGATTTAGCATTTCCTCCCATGGGACAATGCTCTAATAATGATGATCATCACACTTTCATTACAACTCGATATTACAACTCGATACTACAACAAAGTATGACTCTATATGAATGCCTCCGGTGGTGTACCGGGATGTGCAATGAAACAAAAGTGACATGTATGAAAAATTATGCATGGTGGCCTTGCCACGATGTCAACTACATGATCATGCATGGCAATATGACAATATGAAGCGTGTCATATGAACGGAACGGTGGAAAATTGCATGGCAATATATATCAGAATGGCTATGGTAATGCCATGATAGGTAGGTATGGTGGTTGTTTTGAGGAAGGACATATAGTGGGTGTATGGTACCGGCGAAAGTTGTGTGATACAAGAGAGGCTAGCAATGGTGGAAGGGTGAGAGTGCGTATAATCCATGGACTCAACATTAGTCATAAGAACTCATATACTTATTGCAAAAATCTACGAGTCATCAAAACAAAGCAATCAATGCATGGTCCTAGGGGGGAGGTTGGTAGGAGTTAACCATCGCGCGCCCCCGACCTCTACACAAAGGTTGACACTTTACAAATACCTCATGCTCTAACTTCGTCACATAGCGGTTCACCATACGTGCATGCTACGGGAATCACTAACCTTAACACAAGTATTTATCAATTTCATAATAACTCCACTAGCATGACTCTAATATCACAATCCTCATATCTAAAAACAATTATCAAGCATCCAACTTCTCATCATATTCAATGCACTTAGTGTGAATTTTTTTACTACATTGATATTGGATGTCTATCATGTGAAGACTAGTTTTATAGCCTAAGCACATTACCATGTTGTTTTAATAGACTCTCGAAAGGATATAAGTGAAGCATTAGAGTTCAACAGTTTCTTCAAAATATTATCACCATCGTGCTCTAAAAGATATAAGTGAAGCACTAGAGCAAAATCTATTCAACTCAAAAGATATAAGTGAAGCACATAGAGTGTTCTATCAATTCCTAGGCCATATTTAACTCTCTCAAATAGGTGTGTCCGGCAAGGATAATTGTGGCAAACTAACAAGCAAAGACTCGAATTATACAAGACGCTCCAAGCAAAACACATATCATGTGGTGAATAAAAATATAGCTCCAAGTATAGTTACCGATGGATGAAGACGAAACAGGGGATGCCTTCCTGGGGCATCCCCAAGCCTAGGATTTTGGTTGTCCTTGAATTTTTCTTGGGGTGCCTTGGGCATCCCCAAGCTTAGTCCCTTGCTACTCTTTGTTCCATAGTCCATCAAAGCAATACTCAAAACTTGAAAACTTCACAACACAAAACTTAGACAAAAATCTTGTGAGCTCCGTTAGTATAAGAAAGCAAACCACTACTCAAAGGTACTGCAATGAATTCATTCTTTG
Organism: Secale cereale; assembly: GCA_902687465.1. Classification (NCBI taxonomy): domain Eukaryota; kingdom Viridiplantae; phylum Streptophyta; class Magnoliopsida; order Poales; family Poaceae; genus Secale; species Secale cereale. Next base: position 221,391,732 of record LR738715.1, on the reverse strand, counting down.
TTTATATTGGTTTTAAACCTACTGTATTCCAACTTCTCTATGGTCCATACTTCCCAATATTACTCATAGATGCATTGAAATAAGCAAACAACACACGAAAAACAGAATCTGTTAAAAACAGAACAGTCTGTAGTAATCTGCAGGTTTCGCATACTTCTGTAACTAAAAAAAAATCAAACTAAATTGGTTAACATGAGGAATTTGTCTATTAAACATCTGCAAAAAGAATCAACTAAATAGCACGCTCCAGTAAAATCTGATGACCATTCTAGCGAGCGCTAACGATTCAGTTTTTCACAGCAAGATCACATAAACTTCACACAAGTCTTCCCAAAGGTTCTACTTGGCACAAACACTAAACAAAACACAAAACCACATCTAAACAGAAGCTAGATACAATATTTATTCCCTAACAGCAGAAAAAAACAAAAAAATATAAAATTGGGTTGCCTCCCAACAAGCGCTATCGTTTTACGCCCCTAGCTAGGCACGATACATGGATAGATCTAGGTATTGCCATCTTTGGAAGGCAATCCATAAGTGGCTCTCATAATAGATTCATATGGTAATTTGATTTTGTTTCTAGGAAAGTGTTACATGCCTTTCCTTAACGGAAATTGGAATCTAATATTTCCTTCCTTCATATCAATAATTGCACCAATCGTTCTAAGGAAAGGTCTACCAAGAATAATAGGACATGAAGGATTGCAATCTATATCAAGAACAATGAAATCTACGGGCACATAATTCCTATTGGCAACAATAAGAACATCATTAATTCTTCCCATAGGTTTCTTAATAGTGGAATCCGCAAGATGCAAATTCAAAGAACAATCATCAAGCTCATGGAACCCTAGCAAATCACACAAAGTTTTTGGGATAGTGGAGACACTTGCACCCAAATCACACAAAGCATAGCATTCATGATCTTTAATTTTTATTTTAATAGTAGGTTCCCACTCATCATAAAGCTTTCTAGGGATAGAAACTTCTAACTCAAGTTTTTCTTCATAAGATTGCATCAAAGCATCAACTATGTGTTTGGTGAAAGCTTTATTTTGACTATAAGCATGCGAAGAATTTAGTACGGATTGCAACAAGGAAATACAATCAATCAAAGAGCAATTGTCAAAATTGAATCCCTTGAAATCCAAAGTAGTGTGTTCATCACTATGCAAAGTTTTAATCTCTTCACTCCCACCTTTAACAGTTTTAGCATCAAGATCTAAAAACTCTGAATCATTGGGACACCTTAAAGTAGAATCATCTCCAATCCTATCTTCATTAAGATTTATACTATAAAACAAGGATCTAATAGGAGACACATCAATAACTTTCAGATCTTCATCTTTATTTTCATGATAACTAGAAGAACACGCTCTCATATAATTTTCTCTTTTAGCACGCATCCTAGCGGTTCTTTCTTTGCATTCATCAATGGAAATTCTCATGGCTTTGAGAGACTCGTTGATATCATGCTTAGGTGGGATAGATCTAAGTTTCAAAGAATCAACATCAAGAGTAATTATATCCACACTTCTAGCCAGTTCATCAATCTTAAGCAATTTCTCTTCAAGCATGGCATTGAAATTCTTTTGCGAGATCATAAACTCCTTAACACTAGTTTCAAATTCAGAAGGCATCTTTCCATAAAAGTTGTTTTAGGAATTACCATAATTATTAGAGGAATTACTAGGAAAAGGCCTAGGATTAAAATTCCCTCTATAAGCATTGTTACCAAAATTATTCCTACCAACAAAATTCACATCCAAAGATTCATTGTTATTTTCAATCAAAGTGGACAAAGGCATATCATTAGGATCAGAAGAAGCACTCTTAGCAGCAAATAATTTCATAAGTTCATCCATCTTTCTACTCAAAACACTAATTTCTTCAATAGCATGCACTTTTTTACTAGTAGATCTTTCGGTGTGCCATTGAGAATAATTAACCATAATATTATCTAGGAGTTTGGTAGCTTCTCCTAAGGTAGTTTCCATGAAAGTGCCTCCTACGGCCGAATCTAAAAGATTTCTAGAAGCAAAATTCAAGCCAGCATAAAAGTTCTGAATAATCATCCATAGATTCAAACCATGTGTAGGGCAATTACTTATCATTAGTTTCATTCTCTCCCAAGCTTGTGCAACATGCTCATGATCTAGTTGCTTAAAATTCATAATACCGTTTCTAAGAGAGATGATCTTTGCAGGAGGGAAATACTTAGAGATAAAAGCATCTTTGCACTTATTCCACGAATCAATACTATTTCTAGGCAAAGAGGAGAACCAAGTTTTAGCACGATCTCTAAGTGAAAACGGAAATAACTTCAATTTAACAATATCGTTTTCCGTATCCCTTTTCTTTTGCATATCACACAAATCAACAAAGTTGTTTAGATGGTAGCGGCATCTTCACTAGGAAGGCCAGAGAATTGATCTTTCATGACAAGATTCAACAAAGCAGCATTGATCTCACAAGATTCAGCATCAGTAATAGGAGCAATCGGAGTGCTAATAAAATCATTATTGTTGGTATTGGAGAAGTCACGCAATTTGGTATTGTTCTGAGCCATAGTGACAAGCAAGCAATCCAACACACACAAGCAAACAAGAAGCAAGCGAACGATAAACACACGGCAGAAGGAGGGCAAATAAAACGGCAAGGGTGAAGTGGGGGAGAGGAAAACGAGAGGCAAAAAATGTAATGTGAAGGATAAGGGTTTGTGATAGGTACTTGGTATATGACTTTTGTGTAAGCCTCCCCGGCAACGGTGCCAGAAATTCTTCTTGCTACTTCTCGAGCTTGCGTTGTATTCCCTCGAAGAGGAAAGGGTGATGCAGCATAGTAGCATAAGTATTTCCCTTAGTTTTTGAGAACCAAGGTATCAATCCAGTAGGAGACCACGCGCGAGTCCCTCGCACCTGCACAAACAAATAAGAACTTCGCAGCCAACGCGATAAGGGGTTGTCAATCCCTTTACGGTCACTTACGAAAGTGAGATCTGATAGAGATGATAATTTATATTTTTGGTATTTTTGATTATAAGAACAGAAAGTAAAAGCGGAAAAAGTAAAGTAAGTGTAGATTGATATGTTGAGAATAGACCCAAAGGCCATATTGTTCTCTAGTGGCTTCTCTCATGATAGCGATATTCTACGGCGGGTAAACAAATTACTATCGAGCAATTGATAGAAAAGCGAATAATTATGAGACTATCTAGGCATGATCATTGTATATAGGCATCACGTCCGAGACAAGTAGACCGACTCCTGCCTGCATCTACTACTATTACTCCACACATCGACCGCTATCCAGCATGCATCTAGTGTATTGAGTTCATAAGAACAAAGTAACGCCTTAAGCAAGATGACATGATGTAGAGGGATAAAATCAAGCAATATGATATAAACCCCATCTTTTTATCCTCGATGGCAACAATATAATACGTGCCTTGTTTCCCCTACTGTCACTGGGAAAGGACACCGCAAGATTGAACCCAAAGCCAAGCACTTCTCCCATTGCAAGACCTATAGATCTAGTAGGCCAAACAAAACCAATAATTCGAAGAGACTTGCAAGGATATTATGAGCACACATAAAGAGTTCAGAAAAGAACCAAATATTTCTCATAGATAATCTTGATCATAAACTCACAATTCATCGGATCTCGACAAACACATCGTCATGGATCCCCCCCCCCCGGTGGAGCTCCGGAACAGTCCCCAAGATGGGATCTCATGGGAACAGAAGGTTACGGCGGTGGAACTAGGGTTTTCTCTGTTGTTCTGATGGTTTCGGAGTACGTAGGCTTATATAGGAGGAAGGAGGGCACCGGGGGCCTCACGAGGCAGGGGGCGCGCCCTAGGGGGGCGCCCCCCCCCCCCCTCGTGGGCACCTCGTGGCCCCTACTCCATGGTTATCAAGTCTCCCGTGCGTGATTTTCTCCAAAAATATCTCTCTTGAAGGTTTCATTCCGTTTGGACTCCGTTTGATATCCCTTTTCTGTAAAACCCTAAAACAGGCAGAAAAACAGCAATCTGGACTGGGCCTTTGGGTTAGTAGGTTAGTCCCAAAAATAATATAAAAGTATATGACAAAGCCCATTAAACATCCAAAACATCATAAATAATAGCATGGAACAATCAAAAATTATAGATACGTTGGAGACGTATCACTGCCACTCACTTTCTTGTAAATACAGGCTTCTCCGAAAGTCTGTATAAAACCATATGCTTTGATCACCTCATCAAAGCGTACATTCCAACTCCGAGATGCTTGCACCAGTCCAAAGATGGATCGTTGGGGCTTGCACACTTTGTTAGCACCTTTAGGATCGACAAAACCTTCTGGTTGCATCATATACAACTCTTCTTTAAGAAATCCATTGAGGAATGCTATTTTGATGTCCATTTGCCAGGTTTCATAATCCAAAAATGCGTCAATTGCTAACATGATTCGGACAGACTTAAGCATCGCTATGGGTGAGAAGGTCTCATCGTAGTCAACTCCTTGAACTTGTCGAAAACCTTTCGCAACAAGTCGAGCTTTGTAGACAGTAACGTTACCATTAGCGTCAATCTTCTTCTTGAAGATCCATTTATTCTCTATGGCTTGCCGATCATCGGTCAAGTCAACCAAAGTCCATCCTTTGTTCTCATACATGGATCACATCTCATATTTGATGGCCTCAAGCCATTCCACGGAATCTGGGCTCATCATCGCTTCCTCATAGTTCGTAGGTTCGTCATGGTCTAGTAACATGACTTCTAGAAAAGGATTATCGTACCACTCTGGTGCGGATCGTACTCTGGTTGACCTACGAGGTTCGGTAGTAACTTTATCTGAAGTTTCATGATCATCATCATTAGCTTCCTCACTAATTGGTGTAGGCATCATGGGAACTATTTTCTATGATGAGCTACTTTCCAATTCGAGAGAAGGTACAGTTACCTCATCAAGTTCTACTTTCCTCCCACTCACTTCTTTCGAGAGAAACTCCTTCTCTAGAAAGGATCCATTTTTAGCAACAAAGATCTTGCTTTAGGATCTATGATAGAAGGTGTACCCAACAACTTCTTTTGGGTATCCTATGAAGACGCACTTCTCCGATTTGGGTTCAAGCTTATCAGGCTAAAGCTTTTTCACATAAGCATCGCAACACCAAACTTTAAGAAATGACAGCTTAGGTTTCTTGCCAAACCACAGTTCATACGGTGTCATCTCAACGGATTTAGACGGTGCCCTATTTAACGTGAATGCAGATGTTTCTAATGCATAACCCCGAAACGATAGTGGTAAATCGGTAAGAGACATCATAGATCGCACCATATCTAATAAAGTATGGTTACGACATTCGTACACACCATTACGTTGTGGTGTTCCAGGTGGCGTGAGTTGCGAAACTATTCCACATTGTTTTAAATAAAGACCAAAGTTGTAACTCGAATATTCGCCTCCGTGATCAGATAGTAGAAACTTTATTTTCTTGTTACGATGATTCTCTACTTCAATCTAAAATTCTTTGAACTTTTCAAATGTTTCAGACTTGTGTTTCATCAAGTAGATATACCCATATCTGCTCAAATCATCTGTGAAGGTCAGAAAATAACGATACCCGCCGCGAGCCTCAACACTCATCGGACCGCATACATCTGTATGTATTATTTCCAATAAGTCAGTTGCTCGCTCCATTGTTCCAGAGAACGGGGTCTTAGTCATCTTGCCCATGAGGCATGGTTCGCAAGTATCAAATGATTCATAATCAAGTGATTCCAAAAGCCCATGTGCAAGGAGTTTCTTCATGCACTTTACACCAATATGACCTAAATGGCAGTGCCATAAATATGTTGCACTATCATTTCAACTTTGCATCTTTTGGCATCCATATTATGAATATGTGTATCACCACAATCTAGATTCAACAAAAGTAGGACACTCTTCAAGGGTGCATGACCATAAAAGATATTACTCATACAAATAGAACAACCATTATTCTCTGATTTAAATGAATAACCGTCTCGCATCAAACAAGATCCAGATATAATGTTCATGCTCAACGTTGGCAGCAAATAACAATTATTCAGATCTAAAACTAATCCCGAAGGTTGATGTAGAGGTAGCATGCCGACGGCGATCACATCGACTTTGCAACCATTTCCCATGTGCATCGTCACCTCGTCCTTTGCCAATCTTCGTTTAATCTGTGGCCCCTGTTTTGAGTTACAAATATGAGCAACCGAACCAGTATTAAATACACAGGCACTACTACGAGCATTGGTAAGGTACACATCAATAACATGTATATCAAATTTACCTTTGTTCACTTTGACATCCTTCATACGCCAAATACTTGGGGCAGTTCCGCTTCCAGTGACCAGTCCGTTTGCGATAGAAGCACTCAGTTTCAGGCTTGGCTCCAGACTTGGGTTTCTTCCTGGGAGTAGCAACTTGCTTGCTATTCTTCTTGAAGTTCCCCTTCTTTCCCTTGCCTTTTTTTTGAAACTAGTGGTCTTGTTAACCATCAACACTTGATGCTTCTTTTTGATTTCTACCTCCGCAGCTTTGAACATTGTGAAGAGCTCGGGAATTGTCTTCTCCATCCCTTGCATATTATAGTTCATCACGAAACTTTTATAGCTCGGTGGTAGTGATTGAAGAACTGTGTCAGTAACACTATTATTCGGAAGATTAACTCCCAGCTGAGTCAAGTGGTTATGGTACCTAGACATTCTGAGTATGTGTTCACTGACAAAACTGTTCTCCTCCATCTTGCAGCTATAGAACTTGTTGGAGACTTCATATCTCTCAACTCGGGCATTTGCTTGAAATATTAACTTCAACTCTTGGAACATCTCACATGCTCCATGACGTCCAAAACGTCTTTGAAGTCCCAATTCTAAGCCATAAAGCATGGCACACTGAACTATCGAGTAGTCATCAGATCGAGCTTGCTGGACGTTCATAACATCAGCAGTTGCTCCTACAGCGGGCCTTTCACCTAGCGGTGCATCAAGGACATAATTCTTCTATGAAGCAATGAGGATAATCCTCAAGTTACGGACCCATTCCGTGTAGTTGCTACCATCATCTTTCAATTTAGCTTTCGCTAGGAACGTATTAAAATTCAAGGGAATGATAGCACGGGCCATTGATCTACAGCATAGATATACAAAAACTATCAGGACTAAGTTCATTATAAATTAAGTTCAATTAATCATATTACTAAAGAAATCCCACTTAGATAGACATCCCTCAAGTCATTTAAATGATCACGTGATCCAAATCAACTAAACCATGTCCGATCATCACGTGAGATGGGGTAGTTTTCAATGGTGAACATCGCTATGTCGATCATATCTACTATATGATTCATGCTCGACCTTTCGGTCTGCAGTGTTCTGAGGCCATGTCTGTACATGCTAGGCTCGTCAAGTTTAACCCGAGTATTCCGCACGTGCAAAACTGTCTCGCACCCGTTGTATGTGAACGTAGAGCTTATCACACCCGATCATCATGTGGTGTCTCGGCACGACGAACTGTCGCAACGGTGCATACTCAGGGAGAACACTTGTACCTTGAAATTTTAGTGAGGTATCATCTTATAATGATACCGTCGTTCTAAGCAAAATAAGATGCATAAAAAGATAAACATCACATGCAATCAAAATATGTGACATGATATGGCCATCATAATCTTGTGCCTTTGATCTCCATCTCCAAAGCACCGTCATGATCTCCATCGTCACCGGCTTGACACCTTGATCTTCATCGTAGCGTTGTGGTCGTCTCGCCAACTATTGCTACTACGACTATTGCTAACACATAGTAATAAAGTAAAGCAATTACATGGCGCTTGCAATTGATACAATAAAGAGACAACCGTAAGGCTCCTGCCGGTTGCCGATAATTTACAAAACATGATCATCTCATACAAAACGTATAACTCATTACGTCTTGACCATATCACATCACAACATGCCCTGCAAAAACAAGTTAGACGCCCTCTACTTTGTTGTTGCAAGTTTTACGTGGCTGCTATGGGCTTCTTGCAAGAACTGTTCTTACCTACGGCAGAAAACCACAACGGTGATTTATTAACTTTGTTGTTTTAACCTTCAACAATGACCGGCCGCAATCAAATTTGATTCAACTAAAGTAGGAGAGACAGACACCCGCCAGCCACCTTTATGCAAACAAGTTGCACGTAACAGTGGAACCGGTCTCATGCACGTGGTCATGTGAAGTTGGTCCGGGCCGCTTCATCTTACAATACCGCCGTATTAAAATAAGACGTTGGTGGTAAGCAGTATGAACATCGCCGCCCACAACTCCATTGTGTTCTACACGTGCATATCATCTACGCATAGACCTGGCTCATGATGCCACTGTTGGGAACGTAGCATGTAATTTCAAAAATTCCTACGCTCACGCAAGATCTATCTAGGAGAAGCATAACAACAAGACAGGAAGGGTGTGTCCACGTACCCTCGTAGACTGAAAGCATAAGCATTAGATTAATGCGGTTGATGTAGTCGAACGTCTTTGCGATTCAACCGATCAAGTACCGAACGTACGACACCTCCGAGTTCAGCACACGTTCAGCTCGATGACGTCCCTTGAACTCTTGATACAGCAAAGTGTCGAGGGAGAGTTTTTTCAGCACGACGACGTGGTAACGGTGATGGTGAAGTGACCCGCGCAGGGCTTCGCCTAAGCACTACGACAATATGACCGGGGGAGCAAACTATGGAGGGGGTGCCGCACACGGCTAGGAACAATTGATGTGTGTTCTAGGGGTGCCCTCCCCACGTATATAAAGGAGGGAGAGGGAGGGAGGCAGCCTAGGGGGCGCGCCAAGTGGGGGTGTCCTACTAGGACTCCTAGTCCTAGTAGGATTCGGCCCCCCTTTATTCCTTCTCTTGGAGGGGGAAAGGGGGAAGGAGAGGGAGGAGGAGAAGGAAAGGGGGGTGACGCCCCCTTCCCTAGTCCAATTCGGCCTCCTTACATGTGGGGGTGCGCCACCCCTATGTGGGCGGGTGTGCCTCCCTCTTATGGCCCACAGGGCCCATAACTTCCCCAGGGGGGTTCCGGTAACCCCCCGGAACTCCAATATGTACCCGGTACCCCTCGGAACCCTTCCGGTGTCCGAATACTATCATACAATATATCGATATTTACCTCTCGGCCATTTAGAGAATCCTCGTCATGTCCGTGATCTCATCCGGGACTCCGAACAATTTTCGGTCACCAAAAACACATAACTCATTATACAAATTGTCATTGAACGTTAAGCGTGCGGACCCTACGGGTTCGAGAACTATGTAGACATGACAAGACACATCTCCAGTCAATAACCAATAGTGGAACCTAGATGCTCATATTGGTTCCTACATATTCTACGAAGATCTTTATCGGTCAAACCGTAATGACAACATACGTTATTCCCTTTGTCATCAGTATGTTACTTGCCCGAGATTCGATCGTTGGTATCTTCATACCTAGTTCAATCTCGTTACCGGCAAGTCTCTTTACTCGTTCCGTAATGCATCATCCCGTAACTAACTCATTAGTCACATTGCATGCAAGGCTTCTTTATGATGTGCATTACCGAGAGGGCCGAGAGATACCTCTCCGATACTCGGAGTAACAAATCCTAATCTCGATCTATGCCAACCCAACAAACACCTTCGGACATACCTGTGGAGCATCTTTATGATCACCCAGTTACGTTGTGACGTTTGATAGCACACAAGGCATTTATGTGATATTCGGGAGTTGCATAATCTCATAGGCGGAGGAATATGTATTTGACATGAAGAAAGCAGTAGCAATAAAACTAAACGATCAATATGCTAAGCTAGCGGATGGGTCTTGTCCATCACATCATTCTCCCAATGATGTGATCATGTTAATCAAATGGAAACACATGTCTACGGTTAGGAAACTCATCCATCTTTGATTAACAAGCTAGTCTAGTAGATGCTTACTAGGGACACTGTGTTTTGTCTATGTATCCACACATGTATCAGGTTTCCGGTTAATACAATTCTAGCATGAATAATAGACAATTATCATGATATAAGGAAATATAAATAACAACTTTATTATTGCCTCTACGGCATATTTCCTTCAGCATGACCATAAAAGATGTTACTCATATAAATAGAACAACCATTATTCTCTGAGTTAAATGAATAACCATCTCGCAATAAACAAAATCCAGGTATAATGTTCATGCTCAACGCTAGCACCAAATAACAATTATTGAGGTCTAAAACTAATCCCGAAGGTAGATGTAGAGGTAGCGTGCCGATGGCGATCACTTCAACCTTGGAACCATTCCCGACGCGCATCGTCGCCTCATCCTTAGCCAATCCTCGTTTATTCCATAGCTCTTGTTTCGAGTTACATATATGAGCAACCTAACCCGTATAAAATAGCCAGGCGCTACTACGAGCATTAGTAAGGTACACATCAATAACATGTATGTCAAATATACCTTTGTTCACTTTGACATCCTTATCATCTGCCAAGTATTTGGGGCAGTTCCGCTTCCAGTGACTATTTCCCTTGAAGTAGAAGCACTCGGTTTTGAGGCTTGATTCCAATTTTGGGCTTCTTTCCGGGAGTGACAACTTGCTTGCCATTCTTTTTGAAGTTCCCTTTATTTCCCTTTCCCTTTTTCTTGAAACTAGTGGCCTTGTTAACCATCAACACTTGATGCTCCTTCTTGATTTCTACCTCTACCGATTTCAGCATCGTGAAGAGCTCAGGAATCGTTTTCGTCATCCCTTGCATATTATAGTTCAACACGAAGCCTTTGTAGCTTGGTGGCAGTGATTGAAGAACTCTATCAATAACACACTCATCTGGGAGCTCAATTCCCAGCTGAGTCAAGTGGTTGTGGTACCCAGGCATTCTGAGTATGTGTTCACTGATAGAACTGTTCTCCTCCATATTACAGCTGAAGAACTTGTTAGAGACTTCATATCTCTCAACCTAGGAATTTGCTTAAAATATTAACTTCAACTCTTGGAACATCTCATATGCTCTGTGGTGTTCAAAACGCTTTTGAAGTCCTGGTTCTAGGCCGTAAAGCATAGCACACTGAACTATCGAGTAGTCATCAGATCGAGCTTGCCACACGTTCATAACATCTGCATCAGCTCCTGCAGCAGGCCCGTCACCTAGTGGTGCATCAAGGACATACTTCTTCTGTGCAGCAATGAGGATAATCCTCAAGTTACGGACCCAGTCCGTGTAGTTGCTACCATCATCTTTCAACTTAGCTTTCTCTAGAAACGCATTAAAATTCAAAGGAACGGTAGCACGGGCCATTGATCTACAACATAAATATTAATACTAAATTCATGACAAATTTAAGTTTAGTTAATCAAATTACTAATGAACTCCCACTTAAATCAACATCCCTCAAGTTGTCTAAGTGATACATGATCCAAATCAACTAAACCTTATCTGATCATCACGTGAGATGGGGTAGTCATCAATGGTGAACATCTCCATGTTGATCATATCTATTATATGACTCATGTTCTACCTTTCGGTCTCCAGTGTACCGAGACCATGTCTCTAAATGTTAGGCTCATCAAGTTTAACCCAAGTATTCCGCGTGTGTAAACTGGCTTACACCCGTTGTATGTGAACGTAGAGTCTATCACACCCGATCATCACGAGGTATCTCGAAACGATGAACTATAGCAACGGCGCATACTCAGGGAGAACACTTTTATCTTAAAATTAAGTGAAGGGATCATCTTATAATGATACCGTCGTTCTAAGCAAAATAAGATGCATAAAGGATAAACATCACATGCAATCAAAATATGTGACATGATATGGCCATCATCATCTTGTGCTTTTGATCTCCATCTCCAAAGCAACGTCATGATCTCCATCATCACCAGCTTGACACCTTCATCTCCATCGTTGCGTCGGGATCGTCTCGCCAACTATTGCTTCTACAACTATTGCTAATGCACAGCGATAAAGTAAAGCAATTACATGGTGTTTAATGATTGAAACGTAGGTCATACAATAATTAAAAGACAACTAAGGCTCCTGCCGGTTGTCGATAATACAAAACATGATCATCTCATACAACAACGTACATCGTATCACATCTTGACCTTACCACATCACAACATGCCCTGCAAAAACAAGTCACACGTCCTCTACTATGTTGTTTGCAAGTTTTACGTGGCTGCCATGGGGAACTAGCAAGAACCGTTCTTACATACGCAAATACCACAACGGTGATTATCAAGTTTGATGTTTTAACCTTCTTCAAGGACCGGCCGTGGTCAAATTTGATTCAACTAAAGTAGGAGAAACAGGCACCCGCGAGCCACCTTTATGCAAAACAAGTTGCATGTTAGTCGGTGAAACCGGTCTCATGTACGTGGACATGTAAGGTTGGTCTCGGCCGCTTCAACCCACAATGCCGCTGAATCAATATAAGATGTTGGTGGTAAGCAGTATGAACATCACCGCCGACAACTTCTTTGTGTTCTACTCGTGCATATCATCTACGCATAGACTTGGGTCATGATGCCACTGTTGGGGAACGTTGCATGAAAAACAAAAAAAACTACGCACACGCAATATATATCCGTGGAGATGCATAGCTATGAGAGGGGGAGAGAATCTACATACCCTTGTAGATCGCTAAGCAGAAGTGTTTATCACACGGTTAATGTAGTCGTACTCTTCGCGGTCCGATCACGATCCAACCAATCTAGTGCCGAACGGACGGCACCTCTGAGTTTAGCACACGTGTGGCTCGATGATGTCTCCTCCTTCTTGATCCAGCAAGCGGGATAGGAGAAGTGGATGGGATCACAACCAACACAACGGCATGGTGGTGATAGTGCTGGTGGAGCACCGACAGCGCTTTGCTAAGCGTCACTGGGACGAGGCGGTGGAACTACGGAGTAACGGGAGAGAGAGGGGCGCCAAGGGCTTGGTGTGTGCTCTTAGGGCGCCCCTCCCCTCTATATATAGGTGGATGGGCGTGGGAAACATCCCCTCCAAGCCCTAGGGCACAGCTAAGGAGGCGAGGACTTGGACTCCAAGTGTAATCCTATTCCTACTAGGACTCCTTTTTTTGCCTTTCCTAGCCACATGGGCTTTTGAGGACTTGGTGCGCCTAGCCCAATAAGGCCAGGGAGCCTCCCCGCAGCCCATGCTAGTCCTTGGGTAAGGTGGACCCACTTGTGGACTTCCGGACCCCTCCGGAATCCTCCGGAACCTTCTGGAAGCTTCCCAGTACAATACCGAAAAAACTGCACCTTATTCCGGAACCCAAAGTACGACTTCCCATTTATAAATATTTACCTCTCGACTATTCTGAGACTTCTCGTGACATCCGGGATCTCATCCGGAACTCCAAACAACATTTGGTTACCACTCATCAAATATCACAATACTACTCTAGCGTCAATGAACATTAAGCATGCGACCCTGCGGGTTCGGAAATTATGTAGTCATGACCGAGACACCTCTACGGTCAATAACCAATAGCGGGATTTGGATGCCCATATTGATTCCTACATATTCCACGAAGATCTTTTATTAGTTGAACCTTTATGACAACATATGTAATTCACTTTGTCTGTCGGTATGTTACTTGCCCGAGATTCGATGGTCGGTATCTCTACACCCAGTTCAATCTCGTTACCGGCAAGTCTCTTTACTCGTTACGTAATACACCATCTTACAACTAACTCCTTAGTCACTTTACTTGCAAGTTTCGTATGATGTGTATTACCAAGAGGGCCCAGAGATACCTCTCCGTCATACTGAGTGACAAATCTCAATCTCGATTCACGCCAACTCAACAGACACCTTCGGAGATACCTGTAGAGCATCTTTATAATCACCGAGTTACGTTGTGACCTTTGATAGCGCGCAAGGTATTCCTCCAGTATCCGGGAGTTGCATGATCTCATGGTCGAAGAAACATGCATTTGACATTAAGAAAGAAGCAGCAATAAACTGAACAATCAAATGCTATGCTAACGAATGGGTCTTGTCCATCACATCATTCTCCTAATAATGTGATCCTGTTATCAAATGACAACTCATGTCTATGGTTAGGAAACCATAACCATATGTTGATCAACGAGCTAGTCTAGTAAAGGCTCACTAGGGACACGGTATTTGTTTCTGTATCCACACATGTATTTAAGTTTCCGGTCAATACAATTTTAGCATGAATAATAAACCTTTATCATGATTAAGGAAATATAATGATAACCATTTTATTATTGCCTCTAGTGCATATTTCCATCACACTAAGCATTGTATGGTGGCTAACTTACGAGTACAAGAGTAAGAAGAGTAAACTACGCATAACGGTCGCAAACTAGTAATGATCAAGAAGTGATCCTGAACTACCTACGAGTAAAACATAACCCCGTCGTGTTCTCTTCCCGAAATCCCTCGAAAAGAGACGATCACGGTTACGCACGCGGTTGGTGTATTTTATTTCAGATTTAGTATCAAGTTCTATACAACCGGATATTATAAATTTTCGAGTCGCCACATAACCGTGTGCACGACTTTCGATAAGATTTAACCCTGTAGGGGTGCTCCAACTTAACCCATTATAAACTACCACATGCATCCGATGGAACATCCTCACACCATGAAGAACACGATGCTTACGGTAAGAAATTCCGGTGGACAAGCCACTCAAGCAAAGGTAAAACTAAACCAGCAAGACCTCCCGGCGTGCCGACACCCCGACAGGAGCAATGCGTATCTCGTCTTAGGCCACGACCGGATCGGCTAAGTTTCCGGCTAGCACACCCGTTGGTGGCCCCGGCTACTGCCATTTTGGACCAACACTTATGAGGAGCACTGGCCCGGTTTGTTGATTAATTTCCTCGGGGCCCGAGAAGTCCCTATGCAAGTTTTAGTTTGTTATTAGCCAAATAGTAAAACCAAAGTTGGACCTTGCTGGACGAGTTTTAGCCTAAGCGAATGGTCAGGGTGGTCCTCATAAAATCCCACACCTCTTAGGAGCGCTCATCAAGAAAAATAACACCGGTATGACGGAAGCCAGGGCGGCAAGAGTGGAACAAAACACCAAACAAAAGGTTGAGCCTTCCACCCTTTACCAACTTTATAAATGCATTAATTAAATAAGAGATATTATGGTACCCCATGATATTCATGTCCCAACATGGAACAACATGCACTGCACCTGTAACTAGCAACGCTATAAGACGGGCTAAGCAAGCGGTAACATAGCCAAACAATAGTTTGCTGGGATGGTGAAAAAGGTTAGAGGCTGTTTCATGGCATATTGGGAGACTTGACAAACAAGTGGTAGGTAGAGAGACATAGCGATAGCATCAAGACAACTAGCAAGCAAAGATAGTAGTAATATCCAAGGTAATGGTCATTTTGCCTGAAATTCCGCTAGGAAGAAGACCGGGTCCATGAAGAAGACGAACCGACATAGTCGAACGAATCCTCACACTCACAATGATACCAGAACTATCAAGAAGAAGCATAACCGAAAAACGCAAACAACATGGTAAACAAACATCACATAAACATGGCATGATACTCAACCAAGTATGACGCACGTCCGATTTAATGAGACATGACATGTCAAAGTGCAACAATTATTTAACGAGTTGCATATTGACAAAACACCACATTCAATTATTTAGTTCGCTCTCGTTTATGTACAAGACAAGATTAAATGTTGTTTACATGGCAAGAGGTGCAGCATATGTAAACTATCTATATAGGCAATTTAAATGAGGCCGAAAACAACAAACAACAAATTCGGAAAATCCCATATGCAGTTTTTGAATTTGATACTGTTCTACCTAACACAATTTTAAAGTAGTTAAACAGGAAAATAAAGTACACCATGTTAATCTATACATTTGTCTACCCCATTTACATATAAAGTTTATTTAATTCAAAGCTATGGTTATTTAGATATGAATTAAACCATTTTAGCATGTCATTTATGCAAATTAATGCAAACAAATTTAAACATTTTTAACATGGATGAAAGTTGCACATTATGAATCTACACATTAGGACTGCTGGACCTAATGCAGCCTACAAACGCATCCTAAGCAGCCAACATAACGTGAGTCCTGTTGCATAGAGTACAGCCCACTTGTATAGCAGCTATCACAACTAAATCACCATCAACCGGCAAATCATACATGTAGAAAAATATATCGCCTGATCAAAATTCACTGCCCAAAACATTTCACCGTAGGTAATATAAAATAGTCTGTTGGCTCACAAGAAACAACGAGTGATATCAAGATTAACGAACAAAAGTTACTATGACCATGCCGATCAAGGTTCGCTAGCCACTTCGTCATCGCCGGTTTTCTGGCGTTTGGTTGAAGGTTCATTCTCTTCATCCGTGACAGCCGCTCCAGTATCTGAAGCTAGATTATCTGTCACCGCTCCATTTCCATCTTGGTGGCTGATAGTGACAGCCGCTCCAGTATCTGAAGCTAGATTATCTGTCACCGCTCCATTTCCATCTTGGTGGCTGATAGCTCCATTGAGAGCCTCTGCGCCTAACAGAGAGATATGCTTGCTGGTAATTCTCCGACCTGCCCTGACCTTCGGACCCCAGTGACTTTCTGGGTTTGGAAGGAACCGCTTCACCTTCTTAACCTGAGCCTTGCTGAGGGCAGCAACTGCTCTAGAGAAATTTGCCTATGATGAAAACACAAAATGAGGAGTAAATATACAATTTTGTTCACATACAAGCATAAAAGACACTGTAATCTGAACAAATAGCGTACTTCTAGCTGTGGAGATTTAGAAAGGATTGCAGTGCCCGGAGAGTCACGCGGCTGTTCCTTGATTGGATGGTTTTTCACCTGCGTTCAAATATTCCACAAACCTATAAGGTAAATAAAAGTTCGTGGGGTACTTGAGGTTACATACTGAATGGAAGTTGTGATCAATAGTCACAAAGAATCAATATTTACCCAGCAGCGCATTATGTCCCAAATAACATCCCAGGGGGCATCAGACTTCAGCCCAAGCGGATTACAGTGACTGCTTGAGATCTGATATCCTGCATTTATAACCGCTGACCTGAACATAACTGCAGATGGTGATGTGCACTTCACAGTCCCAGATATGTTGTGGAGACTAAAAAATAATGGAATGTCATGCAATTCCTGCATAACAAGAGAAAACATGAATTGAAGTTTAAAGAGAACACATAATAATTTATCAGTCTCACATAATCTATCCACAAATATGCACACAACAAATAAATGCTAAGCTAGATGGTCTAAATTACTGCAAAATCATTCCAATCCTTCGCTACAACCAAGGACCATTTACAAGCTCCTGCTTTTATCAAGAAAAATGGGAAAAAAACAGACCAAGAAACGGTCTACAACTTCTAGCTGGAGTAACCAATTTACTGGACAACAAAATTCTTCCTTGGTTCTAAATGTGTCATTTTTTTTATCTTACCATGGGTTATGATTAATAGTTCATTTGAGCAGTCTTGCTTAAAAATTCTCAAGAGTTCCCATCAATCTGGTGATACAATAACACCCAGGATTGACGGACCAGTTTTGCATAATCACATATGCATCAACAATAAAACTTGGCAAAAGAGAGATACTAGCCATGGGAATACCTCTGATACAGTAGTTAGAACTGAAGTAATTTTGTTGTATGCAGGATATCTATCCTTCATTTGCCTAACATCTGTCAGCGTAGAAAGTACCCAATCTTGATCATGAATAGGAGCAGACCATATTGGCCCACCCACATTAAATTTCTTTCC
Source organism: Secale cereale (assembly GCA_902687465.1). Taxonomy (NCBI): domain Eukaryota; kingdom Viridiplantae; phylum Streptophyta; class Magnoliopsida; order Poales; family Poaceae; genus Secale; species Secale cereale. Next base: position 221,373,912 of record LR738715.1, on the reverse strand, counting down.
ACAGTCGCTGCATTCTTGAGGAACAACAGGTCCAATACCAGGTGCATGCTTCACGCTATTATTCTTCAGTCCGAACAGAAAGAAGGAAAAAAGAAAGCTTCAGATTCTGGCATGGAATTTGAGGAAAGTTATAGAGGGGTGAATGATACGCAATACATACCTTAGTAACAGTCCTCCCAAGGGACTGAAGATGGAAAGAATCACAGCCGGCGCATTGATATACATAAGAAAGTTTAAGTGGGGTGTTCTTTATTTCACTTGCAGAACTGCAGTGAAATCCATATGTTATGAGGAATTAGAAGCACTGCCAAGTAGAACTAAATAAAGAACATGATAGAGTATTTGCACAGAAAGAAGGTAAAAAGAATCTCACGTGAATACTCGAACAAAAACACGGACATAGAAATCCATAAACACAGAGAGAACAGGCACAATATATCTCTTGTACCGATTTGCATGGCTCTGGTGTAAGAGAAATGGTAAGCATGGGAAGAATTAAGATACCCGAAGGACAAAACATGGGAACTAGAGTTAAATTTACGGATCATTCAGCAAAAGCTTGTAACTGAAACTAGAAATATAGTACCTTCATAGATATTGAAATTTGTGAATTGTTTGACTGTAAAAGTAACATATGTTTCATGATACTCCCTCCATTCCACAATGTAGTGCGCCCACGCTTCCCGAGATTCAAGTTTGACCGTAAATTTAATCAACGAGACTGACTGCAGCAGGAACAAAAATTGTACCGCTGAATTATATCAAAAATACGAATTCAATGGTATAATTTTTGCTCCCGCCGCAGCCGCAGTCGGTCTCGTTAGTTAAATTTACGGTCAAACTTGGATCTCGGGAAGCGCGGGCGCACTACATTGTGGAATGGAGGGAGTAGCATTTTATGATAGCTCATCAACTGATCATTGTTCAGCATAACAAAAGTTCAGAGTGAAATCATTCAAAATTTGCTTTGGAGTTGTGTACCTCGATACAGGCAAGGAGGATTCTCAAAGCCATTTCATGGCAATACTTGCCTTTGACTGGGTAGGAACCATACCTACACAACAGAATTGATTGTTACAACTTACAGAACAACTGAACAACATACAAACTCTTCAGTTGGAACTTTTTAGTGAGTACTGCCCATACTTGGAGTAGCAAACTTCTCCATTAGTTCCACAAAGTACTGCCAGATCAGTGGCTGTGCACATTAATAGCCCACCATCAGCAACAGCCTGTACAGCTGAGTCGAGGAATACAGATGGTGACCCATAGGGGTCAAGATCAACCTAAAATACATTGGAGAAAGATAAACCAGCAAGAAAGTAGGAGAAGAAAAACAAGCAATGCGAAAAACATCTTAAATAACATTTATTTGTAGAACTACTGTCATAATCATGTATACTTAACGCAATGATCCAATGTCCTACTCCCTCCGTTCCAAATTACTCGTCGTGGTTTTAGTTCAAATTTGAACTAAAACCACGACGAGTAATTTGGAACAGAGGGAGTATTTACATGAGTACTTTAGGCCTTCAGACCAATAACAAGGTTCACATAAAGCCTTACAACATACAAATTCCAAATACTTCAAACAGTAGAACCTTGGTCTACCTGAGTAGCGTACATAAAATCTATAAAAATGTAAGGAGCAAATCCACAATTATGTTGCCCAAGATTCTACCAGAGTTGTCACGAAGTGAGTAGACAGAACATAAAATAAGTAAACGCCCTCATCCCCCAACAAACAGTCGGATGAACACAAAACACCAACCAAACCTCCTGCAAAGTAGAAGAGTGGCATCTTGAAAATGTTTAGAAGCCTTACCACATCAAATTCTTTTGGATGTGTGAGCATGTAAACTCGAGCATCAGCCAAGTGAGCTTCCACCTTGCTAATAGCAGAAGCCCCATTGAACTTGATGTTCCTCTTGCAAGCTTCAACAGAAGCTGAAGAAAGAATACGACATTGAATGCAAGCATGTCGGCATTCATAACTAGGAAATAAGTTTAGAAACGTGTGTATTACCTTTATCATTGTCCAGAGCAACTACCTTTCCTAATCCATCAACTTCACGGGCATAACGGAGAGACCTCAACCCAGAAGCAGCTAAAGCCTGCATTTTTTTGTTGCCAGTGCAAATCCAACCTCAGGTAGTGTTAATATGTGAATAAATAATTGACTGGATGTCGCTATGGTCCAAACTTCTTGCAGAAAGAGGTACGACATGTCTCATTTGTACTAGAAGTCTCACCTCAAGAACAATTGGTGGCTTAAGCTCTCTGGTTACTTTCCCGGAAGGTGTCTTCGTTTCTTCTTTTGACAGTTCTTCTATTTCATTTGTAGCCTGATTTGTCTCCTTTTCATCAACAACACCGATTTCATCATGCTGGCTAGTTAAAGCAGTGTCTCCATTTACAACAGGTGTTTCAACCTGATTGCCTTTTTTATGAGACTTATTATTCTTTTTATTCATCAGTTCCTCGTATTCTTCCTTGCGCTTGGCAACAAATGTCCTTAACACAGCAATGGACATATCTCTGTTGTGCACCTAATCAAAGCAGTAAACTTGAGCTTTACAGAAATATATGCATGATGGTTAGCTGCAGGAGTAACCCTAAGTTTACAATGGTATGTAGTTTCCCTTTAGCCCTTAAAAAATATAGCCAGTGTTAACCAAGCATCTATACTGCCCGTCTAGACGCCTACCAGCAACGAATTGTTCCACTAGTATGCTGTTTCAGACACCATACCCCGAGCTGTTGGCCAACATGACTGATACTTGACCTGATAATATGATTATTAACAGATACTGATTATTTCAAAAAAAAGTAACTCTGCATTCCATCATCATGTTTCTCTACAGCAAAAGTTCAGGGACTCACAAAGTCACAATGCAACTTGAAACCCTTTAATTTTAGAAAAACTTTGCCATTTAAAAAAAGGGGAGTATTATAAAGAAACCTAGTCATAGGATTTGACGCCATACAGATATCAATCCAGTTGATTTATCCAGTTCCAGAATACCATTTAGGCAAAGACGCTTAGCTGTTAGGGGCTTTGATATATCTCTGAACATTTGTAAACTTAGAATTTAAAACAGTATACGGCGGAGGGCTAACATAAATTATCAACAGAATTAAGAAAAACTAGTTTAGCTAGGCTGAAACCACCATCATAATACACCGAGGTCAAGTTGACACATACAGATCCAAACACAATCACATATTAATCGTTCCCCAGCACCCAATTTGGAGTCCTAAAGTAACTCAAAGCTCTAAAACTGCTACACGCAAATCAACTAGAAGCCAGCTGTGGATGTAACAATACATACTAAAGCAATAAAGCAAAGCCCCGCAATCACTAGACGCCTACGCCCTAAAGGTTAACTTAAGGGTTAAGGGGTGCAGATTTAATCCCTAATCAAGAGCGTATAATAAAAAACAACAGACAGATATGAACGCGAAGATACCTGGACGGGGTTGAAGAACACGGCGTTACTCGCGATCATGAGGATCTCGGCCTCGCCTTCCTTCTTGACCTCAAAGTCCTTGAGCATGTCCTCCACTTCCCCCATGTCTCCAAATCCAAACCCAACCACGGAATCCAACAGAAATTAGTAGCCCGCGGCGAGGAGGACGAGGTTCGGCGAGAGAGGGCGGAAGCTAGGGCTCAGCGACGCGCGGTTTGGATGTTCGTGGCACGGGGACGGGGAGGAAAAACTGGGACGGAGATGAGGTATATGGCGGCGGCGGCGGCGGCGGCGGGGGGAAACAAACTCGCGGAACCCAAACTAGCAGCCAGGGCTTAACGCATGTGAGGGTTCTTTCGGAAAATATCAAAATCTAAAGGGATGAGTATATTTTTCATCCCTCAATTATTTTAGAAGTATAGAGATGGTCCCTCAACTCTCAAACCAGCAAATCTTAGTCCCTTAATTTTTAAAACCGGTTAAGTTCAGTCCCTCGTGTCGCTTAGGTGGCTTTTTGCTGACGTGGACATGGTTTTGAGTAAAAAAAACCAGATACATTACACAGGTTTGACCGCCTCGGCACACAGTTTGACTGCCACGTCGTGGAGCCACCGCTCGTGCAGGAACTCGCGGCAACGGGCGCCGGCTGGAGGGCTGCAGTACCTCCTCGATCAGCAGATCGTCCCGACAATAGCATCACGTCTAAGCGCCGCCGGCGACGCGGAGGAGGTCAGGAGGCGTAGCTAGCTGGTCTCGGTTGCAGTACTTTCGCTGGAGTAGTACCGAAGCTAGCTTGGTTTCTGCGGGAAGACAACCCGTGCGTACAATAGAGGCGCTGGGTCGATTTCGCAAGGAGACTAGCTAGCTCCGTACTACATAAATTTTCGCCGGATTGAAACACGCTCACAAGCAACACACGTAAATGACCCGCCAGCATAGCGAAGGCAGTCGTCGATGATGGAATTGTTGTTGTCGCCCTTGTCCTGCACGTCCTGAATTCTCGTCGGGAGAGGAGGTCGTGCCTCAACCGCGTATGCGTGGAGCTCGAGAAGCATGTCCTTGAGCACCTCGATAGTGTGGAGAGCAAAGACCATGTCCTTGAGCACCTCGACAGTACCGAGAGCAAAGACTGACTGCCGAAGTCGAGCCTAGACGTGGATTATAGCAGTCGATAGTGTCATGCATGAGGTCGCCCATGGTCACCATGGTGACCCTCGAGTTCGCGACGGGTCGATCGCAACCCGCGTGTTGTACAGGAGCTACTCCTCCCAGCGTGGTGGGGTGTAACCGAGCGTGGTGGTGCTGTCCTGCTCACCTGTTGGACAACGACTAGGCGGCGACATCGTACGGCCAATCGTGTGAGCGGTGAGGCCAGGAGGCCACGGACAGCGACCACACAGGTAGGAGAGGGAGCAGCGCTTGGAAGAGAAAGGCAGGAGCGGCCGCCAGGGAGGTCTCCGCCATGCCCAGCTCTTCATTCTCAGCCTGCTGAGCAAAGCCACTCATCGGAGGCACCATGACGACCGGCAGGGTGCTGGGCGTGGCCTCAGCATCATCGAAGGGCACATCGCTGTGCGAGTGCGACTCTTCACACCACCGTTCGAAAATATGGCAGGCACACGACAGGTGTTTGATAAAATGCCAACTAAAACCATGCCACAAAACCACTTGAAGCGGTACGAGGGACTAAAGTTATCTGGTTTAAGAAGTTCAGGGACTAAGATTTGCTGGTTTCAGAGTTCAGGGACCATTTCTATACTTTTGAGGGAATTGAGGGACGAAAAATATACTTATCCCAAATCTAAATGATTTATTTTATATTACCTAAAACCTAAAAAGTGCAGTTGTGCCCGTTTGTACTCCCGAGCGCACACGTATGCGCGCCGTCCGATCGAATGTCGCGCGCGCCAGGTGTTTCAGGTGCCACGCGGTCGGGTTTTAGCGGTCGCGTCTGATGTCGCGCGGTCGGTATGCGGCGATGCGGTCGGCTCCACCCACGACTCTGCTTCTCCCCTCTTCCACCTCCTTCGCTCCCACGATTCCATTTCGAAACCGAAATCAAAGACGGGGCAGTTTCCCCAGTTCCCCCCAAGCAAATCCCTCGGAACTCACTCCCAATTTCGTTGAGCGCGCAATCATAGCCCCCTACCTTCGATTTCGCGGCGGTCGAGGTGGTCGGGGATTCCGTAGTGGAGGAGCGGGGAGGTCGCTCACGATGGTTCTCGCAGTGCGGCGACTAGTGAGTGGGTGGAGGGAGTTGAGGCAAGCAAGGCGGGGACACGTGCCACTCGCGCGTGCAAAGCATTTGACGAAGAGGAAGCGACAGTTGAGAACAACGCGTCGTCGTCGCCGTCGTCGTTCGGGGCAGAGAGGATGCGGAGCTTTGCTGTTGTCACTACCGTCGAACAAGGGGGGTGCAGTCACCGGCCAAATCCCAGGTAAGCAATTTTTGCTCTCTATTTGACATACATATGACACGAATCTCGCATCAAATTTGACGAGAGTGGGTTGTGTATCGGATGATGTTTGGGGATTGTGAGGGTTTGTGGTTCATAGGAGCAAGCATTAGTTACTAGGGTCACGTATCAGGTATGCTAGGTCTATGTACATCGAGTTGCCAGACCTCGTACCAGATAGATTTTGTGGGCATTTTCTTCATCTCCTGGCGTGAATTGTGAGGCCCCCGTACCAGATCTGCTAGGTATGTGTATCCCGAGTTGCCATGTCTAGGGAGACCTGCTAGGTATGCCAGAGAGATCCGATAGGGTTATATAGCATGAGATTTGCCGAAGGGTTGCAGCATGAGTTGCGAGGGCCCTGCACGAGATTTGTCGTGGGGCTGCAACATGAGTTGCCAGGAGTCATTCCACACAATTTTTTTTTGTTTTCTGTTTTGCAGTGATGTTTTTTGCTAGGCCCCTTGATGAGAATTACCAAGGGGATACAACATAGTTGCCAAACCCAATATCATGAAAAAAAATCCTCTGTGAAAATCATGGTTTGGTGGCAAATGCATAGACATTCTGACCTATTTGGTTTCCGAGTCGGCCAACATGATCAGGATGCCTAAAGGTTTTGCATCTCTGAACTAAAGGATGCAAAGTTGGGCCTTGCATGGATTGATGAGAATTGCTGGGGGTGGGATGTTGTAGCATGAGTTGGCAGCCTTCGTACAGGAAACATCTGATACACTTTCAATAGAGTAAGAAGGATGTCCGGATTTTCCAATGGTGTTTTGCCTGAGAGCGTGAAGGCTCTTGCCTACTTTTCATTTTTTGTCTGGAACACGTGATATACCTTTTGTGTTTTTTATTATGTACTTGCTTTATAATTTGAAAACAATAAGCAACAACATCTTTATTTTTCTGCCCAGTAACGTCATTATATGTCTTCTTTTTTGCTTACCAACATACAATGGTTGGGGAAAGCAGTAAGGACATACAACAAGACATGCCTCAAGCCAATGCCAATGCTGATCTTCCAGATGCCACTGCAGACCAACAGCTCTTGCCCCCCAGAATAACCATGCTAGTTTTCTGCTTGCACAACAGTACTGAAGTTTTGCAAAAACAATACTTGCAACTTGCTTACCATTATTTTCCTTCATTTTTTAACTTTTGCTTAGACCTATCATGTAAGTTGCCTAATTGAAAGTGCAGTATATCGACTAGAGGGGGTGAATAGGTAATTTTTATGAAACGCTTCAAAACATGATAGTTTCGAAGACAAACGATAAGCTCAAGCCTATTAGTGTGCAGCGGAAAGTGGACTACACTAGATAAGCCATAGTCATGTACTCAATGAAGTGAAAGCATGAAGACTAATAGCAACTAGGCAGTAGTGATCATAAGGAAGAAGGAATGAAGCCAATCATAAGAAGTGGATACTCAGTGAAGACAATCAGATAAGGCAAGCATGCAATGTCTTCACAACATAAAGTAGTAATTAAAGGGAAGGAAAGGATAGAGCCAGTAGCTCGGGGAAGACAGTGATTTGTTAGACCAGTTCCAGTTGCTGTGACAACTGTACGTCTGGTTAGGGAGGCTGAGATTTAACTCAGAAGACCGCGTCTTCACCTTGTTCCCCTTGAGCTAAGGACACCTAGTCCTCGCCCAATCACTCTGGTAAGTCTTCAAGGTAGATTTCCAAACCTTCACAGACTTCGTTCACCGGCGATCCACAATGACTCTTGGATGCTCAGAACGCGACGCCTAACCGGCTGGAGGAAACACAGTCCTCAAGTGTAATAAGTCTTCAGGTCACATAGACAGAAAGACTTCAGTGATGCCTAACACTCTTTGGCTCTGGGTGTTTGGGCTTTGTCCTCGCAAGGATTTCTCTCTCAAATGCTTCGGAGGTGGGTTGCTCTCAAACGACAAAAGTCGTGCAATAACTCTGAGCAGCCACCAATTTATGGTGTAGGGGGTGGGCTATTTATAGCCACTGGGCAACCCGACCTGATTTGTCCGAAGTGACCCTGGGTCACTAAGGAACTGACACGTGTTCCAACGGTCAGATTTCAAACACACACGGCAACTTTACTTGAGCTCCAAGTAAAGCTGACTCATTCGCCTCTGGATAAGATTTGCTGTCATAGTCTTCGCTCGAAGACATAGGATTTAATTGAGCATCACTTCAGTCACTCTGACTTAGTTCACTTGGACCCCACTTAACAGTACGGTGGTTCCTATGACTCAACAAAGAAGAAAAGGAAACAACGAAACATCTACGTCTTCGCTCTCCATAGTCTTCACACAATGTCTTCTCATGTCATAGTCTTCAATATGATTATCTTCATATACCACCACTGATATCAATGTCTTCATACATTTTTAGGGATCATCTCTGGTAGGTTAACCGAATCAATGAGGGACTACTACATGTGTTATCCTGCAATTCTCACAAACACATTAGTCCCTCAACCAGGTTTGTCGTCAATACTCCAAAACCACTAGGGGTGGCACTAGATGCACTTACAATCTCCCCCTTTTTGGTGATTGATGACAAACTGGTTGAAGTTTTCAACGGGGGTAAAGATATGTGAAATTGTAAAGGATAAAGGTATTGTCTTCGTAAGTAGCAAAAGGCTCCCCTGAAGATGTGCATATGTTTGATTTGCCTTTGAATGCGAATGCACATGGCAGGTTGTACTTGTGGAGATCCTCTTCAACTTATGAAGACAATTCATCATGCATAATTGATATGTCGAAGATAATGACATGCATAATGAAAAATGGACGTCTGCAATAATGACTAAGTGCGGAATATAAGGTAGCAGATGTGGAATTTATCATCGCATTACAGAGTAGCATAAAACATAGCAGACGACCATCAGTTTAAGTGTTACAACTCAAAGAACAAAATGTAGCAAAACGAGAGTTGTAAGCACTAGGCAAATTATAAAGCACCCGCCCATATGGACCCGCTTGAAGACTATCAACTCATATGCTTCTCCCCCTTTTGTCAGTAAGGGCCAAAAAGATTTGAAGACATAGAGCCTCTACTCGTTCCCAGTTGGAGCAGAAGAGGATGTAGGGTCGGTGTTGTTGTTTGGCGGTGCAAAAGTGGTTGGTGCAGTGTCGATGCACGCTGAAGTAGGAGGCGCTGAAGTAGCATCATCCTGATCATCGATCACCCTGGCGTCAATTGTTGCAGCAGAGGAGGAGTATTCCGAATCTTCAAGAGATGGAGTTCGACGCATAACAGAATTCCTTGGAGGAGTGTTGTCCAAATTGAATCTCTCAGTGAAGCCATCGTCTTGAAGATCCGCTTCAGCACTCAGCAAAGTCAAACTCTTCCAAGACCTCCGACATGTTTCATGAGCAACAAAAGCATTCTTGGTGGCAAGATTGTGAATGCGATTGACATCCACCAAGAGGCTTTGCATCTGACGATTTAACCAGAGGTGATGCTTGTCCTGTTTCTGATGAAGGGCTACTAGAAGCTCTCGGTTGTTCAGGGACACGAGATCGCTTCTGAGGCCTTTGAGCGATGGTGCTTTCAGTGGCTTCGGTTTCAGCGTGTCGAGGTAGACGAGTACGGCCAGCCAGAGGATAAACACGTGAGACTGCTAGAACCCCTTCAATCTGCTGAGTGAAGCTCTGGTGATCAGCGTTGTGAAGACTAACTGGCTCTTTAGCAGGCTCTTGGTAGATGGCTTCAGCTGACATATCAACCTCAGGCAAGAAAATCTGATGGTTGCGAGCAGAGGGTTGATAGGTGACAGCTGAGTGCAACTTGATGCGGTGCATTATCCAAGGGGCATACAATTTCAGACCCAATAGATCAGCTCCAGACATAGCCATTTGCCGAATGGAGAAATCTTGAGCATTGAAGTTGATGCCATTGAAGATATAGAAGACCAAAGTCTTCATAGTGCCTTCAAGCTTGGCTGATGAAGAATATCCTTTGATTGGCCATAGAGTACGCCTTATGATGTGATAGATGGTGCGCGGCAGGTACTCGAGGTCTTCAAGAAAGAATTCCTTAGGGTATTCAGCATCACTTGGCAGAGGCTTCATCATGCTGAGCATTTGGCTCATGTTGGGCTGATGCTTGTGAAATATACTCTCCAAGGCTTCAGTGTGCAATTGACAGCCAGGTTCATAGAGATCTCCTGGAGTGGGCAGGCTTGTAAGCTCGATGAGATCAAAGGCTTTAGCTTCATGATGCACATTGCCTGTCATCCACTCAAGGACCCATGTCTTCGGATCCCTGCCGTGGCCTCGGATGTAGAGTGTTGCATAGAATTGCAGAAGCAGCTCTTCATTCCAATGCTCTTTGTCAGTGACAAAATTGAGTAGGCCAGCATCACGGAAGCAGTCAAGAGCTTCCTCCAAGCAGGGCAGTCCAGCAATATCTTCAGTGTTAAGACGCATATGAGGGAAAATGCGCCCTTGATCATAGAGTACTCTTGAGTAGTAGCTACGCTGTTGATGGCTCCAGAACCTATCTGATGATATTCTTGGCTTGGAATATGGGTTCTTGGCGCTGTCAAAGAAGGTGTTGTGCGCAGTGAAGCTATTGGCATTGAATGACCCTGAAGAGGTTGCAATACCTGGAAACCTTGGCAGTCTTGGCTTAGGCTTCTGAACTTGGGGCCTGTGCGCAACATGATGATCAAACTGATGACCAGCAGCACGCGGTTCAGTGGTAGGTGGCGGAATCAGAATGGGCCACCGGACAGTAACAAGCTGATCATCCTTGTTGTATGCTTGCTCAATGGTATGAGGCCATGGAGGCGGAACAGGAGCAGAGGCATTTTCTTCAAGCTGGAGATTGGCGTCAGGTGCAACATTGGCTTCAGGCACAACACTGGCTTCAGGAGCAGCACTGGCTTCAGGAGCAGTTACTTCAGGCGCAGTTACTTCAAGCGCCTCAGTGTCTTCAGGTGCCACATAAGTTTCAGCCATGACCACATCATTGGCTTCAGTGTTGGTGGTGGCAGCCTCTGAATTTGTAGCCTCCACTTCAGGAGCTGGAGAGTCGGACACGTTCTCCTCGAGAATAGGGGGTGTGGCAGTACGTCCTTCTTCAACTTGGGGTTGTTCTTCTTCTTGTTGGGGTGGTTCTTCTTCGGCCGATGCAGCCGGAATATCTTCAGTCGCTTTGGCTTCAGATTTTGAGGGGTTTCCAGTAGGAGCAGCATCAGGTGCAGATGGTTGCTCTATTCCTTCTGGAACACTTGGGGCGACGACTTGAGGCCTTGGTCCTTTGCGAAGCCTGCGAAAAGTTGGCGACGCCTGAGGAGATGGAGGTTGTTGGGCCTTAAAATCTTCATCTTCAAGCACCGTACTGGTGTCTTGAGTTTGCTGGGGAGTGGCTTGTGTATCTTGTGGGTGATCAGCCCACGAGTCATCCTGAGCAATTGGCGTCAATGGATGACCAATGCTGATGCGTTCGCTGTTCGTGAGAACAGGCGAAGAGTCAATGTTATATTCGATCTGAGGAAGGACTTCATCATCTTCAACATTGTCTTGAGGACCAATGTCTTCAGCTGTGGTAGGGTCAACAGCTGGAATGTCTTCAGCCTCTGTGGGAGCAGGCTCATGAACAGTCAGTCTTCGTTCTCTTTGGGCAGATGCAGGGCGAGCAACTGAGATAGGCTCGACAAAGATAGGCTCTTTAGAAGCAACCTTATCCTTCTTGGTTTTGCGCTTCTTGGTGGGTGGAGCTTCATCAGTAGATTGCTTGCGCTTGCGAGCTTCGGCTTCAGCCACCTTAGTCTTCTTGAGCTTTGAAGCGGTTGGGGTTGCCTTAGGCTTCGTGCCAGTCATGCTAGCAGGGAAGACTATGCGAGGCATTTCTTGCCCAGATTCTTCAGCTTCGGGCACAGGTTGCTTCTTCTTCTTCTTGGCAGCCATCCGTGGGTCAATGCCAGGACGCCCAAGTGCCTTGCGCTTTTCAGCTTCATTGAATGCTTGAACGCATTTGGCGGCCAAGTCCTTGATTCGCTATCGAGAACCTTTGGCTTCATCACGCCGCTGTCGAAAGGCTTCCTTGAGCTCATGCATCATAACCTTGAAGTTCTGAATTTCTTGCACGCTGAGCTTGTCCACATGCTTCTTGAACTGAGCTTTTTCATAATCTATCTTTTGCTTCAGCTCAAAAATTCTTTGAGCCGGAGCCAGCTCAGAAGCAATGGCGCCATGGAAGGAGACGCTGAGGCCAACTGGAAGTTGAAGATCATCGAAGCTCAGGTTGGGTGTGTCAAACCATTCATCAATGAAGTTATTGACCACTTCAACGTCAAAGAGCGGCAAATCATTGAAGATTTTAGCATCTTGCTTGCTCTTGATCAATAGCTCCAGAGCATCATCACCAAGATCTTCATCACTTGAGAGATCAAGGGCATCATTGGCAGTCTTCAGTACTGCATCAGGAGTGAGAGCTGGACTGGGGTTGCGTGTTGGCTTCCTCTTCAGATGTCTGCTCTTGGAGATACGAGAGTGTTCCTCATATTGCACACTTGGTGCAGGTGGAGCAGTGGCCAAAGGCTTCACTCTAGAAGCCCTTGGTGGAGTAGTCTTCGAAGCCTTTGATTTCTTCTTCTGGGGCTTCGGCGTTGCAGGTGCTTCTTCAGAATCAGCATCTGCTTCAGGCTGATCCACATCTGCCCCTTGAACCCTTATGTGACTGATGAGGCCTTCTAGGTTGTAGAAGGGCCCAACCAGATTTGGTTCCGCTTCGCGCGTGCCATCAGCGCGGGGCGTAGAGGGGCCAGGATTGAAGTCTAATCCCCAAAGCTTCTTGTTCTCTTTGGCCGAGTTCTTGGCGAATTAAAGATTTCGCTTGAACAGATTGTCGTCGCGACACCAGAATAGAGAGCTTGGATCAGCATCAGCAGGCTGAGACCCTCTGACCATGCAAGGATAGAAGCCTTGAGCAATGGCTTCAACACGAGTCTTGGGGGGAGATTTTTATAAGTGATATCTCCCCATGGATGCTTGATGTCGTTTTTCTCAGCATACTCTTGGGTCACGAGCCTATACTTGAACCACTGTTCATCCCAGTATCTTCGAATCCATTGTATTCGAGTCTTCCTTTGATTATAATCCTCCTCAGGATCAGTCTTGTATATTTCACTGAGATCAGGAGGCAGATCAATGGAGGTATTGCCACGGCTCTGTCTGCCACCCTTTCTTACTGTTTTGTCAGTTGCCATTTGCTTCAACCTGAAGAGCTTCAAATTGAATGGCTTCAAAACAGGCAAATACTTCGGTCTGCTGGTCAGACAGAACTGTCTTCAGGGGAGTGAATGTGACACTGCAAAAACTCTGCAAATGAATGCAGACTATGAGAACCAAGGGATTCTCCCACGGACATGTACCTGTGACAGCGTTAGAGATGCGAGGGAAGGGGAAGAGGTCATATGCATTCTCAGAAGTTTTGAAGAACAATTTTGAAGACTTTGACCTCATAGTGCGAAGACATTCACTCATGTGAGTTGGTTCCAGATTTGTACGAATCCACGAATAAGTACAAGTGAGGAATCTAACTATGGTTGAAGCATATGTGAATGCACTAGGCAAGATATGAGATGCAGAAAGGATAGATCTATATATCTAAGTAGGCAGAAACCTCTTGTGGTAAAGTAGATGAATCTTTATGGATCTAGAAGATGGTAAAAAGCAAGTTTTATTTACCACACGATGAACTGCTTAGACGGAGAGGAGTTGGATGCCCGGCAGTTCGGTCTTCCATGCCCTAACTTGGCGACGGAGGACAGCTACGGCGACGGCGGAGTAGAAGATGTCCGCGGCCGGCGTGAGGACGACGTCGACAAAGTTGCGGCAGCGAAGCGCTTCGTCGCCGGCGTCGTCGAAAGCTAGCGGAGGCGCTAGGGTTGGTCGAGGTGGAGAGGTGGTAGAAGAAACTTTTGACCGTGATGGGACGTGCATTTATAGGCGTGAGAGACGGCACAGCGTAATTATGCAGGTGCCCCTGACGGTTCACGTACGAGTGACACGTGGCAGACATGTAATGCATTGGGAGTTGTCCCACGATCCCATGTACACCACGATTGTCGGAGTGGTTGTTCCGGCTTCTCCGGGTTTCAGGCATAACGGATGGAGCATTAAAAACAGATTTAAAGTTTGTCTCTGTATCTTCTGCTCACAAGGACGCAGAGAAGATATTCGACAGTTTCAACAGAATGCATATGATTTGGACAGACAGAGTGTGAGATGAGAAGGCATAGAGAGGTTAGGGTCCGATCACATTCACTTAGTCCAAAAGATTCAAATATGAAGACATAGCTATAAGTGAATGCTGCTGAGGACACAACACAATTCTATATATATATATATATATATATATATATATATATATATATATATATATATATATATATATATATATATATATATATATATATATATATCCTATATGAAGATAAACCCAGTGCGAAGACTTTGCAAATGTAACGCCACGAGAAACGCTTCAAACAAGAATTTGGTGGTGGCGTTACCCACCGTATAGGAAGTATTAGACCCAGACACGGCGCACAATTACCGTGGCGCTCCGAAGTCAAATTCCATGTTAATGTATTCACACTTAGAATGTAAGTCTTCATTGATTGAAGATATACTTTACTTCGTGTGTTACACATCTAAGTCATCAATATGCACAAGTGTTAGGATGTGTGCCTGATTACAGGACATTTGAGGATTCTAAGATATTTAGCTCACACCGCAACTTGGAAAACCTTTTCTCATCCAAGGGCTTTGTGAAGATATCTGCCAGTTGCTCTTCAGTGTTGACGTGTATGCTATCAATATCTTCCTTCATAACATGATCTCTGAGAAAGTGATGACAAATTTCAATGTGCTTTGTCTTCGAGTGCTGAACTGGGTTGTTGGCAATCTTGATGGCGCTTTCATTATCACAGTAGAGTGGCACATGCTTCAGATGGACTCCATAGTCCTTGAGTGTTTGGTTCATCCAAAGAAGCTGAGAGCAGCAAGATCCAGCAGCAATGTATTCAGATTCAGCAGTGGAGAGTGGTACACAGTTCTGCTTCTTTGAAGACCAACAGACAAGTGATCGTCCTAGAAAGTGACATGTGCCTGATGTGGACTTGCGATCAACTTTGTCACCAGCATAATCAGCATCTGAAAATCCTACTAGATCAAACTCTGAGCCCTTTGGATACCATAATCCTAGTGTTGGGGTGTAAGCCAAATATCGAAGTATTCGCTTCATAGCTAAGTGATGCGACTCCTTTGGTGCCGCTTGATATCGAGCACACATGCAAACACTAAGCATAATATCTGGCCTAGATGCACATAAATAAAGTAAAGAACCAATCATGGAGCGGTATACATGTTGATCAAACTCTTTACCATTGGCGTCGGGACCCAGATGATGTTTAGCACGCATTGGCGTCGAGTACCCTTTGCAGTCTTACATTCCAAACTTTTTCAGGCAATCTTTGAGGTACTTTTCTTGAGATATGAAGATGTCGTTGCTTTGCTGACGAATTTGAAGACCAAGGAAGAATTTCAGCTCGCCCATCATGGACATTTGATATTGCTCTTGCATCATGTGACCAAACTCATCACTGTATTTCTTGTCCGTGCAACCGAAGATAATGTCATCCACATAGATTTGGCAGACAAATAGCTCATCATCATATGTCTTCATGAAGAGTGTGGGGTCTAGGGACCCAGGTTTGAAACCTTTGCTCTTCAGGAAGTCTTTAAGAGTGTCATACCAAGCACGAGGCGCTTGTTTGAGGCCATACAGTGCCTTGTTGAGCTTGTATACCGTATCAGGACGTTTTGGGTCTTCAAAGCCAGGTGGTTGTGCAACATACACTTCTTCTTCAATTCTTCCATTGAGAGGGTGTTTGTTTCCAGGGACTTATTGGTCTAGGGACTTAAAAAAGTCCCTATAAGTCCCATCTAAACCAAACATGAGGGACTTATAGGGACTTAAAGTGGGCATTTGGGACTTATCAAATAAGACTCTCAAGGAGGGACTTATAGTTGTAATATGGTCTTCTAGTCCATGTTAAGTCCCAGGAACCAAACATGTAGGGACTTTTTAGGGACTTATGACTTATAAGTTGGGACTAAAAAAAGTCCTAGGACTTATGAGCCAAACAGGGCCTGAGAAAGGCACTCTTTACATCCATTTGATATAGAAGTATGTTGTGATGATTTGCATAGGCTAGCAGTATACGAATAGCTTCAAGCCTAGCCACAGGAGCAAATGTTTCATCGAAGTCAATCCCTTCAACTTGAGTGTATACTTGAGCAACGAGACGAGCTTTGTTTCTGACCACTTGGCCATGCTCATCTTGCTTGTTGCGATAGATCCATTTTGTGCCTATTATGTTGTGCTTTCGAGGATCAGGACGCTTGACAAGTTTCCACACATTGTTCAGCTTAAACTGTTGAAGCTCTTCTTGCATTGCTTGAATCCATTTAGGCTCCATAAAAGCTTCAGCAACTTTTTTGGGTTCAGATATTGAGACAAAAGCAAAGTGCCCACAGAAATTTGCAAGCTGTGTTGCTCTTGAGCGAGTGAATGGACCAGGAGCATTTATGCTATCAATAATATTCCCAACTTGTACTTCATTTGCAACACGAGGATGAGCTGGACGAAGATTTTGCTCTTGCTGTACATTGTCTTCATCAGGAGTGTTGTCTTCAGGCTGAGCATTGTCGTCAGGTTGATTTGGAGCAGAGATGATGAGTTCCTCGTCAGGTTGTGCTTCAGAAGGCATGATCTCACCAGTTCCCATTAGCTTGATAGATTCATTTGGTGAGGCTTCATCTAGCACATTTGGTAGTGACTCTCTTTGTGAACCATTTGTCTCATCAAACCGCACATCCACAGTTTCAACAGTTTTATAGAGAAAAATGTTGAAGACTCTACAAGAGTGTGAGTCCTTTCCATATCCGAGCATGAAGCCTTCACGAGCTTTGGGTGCGAATTTTGACTTATGATGAGGATCCTTGATCCAGCACTTAGCTCCAAATACTCTGAAGTAGCTAACATTTGGCTTCTTTCCAGTGAGGAGTTCATAGGATGTTTTCTTCAGAAGCTTGTGAAGATAAACACGGTTGATGATATGGCATGCAGTATCAATAGCTTCGGGCCAGAACCTTCTTGGTGTTTTGTACTCATCGAGCATCGTTTGAGCCATATTAATTAGAGTTCTGTTCTTGCGCTCAACGATCCCATTTTGCTGAGGTGTATATGGGGCTGAGAATTCATGATTGATTCCCATCTCATCCAGATAAAGATCGAGGCCAGTGTTCTTGAATTCAGTGCCATTGTCACTTCTGATATGTTTAATATTGATGCCATAGTTGTTCATGTCATGGTTGGCGAAGCGTCTGAAGACATCTTGCACTTCAGTCTTGTAGAGTATCATGTGCACCCATGTGTACCTTGAATAATCATCAACAATGACGAAGCCATAGGGACAGGCTATGGTAGAGAATGTGGAGTAGTGAGTAGGGCCAAATAAGTCCATGTGAAGCAGCTCGAAGGGTTTAGATGTCGTCATGATTGTCTTCGAGGGGTGCTTGGCTATAGTCATCTTCCCAGCTTCACAGGCACCACATAGATGATCTTTTTTGAACTTTACTTCCTCGATGCCTATGACATGCTTCTTCTTTGCGAGAGTGTGCAAGTTCCTCATGCCAGCATGTCCTAGCCTCCAATGCCAGAGCCAGCACTCTGAAGCTTTTGCTAGAAGACATACAGCCATTTGCGGTCCAGCTGAGAAATCTACCATATACAGATCACCTTTTCTGTATCCTTCAAATACTAAAGACTTGTCAGATTCCATTAGTACAAGGCAACAAAATTTACCAAAGATCACAATCATGTTTAAGTCACAAAGCATTGAGACAGACATTAAGTTGAAGCCAAGAGATTCGACAAGCATGACTTTATCCATGTGTTGATCTCTTGAGATTGCAACTCTACCTAGACCCAACACTTTGCTTTTACCAGTATCAGCAAATGTGATGTGACTCTTGTTAGATGGACGTAAGGTTGAGTCCATGAGAACATTTCGATCACCAGTCATATGATTTGTGCATCCGCTATCCATAATCCATTCTGAAGACTTTGGTGTCACTCCCTACAATGCAGTTAGGAGGATAGGCTTCACCAAAAGCCATTGTGAAGCATAAACATTTGATGCATAAGTGTTGAGGATTATGAAAGCTTAGATGAAAGTTAGGACTGATGAGATGTTCAGCAAGTGACTTATGAATAGTATGAGCAGTAAGTCATTTTGGGCATTTGATCTTGTGCCCAACAAGTGTTTTAGGTCCCCAGCAATAGCATCAGAAGCCTTTGATCATAGGCTGGAGACCTTTCCCTGCAAGAGAAAGTTAGTTCTTCTTAACCACCCACATCTTCAGGGGTGGCTTAGAAGCAATGAGTCTAAGAGCAGCATCTGATAATTTTGGCTTTGGGGCCCTAGCAAATAGTCTTGCAGGAGGAGGATAATACTCATAAGAATAGGCAGAAAAATTCTTGGATTTATGAACATAGCGGTTTGTAGAAACACGCTCATATTCATGGGTCTGAGTATGGTTTCCCTGCAAAACATTCGCGTTAGGGTGACTCAGTTGAGTCCTTTGGTTGTATGAAGCCTTAGGACCATATGAAGCCTTTGGTCTGGGATTTGTCTTCATCCTAGGAGGTGTCATGATAGTATTTCCTGGAAGCTTCTCAAGACAACCTTTGGGTACCCAGATCTTCTTCATAGGTGGTCCATTCCTGCAGTTAGTACCAATATACCTGGCAAACACTTCACCATTTTGATTCTTAAACAGTTTATAGTTTGCATCAAAGGATTCATCAATGATAACAGGATTAGCACAAGTGAAGCCAGATAAGGTAGATGGATCCACCGAAGGTCCCTTTGCAGCAACCCATGTGGTTTTGGGATACTGCTCAGGCTTCCAGTATGATCCATCAACATTCATTTTCCTGTCGAACCCAACACCCTCTTTCCTAGGGTTTCGGTTCAGTATCTGCTTTTTGAGGACATCACATAGAGTCTGATGTCCTTTGAGGCTTTTGTACATCCCTGTTTCAAGCAAAGTCTTGAACCTAGCATTTTCATCAGCAATAGTAGTGGTTTCCTCAGTAGAGGGGTTAGTTACCACATCAATAGTTGAAGATATTGCAACAGTGGCAGCAGTAGAGCATTCAGCAACATATGTAGTATTATCACGTTCAATGCATTTTAGACATGGTGGTTCAAACTCTTCGTGAGTGGAGCTGACATGTTGGGCAAGTAATGAATCATGCTCCTTCTGAAGATCTTCATAACATCCTCTTAGCTTTTCATGATCGGATAAGAGAGTGTTATGAAGACTTTGAAGCGTACTTAACTTAGCCTGAAGCCTCTGAAGACTTTCAACTAAGTTTTTCGACTGATCCATTTCTTCACCCAACATATTATTGCTCTTATTAAGCATTTTTTGAGCCTTTTCCAGAGCAATTTGTTGTTTAGTGGCAAGGGAAGCAAGCTTGACATAGCTGGGTCCAAATTCATCACCAGATTCATCATCACTAGATTCAGATGAATAGCATTCGGTTACCTTAGCACCTTTTGCCATAAGACATGGTGTAGAGGATGATGGTTCTGGATCGGAAGTCATTGTCTTGAGGGATTACTTGAATTTCTCAAACCCCGAATCATCACGAGTTCGATGACCTTCATAGACTTCAGAGAGACGGTCCCAGATAAGCTTCGCATGATCAAGATGCATGATGTTCCTGAACTGATCTTGAGATAGACATGAGCAGATGACGCCCTTCGCTGTGAGATTGAGAAGAGTGAACTTGCGAATATCATCAGCTTCTGCCCTCTTGCATAGATCGGTAAGACCAATCTCAGTGATGGTCCACAGCTCACTGTTAATCGCCATGAGGCGTTTCTTCATCATGGCCTTCCACTTGGGATACTCTTGACCGTCAACATGGGGCAAGACATAGTCTTCATTCCTGTGGTCGACATAGCTAAAACTCCAGGTGGTTAAACCGAATCACACAGAACAAGGGAGTACCTTGCTCTGATACCAATTGAAAGTGCAGTATATCGACTAGAGGGGGGTGAATAGGCGATTTTTATGAAACGCTTCAAAACATGGTAGTTCCGAAGACAAACGATAAGCTCAAGCCTATTAGTGTGCAGCGGAAAGTGGACTACACTAGATAAGCCATAGTCATGTACTCAATGAAGTGAAAGCATGAAGACTAATAGCAACTAGGCAGTAGTGATCATAAGGAAGAAGGAATGAAGCCAATCATAACAAGTGGATACTCAGTGAAGACAATCAGATAAGGCAAGCATGCAATGTCTTCACAACATAGAGTAGTAATTAAAGGGAACGAAAGGATAGAACCAGTAGCTCGGGGAAGACAGCGATTTGTTAGACCAGTTCCAGTTGCTGTGACAACTGTGCGTCTGGTTAGGGAGGCTGAGATTTAACTCAGAAGACCGCGTCTTCACCTTGTTCCCCTCGAGCTAAGGACACCTAGTCCTCGCCCAATCACTCTGGTAAGTCTTCAAGGTAGACTTCCAAACCTTCACAGACTTCGTTCACCGACGATCCACAATGACTCTTGGATGCTCAGAACGCGACGCCTAACCGGCTGGAGGAAACACACTCTTCAAGTGTAATAAGTCTTCAGGTCACACAGACAGAAAGACTTCAGTGATGCCTAACACTCTTTGGCTCTGGGTGTTTGGGCTTTGTCCTCGCAAGGATTTCTCTCTCAAATGCTTCGGGGGTGGGTTGCTCTCAAACGACAAAAGCCGTGCAATAACTCTGAGCAGCCACCAATTTATGGTGTAGGGGGTGGGCTATTTATAGCCACTGGGCAACCCGACCTGATTTGTCCGAAGTGACCCTGGGTCACTAAGGAACTGACACGTGTTCCAACGGTCAGATTTCAAACACACACGGCAACTTTACTTGAGCTCCAAGTAAAGCTGACTCATCCGCCTCTGGATAAGATTTGCTCTCATAGTCTTCGCTCGAAGACATAGGATTTGGTTGAGCATCACTTCAGTCACTCTGACTTAGTTCACTTGGACCCCACTTAACAGTACGGTGGTTCCTATGACTCAACAAAGAAGAAAAGGAAACAACGAAACATCTACGTCTTCGCTCTCCATAGTCTTCACACAATGTCTTCTCATGTCATAGTCTTCAATATGATTATCTTCATATACCACCACTGATATCAATGTCTTCATACATTTTTAGGGATCATCTCCGGTAGGTTAACCGAATCAATGAGGGACTACTACCTGTGTTATCCTGCAATTCTCACAAACACATTAGTCCCTCAACCAGGTTTGTCGTCAATACTCCAAAACCACTAGGGGTGGCACTAGATGCACTTACACTAATCCCAACACATAATTTTGCTGAAACATCTACAGTTCCGCTTCTAAATAAACCATACAAGTTACTGCACAACACTTCTAGATTTGCCCATATGGGGCCTGAAATTTGCCTAAAATACCAACTTACAAAGCAGAACAAATAACTTATCAAAACAAACATGCAAAAAACTTACATTGCACCAATTTAATAGCACCTATGCCTCTTTTTTCATACCTAGCAATGATTTTTTAATCCTAAAGTACTTTTTCCCCTACCAAAAAGTGAAATGAAGTTGCGTACAACATACAATGTGAATTATTATTTTAAATGCATAATGTGAGTTGTGAGATCACATAAGTAAAGTATTATCAAAGGGTTGCCCTCTTGCATGCATTCCTTCTGCCATAGGGGCGGTAACATTTTGCATGCCACCAGGATTAGGAGACTCAGCCACAAACTCAGAGATTTCAGGGGTGCTCTGGGATGTGTTATGTTGTGTGCAATACAAAGGTTCGATAGATGGCAACTCAGGGGCATCTTCTTGTGGTAACTCGTTCATATCAATCATTTTGAACCTGCTTATTTTTTAAACCAGGAAAAAAACAAATTACTATTATTAGGTAAGCAACTAACACAACAAATCTGAATATAAGCAACTAGTAAAAGCAGGAGTAAAACATCCAATGCATAATAGTTTCCTTCTCCGTAGCTATAAGTTTTTTTCTTAATTTCTTTAATAATAATGTTACTTTTTTCTCTATTCTCACATAAGCCCGCATCTTCGTTTTGCAGGTTTCTGAAAATAAATATTTTCTACGGTGACAGGCAACATCCCGAAGGACGGAACGTCTTATTTTTGAAGAGTGCTTTCTAGTATCAAATACCAGTAGATTTTTTGGCAGTTGCACATGGTCTCTTATGTTCAAACCATTTTGTTCTCTTATTGTGTACCACAAATCAATAGATCTATTTTTTTCCTTCCTGGGCGATGTTCCATAGATGCGAAAACAATTTATTTTTTATCTACTAGGTGTGGTTGAATTTTCATATGGGGCGGATTGATGTAGGGTGGGACCCTAATCAGCGGATCTTTCACGTTTGGAGAGTATCCCACGATGAACACGGAGAACACAAGGAGGAAAACGGGGAAAACACGAGAGGAAACACTCAAATCAACACAAAGATGATCACACAAGTGCTAGATCCACGATACATAGTGCGATACACGGTCCATAGTCAACGACGGTGGTACAAGGATAGTCTTCTCCGTGAGGAGGTCTTGGTAATCCCGTAGGATCTTCCCCGATGTGGAGGCCTTGAATCCGTGGTGGATCTTCTCCGAAGAGGTGCACGGTCTCGTGGGAGAGAATCCACACAAGTCTGAAAATGAGCTACCCAACAGCTGCCCCAAAAGGAGGGAAGTCAACGAGTATATATTACACGAATGGACACCGTCGGGGCGGACGTCCGCTGGTTACCGGACGTCCGGAGGTTCCGGAGGGACCGGACGTCCGGTAATCCTCGGATTTCCGCTATTTAGCTTTTGTAGTCATTGTCACGGACGTCCGGTGGCTTCCGGTCGTCCGGTCGTCTGGGAGAGGCCGGACGTCCGATGTCTTCCGGTCGTCCGGTGCCTGGAAGTCGCCGGTCGTCCGGTGCAGGCCGGACGTCCGGTGCCTGTAGCATCTTCAGCCTTCCTTCTTCTTGTCTCGTGTACTCGTCGGGCCTGTCGTCTTGACCATTGTGCAGAGTTGTCCCGTGTCCTTCGTCCAAGTACCTGAGTATGCACAGAGTCCATGGTGAGGTTAGAAGCCATGTCTCAAGTGAATCCGAAAGATGTAGAGAGAGGAGCGAAGTCACCTCGGTCTCGAGAGCTCTTGCACGGGCTCGAGTCATTGGTCCTTTGGGCACTTGGTGCGGCGACGAAGGATCCATGGGGATGTCCGTAGGATGCTCCGCATCATCTCCCCTCCCTTGGCAAAGATCCGACCTCGGATCGAAATCTTCATCACCATGGAAAGGAGATAGGTCCTTGACATTGAAAGTATCGCTCACGGAGTACTTGTCTCGTGCGATGTCGATCTTGTAGGCGTTGTCATTGTAGCGAGCTAGCACCTTGAAGGGTCTGTCAGCGCGAGGTAGAAGTTTGGACTTGCGCTCGTGTGGGAAGCGGTCCTTGCGAAGATGAAGCCAAACAAGATCTCCCGGTTGGAACACCATTGGTGCCTTGTTGACGTTGAGCTTGTAGGCGAGACGTTGGACTTGTCGCTCGATCATTGCCCTTGTATCTTCGTGCACCTTCTTGAGATAGCTTGCTCGTGCACTTGCGTCCATGTTGATGCGCTCTTGTAGAGGTAGAGGTAGAATGTCCAATGGGGACAACGGATTGAAACCGTAGACAACCTTGAAGGGCGACTTGCCGGTGGTCGAATGTCTTGCGCGGTTGTAGGCGTACTCGGCGATGGGCAAACATTGCTCCCATTCCCGGATGTTCCTCTTGATCAACACACGAAGAAGAGTGGAAAGCGTGTGGTTCGTCACCTCCGTCTGGCCGTCCGTTTGTGGATGGTACGTCGAAGAAAATAGAAGCTTGATTCCGAGCTTAGCACAGAGGGTTTTCCAAAAGTAACTCAAGAACTTGACGTCCCGGTCCGACACGATCGTTTTCGGCACGCCATGTAGACGAATGACCTCCCTACAAAAGAGAGTTGCAACATGTGAAGCATCGTCTATCTTGTTACAAGGAATGCAATGAGCCATTTTAGAGAATCGATCCACGACAACTAGCACGGAATCTTTGCCATTTTGAGTCCTAGGCAAGCCAAGTATGAAATCCATGCTTATGTCTTCCCATGGATGGTATGGAATAGTAAGAGGCATGTAAAGACCATGAGATTGAGCTTTGGACTTAGATTTGCGGCATGTAGAACATCGGTTGGTGAGGCGTGAGACGTCACAAAGCATCTTGGGCCAAAAATAGTTCTTAGAGAAGGTAGCAAACGTCTTGTCGCGTCCGAAGTGTCCCATGAGTCCTCCTCCATGAGATTCCTGCAAGAGAAGCAAACGAAGCGAAGACTCGGGAATGCAAAGTTTGTTAGCTCTCATAAGATATCCATCCTTGATGTAGTAATGTTCCCAAGAAGTGTGAGTCAAGCACTTAGCATGGGCATTAGCAAAGAAAGGATCATGCTCATATAAATCTTTAATATGCTCAAAGCCAATCACATTCCAACTCAAGTTGTGTTACAAGCATGCATTTGCGGGAAAGCGCGTCCGCCACAACATTTTCTTTGCCCTTGATGTATTTGATGACATAGGGAAAAGACTCAATGAACTCACTCCATTTTGCATGACGCTTGTTCAACTTAGTTTGACCTTTGAGATACTTGAGTGTCTCATGGTCCGTATGAAGAATGAATTCATGAGGTCTAAGATAGTGTTCCCAAACACGTAAAACTCTCACCAAGGCATAAAGCTCTTTATCATAGATGGGGTAGTTAAGTTGCGCTCCCGATAGCTTCTCGCTAAAGTACGCAATTGGGCGCTTTTCTTGCATTAGCACGCCACCTATGCCGGTACCACTAGCATCACAATGAATCTCAAACGGTTTGTCAAAGTTTGGTAGGGCTAGAAGTGGTGCGTGTGTAAGCAAGCTTTTAAGCTCATTGAACGCGTTGTCTTGCGAAGGACCCCAAATAAAGGGTGCGTTCTTCTTGCTCAAAGCGTGTAGAGGCATAGCAATGGTGCTAAAGTCCTTCACAAAACGTCGATAGAAACCGGCTAGACCAAGGAAACTACGCACTTGCATGAGATTCTTTGGTTGAGGCCAAGTTTTAATTGCTTCAATTTTAGTTTCATCAACGTGAACACCTTGAGAAGACACGACAAATCCTAGAAAGACAACCTTGTCAACGCCAACAGTGCATTTTTCCATATTAGCATATAATTGTTGGTTGCGAAGTGCTTGCAAAACCAGACGGACATGGTCAACATGTTCCTCAAGCGACTTGCTAAAGACTAGAATGTCATCAAAGTAAACCACTACAAAGACGCCTATATAAGGTCGGAGAACAAAGTGCATAAGACGCACGAATGTGCCGGGTGCTTCCGATAAGCCCATCAGCATGACCAACCACTCATAGAGTCCGAACTTGGTTTTGAAAGCTGTTTTCCATTCATCACCCTCTTAAATGCGAATTTGGTAATAGCCACTTTTAAGATCAATTTTGGAAAAAATTGTGGCACCACATAATTCATCAAGCATGTCATCTAATCGTGGAATAGGGTGACGGTATCTAACGGTGATAGCATTTATCGGACGACAATCGGAACACATGCGAAAACTTCCGTCTTTCTTAGGCACGAGAATAACCGGAACGGCACAAGGGCTTAAGCTTTCACGTACATGACCTTTGTCGATGAGATTTTGCACTTGCCGTTGTATCTCCTTTGTTTCCTCGGGGTTGACGCGGTAGGGAGCCTTGTTTGGAAGTGGTGCACCGGGTGTGAGGTCGATGCGGTGTTCGATTCCGCGAAGTGGAGGTAGACCCGGAGGTAGTTCATCGGGAAAGACGTCCGAGAATTCCTGCAACAATTTAGACAACACAAAAGGTGGAGGTGGGGAAGTGTTAGTAGGTTTGGCTTCCCCTTTGCATAAGAGCACAAGGTGGAAGACACTTGATGGGTTCTCACACACTTCTCTCATCTCACGTTTGGTGGCAAATAGGACTAGTTGCTTCTTGTCGCTCATCGTGGAGTCGCTCATATTTGGCTTGTGGCTCTCGCTCTCTTTTTGGTGGCTCACTCTCTCACCATTCTGCCCACGATGGTTGGTAGGTAAAAGCTTGTCGGCGGCTACTTGACTTGGAGACATTGGTCGGAGCACGAATTCCTTGCCCTTCATCTTGAAATGATAGTGATTTGTCCGTCCATTGTGTGTAACTCCACGATCATATTGCCATGGACGTCCAAGAATAAGGTGGCACACGGACATGGGTATCACGTCACATTCAAGAGTGTCCTCATAGGCGCCAATCTTGAAAGAGACTTGCACGGTGTGCTCGACTCGAAGAATTCCGGCGTCGTTGAGCCACTGGACCTTGTAGGGGTGAGGATGCTTCGTCTTGACCAAATGAAGCTTGTCGCATAGCGCTTCGCTTGCCAAGTTGTGACAACTTCCTCCATCGATGATAACCTTGACGGAGCGTCCATTGATGCCGGCCTTCATATGGAAAATGTGACATCGTTGGTCGTCATCTTGTTGATGTTGGAGTGTCAAGACTTTGGAAACAACAAGATTGGGACTTGAGTCATTGTCGCAAAACACTTGATGGTCTTCTTCTTCATTCACTTGGCGATGCATAGCGACATGCTCAAGTGCTTCCATCTCATCATCGCTCATGGAGTCATAAGATCCGTCATCGTTGATGATCATGGTGCGAACGGTCTTGCACTCAAATGACTTGTGGCCTCGTCCTTGTCACTTGAAGCATTTGATGGAGCTCGTCTTGTTGTTGTCTTCGGTTGGAGTTGTAGTTGAGGAAGCTCTTGGCTTGAAGTTGTTGGTAGAAGGTGGACGACTTGATGTAGTCGCATTCTTGTAGCTTGACTTGTCACCGAAGTTTGTAGATGGCTTGGTAGAGGTAGGAGGGGTAGCCGAAGTCATTGAAGCTTGGTTGTAGGAGCCGTAGTTCTTGGAGTTGAACTTGCAATACTTGTAGTCCTCTTGAACTTGTTGCTCCGCTTTGGTTGCTTGATGTACTAGCTCGAGGAGATTGTTGTATGGTTGGAAGTCTGCAATCTTCTTGATGGGATAGTTGAGTCCATTCAAGAATCTCGCCATTGTTTGCTCGTCATCTTCCGTGATGTTTGCTCGTATCATAGCAATCTCCATCTCCTTGTAGTACTCTTCAACGGACTTGGTACCTTGCTTGAGGAGTTGTAGCTTCTTGAACAAGTCGCGGTTCTAGTGGGTAGGCACAAATCTTGCTCTCATGACTTCCTTCATTTGAGCCCAAGTGGTGATAGGAGGTTCGCCTTTTGCTTCTCTTCTCTCTATGATTTGCTCCCACCAAATGAGAACATAGTCTTGGAACTCAAGGGATGCCATTGCGATCTTCTTCTCTTCATCGAAGTTGTGAAGGCGAAAGATCTTGTCAACTTTCAATGCCCATGAGAGATAGTCTTCGGGATCAATGCTTCCGGAGAACTTTGGCATGGTGAACTTGAGCTTGCCATAGCAATGCTCATCGTTGTTTCCTTGCCTATTGGGAGGGCGGTCTCGATTTTGGCGGTTTGCCATATCTTGTTGCTCTTGTTGATGTAGATGTTCTTGTTGGAGTTGATGTTCTTGCCGTGCTTGAGGAGGAGCTTCTTCTTGCATTCTTGCTTGATGGCGCCTCTCTTGCATCTCATCACGAAGGAAATCCTCTTCTTGACGAGTGTGTCGAGTGCGGGCTGCCACATTGCGATGTGCATCTTGTAGTGCTCGTTGTGCCTCCATAGCTTGAGCTTCTCGACGTTGTTGTGCGTGGCGGTTAGCCTCGGCGTCTTGTTCTTCTTGATATTGACGTGCTCGCTCTTGTTGTTGTTGGCGTAGTCTTTGCCGTTCTTGTTCTTGCTCAAGTGTAGCTTGGTTTTGACGACGTCGGCCTTCTTGCTCGTCGAATAGCTCTTGGGAACTCTTGTCATGAATAGGCTCCCGGTTATCATGTCGAGCTTGACGTGCGGCTTGACGAAGAGTGTTGGACGTAGGTGTACTTGAGTCTTGCGTGGAGTCGAAGTGTCGACTTGAGCGGCTTCGTCTTTGAGATGATGTTGAGGAAGAGCGTCGGTTGATTATCAATGTCCGGAGCTCGTTGTATTGAGTAGTCATGTTGGTTTTGATGATGTCGAATTGTTCTTTTGTCCTTGCTTCGAATTGGCGCGCGTCCTCGGCGACTTGACCAATGTACTCACGCATAGCTTCACTCTCTTGATGTAGAGCTCGTTGGACACCGAAAAGATGTAGTTTGGTGACGTAGTTGTTCGCTTCTTGAGGATCGTCAAAGATCGGGTTGGAAGATGTACTTGGCCTATCCATCATCACAAGCAAGTATGTGAGTGGGAGAAAGGAGAAGACAATATCAATGTACCTTAACCAAGGTTGAAAATGGATCAATGATCACTCAATAATGTAACCCGGAAATAGCACTATTGGTATCACTTCGTGTCGATTCTCACACCTACACAAGTAAAGCTTTGAGAGGAGCTTGGTTAGGATGTGGCACAAATTCAATGCATTCGTCAAAGTGACTCAATGATGTTGAAAATGGTTCACAATTTGCTCTTGCGACAAGTAGATCACTAGCAAAGTAGCACACGGAACACACGCACGGATAGATAAATGTGGTTGTGCAACCAAGGTTGAGCGAAAAATGTGGGAACCACGGAAAATGCTCGTGTTGCACAACACTAGAGAGACGCTAACCGATTGCTTAATAGGCGGTACGCACTTGTGCACGACCTATAAGAGGCAAAACATAACGACTATCTATCACAAGTATGCTATGAGTGTATGATGTGCCGATGCTTGAGCACAAGATGATGTTGCTATGATGTATGATCTCCTTTGATGCAAAGCGTATGATGCTATTGTCTTTTTTGCTTTGGTGGCTCTTTTGCTTAAAAGCTTGTGAGCTCTTTCTTTGGGCACATATGCATGCTTCTCGGATCAAGGTAGCTATTGTGTATGCGGAGCACTCTTGTGGCACACGGATATATGATGATACCAAGATGAATGTAGTATGCAATATCTATGACTATCACTAATGTGCACAAGTGTCGTGGCCCGGCAATACTCAAATGGCTAGTCTCAATGGGAAAGCTACGCAAAGATGGTTCATATGGTGACAATGCAATTGCAAGGTAGGATGAGCGAAGTGTCGTCGATGTTACCGTCCTTGCCGAAGTTGAGCGGTGGTGTTGTCGAAGTCTTGCCGTTCCAGGGTAGCCTAAACATCCAAGGAAACAGTGAAACCACAACTCATGTATCCAAGGCAAAGGGAGACACAGTTTTCAAACTCAGAGCGGGTAAGCGATGGTGGTTGCGGAAGGTGGGAAGAAAGGTAGGTGGTAGCGGAAGGTGGTACGGAACTGACCAAAGTCAGCTTCGTCAGGGTTTGTCGGACGTCCGGAAGTTACCGGTCGTCCGGTCGGTCGGAAGGGGTCGGACGTCCGGAAGTTCCGGAAATCCGGTAATAGTTTCTGTAAGCGGGGTGCCGGTCGTCCGGTGTTTAGCGAACGTCCGGTGTCTCGAGAGGTGCCGGACGTCCGGTAAACGTCGGTCGTCCGGTAGGTTTGGGACTGGTGCTGGTGGATCCGTGGACAAATTGGTCAAACTTGCCCGAATTCCCGGAGGAAAATTGGTGAAACGGTGGGGAAATGCTAGATCGACACGTGGCACAGCAAATCCATGGAACAAAGTCAACAAAATCTTGCCAAATCAACAGATCGCAAAAGAAAATTTTGGGGCTATTTTTGTGGGGAATTTTCGAAATTGGGAAGAACACAACAAAAACAAGCTAGAAAACAGGGTGTGGGGCTCCAAAATCGTGATCAACCTTGCTCTTGATACCAAGAAGATGTAGGGTGGGACCCTAATCAGTGGATCTTTCACGTTTGGAGAGTATCCCACGATGAACACGGAGAACACAAGGAGGAAAACGGGGAAAACACGAGAGGAAACACTCAAATCAACACAAAGATGATCACACAAGTGCTAGATCCACGATACATAGTGCGATACACGGTCCATAGTCAACGACGGTGGTACAAGGATAGTCTTCTCCGTGAGCAGGTCTTGGTAATCCCGTAGGATCTTCCCCGATGTGGAGGCCTTGAATCCGTGGTGGATCTTCTCCGAAGAGGCGCACGGTCTCGTGGGAGAGAATCCACACAAGTCTGAAAATGAGCTATCCAACAGCTGCCCCGAAAGGAGGGAAGTCAACGAGTATATATTACACGAATGGACACCGTCGGGGCGGACGTCCGCTGGTTACCGGACGTTCGGAGGTTCCGGAGGGACCGGACGTCCGGTAATCCTCGGATTTCCGCTATTTAGCTTCTGTAGTCGTTGTCACGGACGTCCGGTGGCTTCCGGTCGTCCGATCGTCTGGGAGAGGCCGGACGTCCGGTGTCTTCCGGTCGTCCGGTGCCTAGAAGTCGCCGGTCGTCCGGTGCAGGCCGGACGTCCGGTGCCTGTAGCATCTTCAGCCTTCCTTCTTCTTGTCTCGTGTACTCGTCGGGCCTGTCGTCTTGACCATTGTGCAGAGCTGTCCCGTGTCCTTCGTCCAAGTACCTGAGTATGCACAGAGTCCCTGATGAGGGTAGAAGCCATGTCTCAAGTGAATCCGAAAGATGTAGAGAGAGGAGCAAAGTCACCTCGGTCTCGAGAGCTCTTGCACGGCTCGAGTCATTGGTCCTTTGGGCACTTGGTGCGGCGACGAAGGATCCATGGGGATGTCCGTAGGATGCTCCGCATCGTGGATGCTTTTTGTTTTGTGCACTAGCTCATAATTAATGACTTGCTTCATGGCAGATCGTATTCTTTTCCTAGAGCTGCCACCTATTTTTCTTTCTGCGGAAATACAAAATCACTATTTTTCTTTTTCTCCCATGAATACAGTAGGATGACAAGGCCAATCTCAAGACACCAGGTACCATAAATACATCTCTATACGAATTTTTGTGCTACATAGTAGTAATCCTTTGTTGCCATGTAAGTTGCTTCATAGTACCCATACCAATATTCTTGTGAGCTTCATTTTTTTTTTGCTTTAATCATGTTAGGTAAGTTGCCTAAACATATCACTGAAGTTACTGAAAACACCTTGTAATTTGCTTCAGAGAAAAATAAATACCCATGCCATTCCCCCTCTTTTTTGACCAACAATACTAGTGAAATTACAACAAAACATAGCAATTAGCTGGCTAAAAACACCTAGAGTTTTGCTTCATAGTACCTAGACCAGTTTTTCTTGCTTCACATTTGTCCTAATTTTTCTTAAACCAGCTGTTCTATTTACATTCATTTTTCTTTCTTAATCATGACATGTAAGTTGCCTAAACATATCACTGAAGTTGCTGAAAACACCTGGTAATTTGCTTCAGGAAAATCCACATGTCATTTCCCCTCTTTCTGATTCACAAGTACTACTCAATTCTGCAAATAACATGTCTTGGAACGTAGCATTTAAATCGTTAAAAACACCTCGAGTTTTGCTTCGTAATACCCATACCTAGTATTTTCTTTGCTTCATATTTGTCCTACTTTTGCCCATAAAAACCCTCAAACTTGCCTTCCATTATTTTCCTCAACCAGCCTTCTTTTTTTATGTTGACAAGTGTTATTTTTACTTAATCATGACATGTAAGTTTCCTAAACATATCACCCAAGTTGCTCAAACCACCTGAAAATTTGCTTCATAAATACCCGCGACAATTTTCCCTTGCTTCACGTTTTCCCTAATTTTGCCCAAATGAACCCTCAAACTTGTGTGCCATTATTTTTCTTCTAGCAGTCTTATTTTTGCTTAATCTTAGTATGTGAATTGCTTAAACTTAACATTTGTATTTCTTAAAACAACCATTTTGCTGCCCAACAATCATGAATTTGCGCAAGAACAATGCTTGAAACTTGCCTAAGAAAACAGGGCAAGCAAGTTGTTTTAGCACAAACAAACTTCTGATTGTACTAACTTACTAAGCAAAACAACAAACCCAACCAAAAACAGGCAAAAAAAACTTGCAACAATCAACATCACCTGTGCAAACTTTGTGTTTCTGTTTTTTCATCTAGTGCATGCTCTTACGATTTTTTTGAACTACAGGTTTGTGCGGATCTTGGGGAGGCTTGTGTTATTCTGTAACATAGGGGACATGGAGGAAAGGAATCACACAACCATGGGGGAGTGAAAGATAACTCTGGCCTTTTTCTGTGCTTCTTCTATCCTTCCTTAGTCAATCTGAACTGCCTGGAGAACAAACCCTAAGGCGGCTGCCATTGGAGGGTTGTGGAGAGCTTTATGAATTTGGGAGTTGTCCCTTTGTGGCTTGGGAGAGAAGAACATGGGCCTGGGTGGTTTGGTGTGGAGAAAAGGAGGCACCCGGGGGGGCTAGGGGTGGGGAAACACATGCACCGAGGCAACAGGAAGCCCATGATGGGTGAGGGAGGAACCACGTGAGCTCCGCGGCTCGATGGCTGGGTGCGGGGAATCAGGAGCGAGGAGACCAGGTGCTTTCCTATCCTGGACAGGGGGTCCAAAATTTCTATTTTGGGAGGGCCACCGGGGAACGCTAGGGAGCTAGACACACCCTCTTTATTTTATAGGGAAGGATTTTTTCCCAAGAGTACATGAATGCGCACCATATTTTATAGATGGCATAATTTGAATTACAAGAAGACTACAACTTGTTGCGAATAACGAGCGTAGTTCACATAACACACCAGGGCTAGTCTGAAGACAGCCACCACCAACAACACAACTACTCCCTCTGTAAAGAAATACAAGAGTGTTTACATCATTATTTTAGTTATCTAAACGATCTTATATTTCTTTATGGAGGGAATACAAAGCAAAAAAAGCTTGTCCAAAAATAGAGCAACATCGTTGCGTCTCGACCATCGCCGGTAACCTCCGAAGACAACACCACCTCCGGGTGAACTTCCCTTGTCGACGCACCATCCACCCTTTGATGCCTAAATGAGGTGGCAATTAGACGGCGGAACTTGATCAGTAGAGGCACCGTCCTAGATTCACCAGCGAAGACATACATTGCTCCACTAAAGATCGTCTTGGACAGCAGCGAGCACTGGAAGTAGCGCAACATGGAACCTCAAGATCGTGTCTTCAAGCGTGATGCTCCCAATAGAGTAGCAACATAGAGGACGTCGATTCAACTCTGAACCTAGCCTTTCGCCCAAAGACCGCTACCAATACTAGGCGTGAGTGACGGATATGCCGACACACCTTCGCGACGCCTCCAACGAAGGGAGCGACACCCATGTGCGCTGTCGCCGCCAGCACCGATCCACGGGCAAGAATTTCTTTCAAATCGTTGTGCACCTCCATCCCTGCCCTCCGTATTGGGATCCTACCATCCAAGTTGGCCACTCTACTGCCGTCGCAGCACTTCACCATCATAGTCGAGAAGTCGGGGTCCCTCGAAGACCCACACAAACAGGAGCACACAACCCTACTATCAGCACCTCCACAATTGAGAACTCGTCGTGCTCCCTCCATGCCCGACCAAGGGTCGTCGGACCGCACACCTAGCCATCATGCCATCTCTCGGTAGACGAATGTGTCACAGCCCTACAACCCAGTTCAGGCCTATTCGGCCCGCTCCGTCGCCTTCAATACCCACGACCACGAAGACCAGGAGGGGGCACCACGACGGAGGCACGAGGACCGCACCGTGCTCGGCCGTTGCAAGCGCAGCCACAACTGGCTGAGAACTACCATGCCACCAAGGCTGAACCGCGCCGCCGCCTTGTCTCGTGCCATCGCCTCCAGGTCGGGCCATCGCGTCGCGACCAACTCTTCCCGCGAGCCCCAGCCGCGCACCTCTACTTTGTTACGAAGCTCCGCCATTCATCATCACACCAGCTCCATATCTCACAGCCATCAGCTCCACATTTCCCACCATGCGAGGGGGCGCCCGACCAGCGCGGGCGTCAGATCCCGGTGCCGCCTACCACCAGCAGGCTTTGACCGCCGACATGCACCGACGGTAGCGAGGGGTGAGGGAGTGGGGGCGGCGGTGGTGTTTAGGGTTTCCGCTCGAGCCACCCCTGGGGTTTGCGTGGGGGCGAGAGGGGAAGACGGAATGAGGGAATGAGCTGGCCCTAGGGAAGGGAAGTAAGGGGGGGGGGGATTTTCTATTCTAACTTTTTTGTGCTAACAAAATCAAGAATTGACCTCGTTTGCAGAAAATAATAATCAAATATGACCTTTTCTAGTCACGCCAACATCTCTCGCATTCGTGTTACGCAGGAGATGCCAGGGTCCCTAGCGTCTAGACTCTAGCCCGCATGATTTGCTAGCCAGTTGACATGTTGACGTGG
Organism: Secale cereale; assembly: GCA_902687465.1. Lineage (NCBI taxonomy): Eukaryota > Viridiplantae > Streptophyta > Magnoliopsida > Poales > Poaceae > Secale > Secale cereale. Next base: position 221,339,461 of record LR738715.1, on the reverse strand, counting down.
CAAAGGCCGAAACGCCAAGTGCCTTGGCGTTTCCTCAGCCAACTGAGACGCTAGGCACCATGGCATTTCGCCCTCCTAGGTGAATAACCTCACGGGAGAGTGGGTAGGACCCACCCTACGCACTCTCCCCAATCCAGCCTGAACTGCAAGAACACTTGTTGCCCCCTCTCCCACCCCATAATCTCCCTGTCAAATCCTCTCCAGTAGGTGCTTCCCTTAGGTGTGTCTTTCCATCACTTTGTTGCTTGTGGTCATCTCCCCCGAATCACCCATTTTTTGGGCTCAATTTTGTTATTTTTCTAGCATTTTTTACATGTTGGAGGAACCCTAGTTCATGCTCCCCCCTAATTCTAGTGTGAATGTCTTGTTTAACTTTCGTAATGTAGGGATATGCATGGTGTGTAGTAGGAATATTTTTTGATGAGTAGAAAGATTGGGGGTTAGGGTTAGTTAGTGTTTAGAGCAAACTTTGCTTATTGTATGTTAATTAATGACACTTTTTATACATCATCAATAATTTAATATTGATATGATTTGGATGTAATGGATTGTTTTTGGATAACCAAAAATTGTCATCGATGCCTTAAATTCATTCATATTGTTTTTAGATGGAGAGACTTGTTAATGTTAATTATATGGACAAAGAGGCATTCTTGCGTAATTATGCCGATACGGGTGAGGAACAAATGTTTTTTATACAAACTATAGGATCGAAAGTATGTCT